>VDFB02000013.1:144263443-144479150 GCA_007258455.2 Sequoia sempervirens
GAATCAAATATTTCTCCTCTACCTTGCGTGCTAAGATAAAAGACTCATTTATGGAACTAGGGCTAAACATGCGTACCTCATGTTGAATGTGATCCTTGAGACCACCCAAGAATAAATCATTCAAGTTTCCCTCCGTAATTGAATCCACCCTTAGGATAGATTTTGGAATTGCTGAATATAATCCTTAGCCCGATCTGTTTGTTGAAGTTTAGCTAGGCTGGTGAAGAAGTTAATGCAATGGCAGCTATTATATTGTGCTTGAGTTCCTCTGTAAAAAATTGACCATGAGCGGTGAGCCCCTTTTACCTCGATGAGTGCAAAGCCAACTTGATACCAAATGAATTGATCCGGTTCTAAATATAAGGAAGCCATTGTGACCTTTTGTCCATTTGGGATTTGGTGTACTTCAAAAAAATTCTCCATTTGGTTTATCCATGTTAGAGGATCCTTACCATCAAACTTGCGCATATCCACCTTTGGAAATAAATTCCTAGATCCCATAGGAGTACTAAAGCTTGTGTTAGTAGTGGCTGACCTAGAATTCTCACCTTGGTCGCTTGAGAACTCCTTTCTTGATTCAGCTATGTAGGTGCTTAACATGTTTCGCATGTCCGACATATCTCCTCTTAGGTCACACATATCCATCTTAATTGAGGAAATTTCTTCATTGACCTTATTGTTAATTGAGGAAATTTCTTCCTTGACCTTATTGATTTCTTCATTATGAGTAATATCCTCGATTGTTTCACCATCCTTATCAGGAGTCTTCCCCGGAGTGACAACATTCTTTTTACCCCTAGTTGCAGGCCCTGTCATGATGGAAACCACTAATGTTGAAATAAATCACCAAATGAAACTTAAATTCTCTCAAATTTTTATTGTAATCTCCTTTATTATGTCTTCAAAAACCCAATAAAAATCAGACTCCAATTCAACAAGATGTGCGAGATATGTAGATTCCAAAAAAAATGGTGTAGAAACCCTAATTCTGCAATAATTCGCTTAATTCTGCTCCAATTCTTCTGAAATCTGGACTGTAGATTCTTCAATATTTTCTTCAAAAACCCTTTAAAAATTAGAAAAAATTCACCAAAATCTGAAAGATATGTCCCAAAATCGCCTCCA
Organism: Sequoia sempervirens; assembly: GCA_007258455.2. Taxonomy (NCBI): domain Eukaryota; kingdom Viridiplantae; phylum Streptophyta; class Pinopsida; order Cupressales; family Cupressaceae; genus Sequoia; species Sequoia sempervirens. The sequence goes on from VDFB02000013.1 coordinate 144,264,569, forward strand.
AAATTGAGAAAACCTTGTCGTATGGTGCCAAGATCATGCTCACGATACCACTTGTTATGAAATAACTTGCACAATAGAAGAATATGATATGAAATATGCTGCAAATACTTGATAATAACTGAGAATAACAAGCCACTTCGAGGGGGAAAACCTCCAAATATCTCTAATGAGAACACACTTCACAACTTGATGATGAAATAAGACTCACAACCTCCTATATATACCCTATTTATGCCAAGGATATCACCTAGGCCGACTTAGACACACCTATATAAGACTTAGGCCGACCTAAACAACTAAATAACAATATACTAATGATAATATGACTTAATAGAGAGTTAAGATAGCCACAAGCCGACTATTCATAACCTGATGTACAATAATATTAAGGGCGTAGCATTTTCTGAGAGCTGTTATGTACAAGGTTGATCAAGGAAATGTTTGCTATTGTAAATTGACATTAGAAAGTTAAGTCTGAATTATGTATGTAATTTCCTTTACTGTAATACAAAGAGACTTTTCTTGGTGTGGTGGGTTTTTTTCCCGTAAGTTTTTTCCCATGTAAATCTGGTGTTCATCTGTGTATGTTCATTTCTCTATTTCTGTTATTTCTTTCATGAGTATCTTAATTGAACTGTAAATGAAAAAATTTAAAGTCACCTCTGCATTCTTCCCTGAGGTTTTGACATTAGGAGAGTTTATTCCACACCTAAGCTTTCCTTACAAGTGGTATCAGAGCTTGGCCAGTTGTGTTATCCTTGTGGGTACATTGGGTTTTTTGAGTCAATTCATTTCAGTGGGAGTCTTGTGGAAGTTTGGTAATTTGAATTATAGATTAAGATGGCAAGCATGTCAAGAAAGATTGAAATTGAGAAATTAAATGGCAACAATTTTGAGTTGTGGAAACTTAAAATGGAAGATTTGTTGGTTGATCATGATCTTTGGCTTGTTGTGTCTAGAATGAAGCCTATAGGCATGAAGCAAGAAGAGTGGGACCCTACAGATTGAAAATCAAAGGGGCTGATAAGGCTTTGTTTAGCAGACTTTGTTCTTCTAAATGTTCATGAAGAAAAGACTGCATCTTCTTTTTGGAAAGGACTATGAGCTATTTATCAGGGAAAGTCCTTGGTGAATAAGTTGTTCTTGAGGAAGAAGTTGTACTCTTTGAAAATGCAGGAAGGAGCATCTGTTGTTGATCACTTGAATACTTTCAACATGTTGATTGCTCAGTTGGCATATGTGGGTGTGAAGATTGATGAAGAAGATCATTATATGCTGCTACTATGTTCTTTGCTAGATTCATGGGATCACTTGGTAATGGCTATAGGGAGTATGACATCCACTTTTAAGATGGAAGATGTTGTTGCTTCTTTGTTATTAGAAGAGATGAGAATAAAATCTTTTGAGATGGTGAAGGAGGCTCTTGCTGTTAGAGGCAGATCGAAAGAAAATGGAAAGAAGAAGGACAAGAAGTCCAAATCGAAATCAGAGGGGAGATCAAAGTCTCCTAGCAAGAAGTCCAAGGTGAAGTGTTGGAATTGTGGGCAACCTGGTCATGTTTGAAAGGATTGTAAAGAGGAGAAAAATAAGAAGAAGAAGTATTCTTTTGACAATCATTCTTCTCAGAGTGATGCAGACACTTTCATTGCAGCCTTGGCTACACAGACATCAGATGATGTCTGGCTAATTAATTCTGGAGCATCTTTCCACATGACATCTCATAGAGACTGATTCACTAGGTATGAAAAATACGATGGTGGAAGGGTGTATTTGGCAAGCGATTCATCTTTGGAGATAGTTGGTCGTGGAAGAGTCAGAATTCAATTCCTTGGTGGAAGAGTGAAGGGAATCAATGATGTAATGCATGTACCAGGTCTAGCTCAAAATTTACTTTTTGTTAGTAAGTTGAATGATATTGGAGTGCAAGTCACATTCTTTGGAAATGTCTGCAAGATGACTAGAGGCTCGATGGTACTATCTAGGGGTGCTCGAATTGGTACCTTCTATAAGATAGATGCACATGTGAAATGCAATATTGTCTCTGTAAAGTCACAAAAAGCTACTCATGGAGAAAAAGAGGAAAAAGTTCCTGATTGTGTAAACTCTATGGAAGTTAAACTTCCAGCAGAAAAGACTATACTCTAGCATCATAGGCTAGGCCACATTGGTGAAAAAGGTTTAAAACCCTTGAAGAATAAAAACCTGGTTGAAGGGCTTGATGATTGTAACCTCGAATTCAAGTTTTGTGAACATTGTATATATGGTAAACAACACTGTGTTTCATTTTACTCCAGTCCTCACAAATCTTCTAATTTACTTGATTACATTCATTATGATGTTTTTGGTCGAGTAAATGTACCTTCTTTGTCTAAATCAAGATATTATGTATTGTTCATTGATGATTATTCAAGAAGAACATTTGTATATTTTTTGAAAAGTAAATCAGAAGTTTTCAGTCGTTTTAAGGAATTTAAAAACCTTGTGGAAAATTAGATTGGAAGAAAAATAAAATGTTTAGGATTGAAAATGGCGGTGAGTTTTGTTTTGATGAGTTTGAGAGGTATTGTAGAGATCATGGGATTAAAAGACATAAAACTACACCCTACACTCTGCAACAAAACGGAGTTGAAGAGAGGTTCAACATGACAGTGATGGAAAGAGCATGAAGTATGTTGAGTAGTGTTGGCTTGGAGGAGAAGTTTTGGGCTGAGGTAGTTGCACCAACATGTTACCTAATAAACCGTTCTCTGAATTCCACTCTTGTTGAGAAAACACCTTTGGAAGCATGGTCTGGAAAGAAGCCCTCTCTGAGACACATTTGCGTCTTTGGTTGTGAGGCATATGCATATGTGCCAAATGAAAAAAGATCTAAATTGGAAAACAAGATTGTTAAATGTATTTTTATTGGTTATAGTGCTGGCATAAAAGGATACAAGCTTTGGAATCCTGATACGAAGAAGGTTCTATACAACATAAGTGTTATCTTTCGTGAGCTGAAGCCTTCTACTTTGGATCTGTAGTTAGAGACTAAATCAGAAAATATAAAGAATGTAGTTGAAATTCCTCCAACACCAGATAAAGAGGAATTGAAAATTCAAACTGTACCTGAAACTAAGGAGAGCTCAAGTAGTTCTGAGAGTTCTAAAGAAGAAGATCAACCTCAGCCTCAGCCTGTGAGGAGATCAACACGTGAAAGAAAACAACCTGATAGGTATGGGTTTTCTTTGATAGATTCTACTTGTTCCTATGCTTTAATTTCTAGCACTGATGTACCTAGGACTGTGAAAGAGGCATTTAGAATGTATGATTCAGACGCTTGGTTGGAAGCCATGAATGAAGAAATGACATCATTAGAAAAGAATGATATTTGGAGTTTGGTGCCCTTTCTTGAAGGAAAAAAATCCATTGGCTACAAATGGGTATTTAAAAAAAAAATAGGTCTTGATGGCAGTGTGCAAAAGTATAAGGCAAGGTTGGTTGCGAAGGGATATTCCTAGGTAGAGGGAATTGATTATGGAGAAATTTTTCCTCTTGTAGCTAAGCTGACGTCTATCAGATTTCTTTTGTCACTTGCAGCAGTGTATGACTTAGAGATTGAACATATGGATGTGAAGACAACATTTCTTCATGGTGATCTTGAAGAAGAAATCTATATGTCCTAGCCTAAGCACTTTGTGGAAAAATGTAAAGAAAAATTGGTTTGCAAGTTGAAAAAATCTTTGTATGGATTAAAACAATCACCTAGAATGTGCTACCAAAAGTTTGGCACTTTTTTTTTGTCATTGGGATTTGTAAGATCAAAATATGATCACTATGTGTACTACAAAGCTGAAAATGATCGAGTTCTTATTATTGCTCTCTATGTTGATGATATGTTGTTCATAGGCAATAGTAAGTTAATGATTTCTAATCTAAAATCTCAATTGTCTGCAATGTTTGAAATGAAAGATCTTGGTGCAGCTAGGTATATTCTAGGAATGGAAATAACTAGGGATAGGAAAAGTAGAAAACTTTGGCTCAGTCAAAGTAGGTATATTAATATTTTTTTGGAGAGATTTTGTATGAATGACTGCAAGGAGCTAGTTGTTCCAGTTTTGTAGGGAACAAAGCTATCTATTGAAGACTATCCAAAATCTCCTACTGAGATAGAGGATATGACCAGAGCTCCTTATGCTAGTGTAGTTGGCAGTTTAATGTATGCAATGGTCTGTACAAGGCCAGACATTTCCCAAGCAGTGGGAGTACTTAGTCGTTATATGGGAAATCCTAGGACACGTTGGGATGTTGTGAAAAGGGTGTTTAGATATCTAAAGGGAACTTCATAATATGCTTTGTGTTATCATGGGAATTTGGTTGAATCATTGAGGACTCTCAACATTCGAGGCTGTAGACATGCAAAATTCGCATAATGCATTCGATTAGGTCATATTCATCCATTCAGTAAATAAATCAAGTTCATTTATCAATCTCCTAAAGTCATCAGTTTAAATTAAATAAATCAACTTGATCCTAACATCACCCTCCTTGATTAAATAAATCAATCCTTTATTTAATTAAGTTTGAATTCATATTTCTCCCTCTTAATTTAAATAAATCAAAATATTCAAGTCAAATGGGTCAAAATCACTTAATCATCATATAAGTTAATCTAATCCTGATTAACCTAATCTAACCACCCATCACATCCTCTAGCTTTTCCCACTTGCACCAATAAATCAATTTATTGATTTATTAAAATCAACATTTTCCATCAACATGGCATCTTTGAGGAATATTCCCTCAAGTTTGAATTCAAAAACAAGTGGACATGTACACCCAACAAAGCATTTATGAGCTCTTACATGTCCCTTGCAAAGGTCAAACTCAACATTTACTCTCAAATTCAAATTTGAAATCTCTCTCTCTTTGACACATTGACCAAAATGTGCTCATTCCTCAAGCCTCTCACATGATGACAAGTGGCTTCATATCATTGGTCAAATCTTTGTCCCACATTCATCCATTTGGCTATTTCTCTCATCAAAGCATTTTATAAATAGAGAGCTTCATTCATCAACAAATCCTCCACAACTCCACAATCTTAGCATCTCATTCACAAATGCATCATTATCATTTGAATCCATATTATCTTCAAGGCAGTTTTATCATTTAGCTTATCTAAAGGGGTTGGGAAAGGGCTATTTTCCATATCAAAATAGCACCAATCCCCCTATGAGATGATGTTTGAGTAATTTAGGAATAAATTTCATGCATATTTCATTTATAATTTCATGTTAGTTTGGTGATATTATTGTTCACTTTATATTTGCTCAACAATTTCATAAGGAGAGTGATTATCTCATTTATTCAATGTTGATAGATCTCTCCATATTTGTCAATCATGGATCTATGTATTTTTTACCTCTCACATTATGGTGCCCACCATGGGGCTCAAACCATATTTCCATTTCATTAGGAATTTTGTTTGAGCCTGAACATCTGGTTTTATTTCTTGACACACAGTCGCTTTATACGTTCATATCTACTTCACTATTCATATCTACTTCACTGTTGAATCTACTTCATCAGAAATTTCTTTATACTTTATTTGATGTTAAACAATCTAAAAGAAAGGATTGTTTATCATATGCTTGAGGAATTAGAAAAAAAAAAGAGAAACACCTAGAACATTAAGCTTTTTGTACTGTTGAATCCATTTAAAGTGTCAATTTTATTTGTGCTATTACTGTTACTATTATTTCGATGCTAGCTTATTTGTTTTTTTTGCCGAGTGAGTGCAAAACTGAAGGATATCCTGCTATCTGCTACCTTTCAATGTCGATGGTCTATTAAGTTGAAATATATTTTAGTATGCAGGGGTTTTGAGGCATCATTCAAGGCATTTTATCTTTCCTAATATGGTGTTGGAAATATAACTGAGCCACACCAAGCGTGACATGCCCAGCAAAATAAGGCTGATCTATAAAACTCTTAAAGACCACATGTTTTTTTGTTGCTCACCTACAAGTCAAACCTACCACCGCTGGTGCAAGAGGACAACCACCACTCACTCAAGACCTCCATCATCGTTATCCATGCGGGAAGCCTTGATGTGCTCTTCAAAGTACTCTCTTCCTTCTCCAAATGGGAGATCAATCTCACCAAATTCGATGTCCAGCCGAGAACAGAGGAACCTCTAAGAGTCCTCAACGTCAACGGTGGAAGAGTGGTCTGCTAATTAAAGCATGTGTGGTACATATATTTTGAGGCCTTTTTCGTTGATCAAAATGCCCATAGCACAATCCAAGAGGTAGAGGAGGCCATGATCTTTGTTCGAGTGTTGTGATCCTATACAGTTGACCGCAAAACATATAGCCTCAAGTCTAGCAACAACAGTCACGTTTCTTAGGAAAAATTTGGGATCTTGGGTTGACTTGAGGCTACTCCTTGATGGTGGAATATGTGTCTGCCAAGGAAGGTACTTTGTTTTGAAAACTGTTGATATACCCTTTACACTACTATTGTTGCATGCTCAGGATCTGAAGAAGCCCCCAACGTAATCTCTAGAAGCCATTTATTTGCTGGTTTTATGCCTACCAATTGCATTAGCCTGAATTTTTTTTAAAAGCCTTTCAGCATATCCATTTTGTTTGTGTGTCTTCTATGTGCTGACATTTTGGCGTAGGTAAAGATCTTTGTTGGCTGCGTTGAAATCTTTCTGGAAGGATGTAAATTTTTGGGCAACAACCTCAACAATCAATGATCAGTAAAATGTCTAACCTTTGGTAGGAGGGTCGGCGTCGCATGAAGTGAATTAGATTAAAGTCTTTGTACCCCACTTCTGGTAGTTCTCACCTCCCATACCATTCTTCCCCTATATCCACCTTCTATTCTTGCCCAACACTTTCTAAATGTAGCTTCCACAAGTTGTCACAACTAACTGGGTAATGCAAGGTGCCACCAAAGAATTTAGAAGTACAAGAGATTGCATATGAGAGTTAGCAACCAAAAAATTAAATGTTGCTACTGGATGTATTTTGATCATCATGTAGCGTAAATGCAAATCTGGACGTGATATTTTGTAGCTGGCAGCCATGCAATTTCACAATGCTTTTTAAGTTTTGTTCTGATGCATTTATTGCTACGCCTAATAATATCATTTTTTTGAAAGATTATTCCTTTTCACATTCATGCCTACTAATTTTGTGTGTTGTTTTTTGTAGGCCTGCGCCAGTGCATTAAGTAGAAAGTCTTTTAAAATTCCTTAAAGATTGTGAAAAGTTGCAGAATACGGCTTGACACCTTCCAATTACACCATCTTGAAAGTTTTGGTGCCCTGACAAGCATACTGTGGGCTAAGTGGCGGAATTCTGGCTAAATACATTTAGCTTGAAATTATTTTAAACATCTTGTCATCAATCTATCTAATTTAAATGCCTTTATTTGCTGTTCGATTCACACATCCGTCAAATGCACTTAATCTAGAGAGTTTTTTTTTTTACATCTCTTCGAGTGATTCTACCAATAAAGTGCATGTGCCTTGTTTATGAGTTAATGCATTATTTTTATGACAAATGACTTCTCTTAAGTGCAGATGAAGGCGTATTAAGTAACGTAGAGTTTTGTTTGAAAAGAGAATAGCATTTATTAAGAGGGAAGCATGCTTTCTTTTCTAACATGTGGTTGTGGTTGATTGAATTTCTGATTAAGGGGGCATATCAACTAAATGCTCATTGACAAGATGGCCATCCTTGAATATTCCAAAAATACCACCATTTTCTTTCATATCTTTTGAGAAAGTTTGAGATTAAAAAAAATATTATGTTTGCATCTTTAAACTTTAATGATAGTGCATAATTGTTACCACACTTTATATGGGTATATGTTTTCCACTAAAGTAGATTTAAGACGTGTAATATAGATTTTTGTGAATTTATCATCATACTTCTTAGTTGTGATAACTTTGTATTGTTTATTAGGTTGACATTGGAATGAAGCATTGGAATCAAGCGAAGAACAAAAGCAAGATCGGAGTGGAAGAATTGAGCATCAAACTTGAGATCCACTAAGCGTTTTTAAATTCTTTAAAGAGCTTATGTTCTACGCTTTAGTTTTCTCTTTTAGATCAACTCACCTCTTTTGGGCTCTTAAAAAGAACATTTCAATTTTCATGACAAAGGGGCTCAAAACGAATCTTAGGACAAACTCACTACATTTTGTTTGAGGCTAAGAAATTGAACAAACAAACTTCACACTTGATTTTTGGTGCTTAAAATGAACATGTTCCTTTTATTCTTTGTAATCTTTTTTGCAAAATAATCTCATCTAAAAAGGCGTATGCACTTCTCTCGTGCTTCATGGTGATCTTGAGAATCAAAATTCTTTTTGGTGACATTAAGTTGCATAAAATATTGCCTCCACACTTCGATTTGGGTTTAAAATTGAACAAGATCTTGTGTGAGTGTGAGTGGGGGCATTATCACGTATATTCTCTCTCTTTGTTGCCATCAAAGATTGATCGAGTTACAGATTTTTTCTTTACTCTCTTTTGGCTATCGTAGAGGGCCTGCCTTGGGGAAAAAGTACTCACCCAAGGGAACGACTCAACTGGTAACACTCTAAAGCCAAGAGTATTTCCAACCGGATATAAATGTGGGTATTAGAGTAAACACCAGTATCATGCGGTTGATTCAGATGAGATGGATCCGAAAGGAGACTCTCGCCATATGGGTCAATCTCCACAAACAGAAAGTCCAAAATAAAACCCTTGTTTGTAGTGGCCTATTAACTCATTCACCGAGTTTATCAAAGTGGTGCATTGGAACTTAGATTCCAAGAAGTTACTTTCCATGTCTAATCTCGGTTAAAGTATAGAGGTTAATACTTCATTCTTAACATACCTTTATACTCTTTCCCTAGTTGCATGTAAAGTCATCTCTTCTACTATGAAGGGCATGAGGCAAGCCCACTAAGAAAAATGTACTAATTGAGCTAGGGTGTTATAGTGCTTGTGAGTCAGTTTGAAAACACAGTGCTTTGATCGAAAACATTGGAAAACCAACATTCAACATGAGCATCAAATCTCAAACTCTTTAGGAGAAGCAAATATCCTTGAAAAAATTCACATGTTATTGCTTTCCCTTGGGATTTGTATCCTTAGAGGCTTCTAAACATTTGGATTTCATCTCAATTTGCTCCTACTAAGGTCAACATTAGGAAACTATGCTCTTGAAACCTTGATTTTCACATAATGGACCTTGTGGAACGAAAAGGGATTGAGACATAGACATTCAGATTGAAAACTAAGCAAGAAGTGTGTTTGTGATAAAAAGAATCCATTAAGCAAAGATTGAATCAATTGGACCCCACACATATGCTTGACATCTTTTGGTCATATGGTTTTCATGCAAACATTGGTCTTTTGATTTTGAATTACTCCTAGAGAAAGGCATGTTCTTCACTATCTTGGTCTTGTAAACAAGTCCTTCCTAGGTTCATTTAGGATCAAAATCAAATGCTTCATCCATCTCAAACATTTATCAAAATCCATCCCACCAAACAACTTTAGAGCTTTGAAAACATCATTCTAGACTTGGGTAAATCATCAAACCAAAAATCACCTTGTTTAGTTAGGAGTATGGGAATGCATCCTTTCTGATACCTCTAATTAAAACAGCAATCCTTTAAACAAGTTCATCCTAAGATAACATCTAACATTTTAGGGTTTACAAGTTCATTATCCAAATCAGACTAATCAAAATCAAACCCTAAGTCTAGCATTGATCCAAAGTCCCTAAACTTTCAACACTCATATCATTCACCCCTTTTCATCCTTCATCTCATCATTGGTCCTAAACACCTTAGAGGTCACTTTTGCAACAAGATCAAAACACAAGAGGAACATGGAATATAAACTTGATCCATACATCATGAGTAATCCAAGTCAACTAAGCTATCAAAGCCTTACAATGTCGATTGATTATCAACACTCAATCTATACAAACCATACATGGGATCATTACCTTCGACAAATGTCAATAGTAAAAAAAATGTGAGTATGCCCAAATCAAAGTTTGGGACACCTTTCCCAATGGTAGATTTAAATCCAAGTCCAAACCTACAAATCCACCAACCAAACAATCAATTCATGAGCCTTCAAACGAACGTCATCCCACCAAATCCATACATGCCAAATGAGAATGTACCAAGTATAATTTTTCCAAACATGAACCCAGAAAACTTTGGGATAAATATGTTTGCAAATCATACAAATGTTTTTCAAAGTACAAACACAATGATAACGACTCCATGCATTAGTCAAAGTCAAGGTAACACCATGGAAAATCAGAGTTACCTAAAACAAGGCAATGTGATTCCCAACATCAACAATGTTCAATTTCAACCCATAATGCCAAATTTGAACATCATCCCAAATCAGAACATTGTCCAAAATCAAACACAAGTACACAATCCAAATTTTCTTAAACAAAATCCAAATCAACTATATCAAGGGAGTCAAGATCGAAATCAGGATCAAATTTGGTGAGATCAAATTGCTATACTTACCAAAATAGTTGAGTCATTGCGCCAAGAGACATGTCCACCACCATTACCCATATCAACATCATTCCTTGGTTTAGGGCTTCACCCTTTACCTAGCACCAACCACTCCATCCAAATCAATCCACCTAACACCAATCAAGCCATCACATAAAATCCTTTGAATATACCATCAACATCGCACCAATAGATGGTATCTAATCAAACGACAACATCAACCCTGAAAAATCAAAATATGGTCTCCCAAGGGCCTATCACCTTAGTCATTCCAACCAATCCTATCACCTCAATTAGTCTAACCACCCCTATCAAACCCATCATATCTCAAACCCTCACGATCACTCCAAGCGTATCTCAACAACTTGTTACTACATCCAACACAATTCCAAATCCACCACCACTACCACCTCAACCAAATGCAACAAGACAATATAACATTGCGCTAAAAGCTCACCAGGCCTACCAAAAGCCATCCAACAATATTTGGCCATGCAACAAGCAAGACAAGCTCAACAAGTGTAACAAGCCTCTCAAGCTTCCCAAGCCTCCCAAGCTACCCAACAAACACAAGCACAAACACAAAAAATGACAACTGTTGAGAACAAGGATCAAGATCAATCCATCACTAAGCACCTTGAAGCTATGTCTACTTCATCCAATGATCAAATCAACATATTTCAAGAGTCACTTCTCAATCACGATCAAAATCGACCAACAATACTCAACAATGATCCAATTCAATAAATGTCAACATCATTTGACCTTATGGTTGAAGACATTGAAAAATCTCTCCACCATAATTGTTGAAAACAATGTTGAAGATCTCTCCATTAAGGAGCACCTTGAAGATGTTTCCACCCCATCCAATGATCAACTCACCATACATCAAGAGCCACTTTTTAGCGATTTATTTCAAGGAGTGTTAGGATTATTCGATCCTATCAACATAATGCATGATCCATCGACCAATGATAATGTTGAAAATGTCTCTACATCACCTAACAAGTTAGGGGACATATCTCAAGATTTTATTCCAAAGCAAGATCAAAATCTTTCACCAAGGTCTAGCAGTGGTCCCTTCAAAGACATGTTGACCCCCTTTGACCTCATGGTTATAGATACTAAAAGAATCCTCAACTCGACACTTGATCCAAATTTACTCAAATATCAAGAGGATGTTGAACCACTTACCATGCCTAATGATGATGTCCAAGAACCCTTTGTAAGCAATCCATCCTTTGAAACTAACCTATGTTAGGAACTTGATCCAAAGCATGTCGAAAGCAATCCCAAAATAAATCAAGATAAAAAATTTGTATCTCCAAGATACTACAATGATCTAATGGATATTCTCCTATCCACAAAAGATGATCATATCCACATAGCACTGACTCCTCCATCTACCCATTAGATTCTTTCTATGGATGGACACGTAGATGATCTTCAACTAGAACAAGATTCTATTACACAAAAAGAGCAGATTATCAATTCCTACAGTCAAACTAAGTTGTCAACATCAGGATCATATACATCCCAAATTCAGAATGGGGACATTAGGTATGAAGATATCCATCATTATCCACTCAAGGAAACAAGTCAGACATAGTAGGATATTCCAAAGTCGGAAGAGAATCCAATCAAAATAAGATCATCTACAGTGGTCATTTATCAGAGAATGCATTTTAAACAAGTGCTCTTGGAACAGGAAGAATCAAAGCATGAAGGTACTACTAGCACCATACTGGGGGAAACTTCGTCTCAAGCAAACGTCAACATAGGGAGCACGAAGAATCCTTATGATGAAACTGATGCCAATACTACAACCAACTCATGAATCTTCATCCACCCATCACCACATCCATGAATTGGGACCAACGTCAAAAGAAAGAATTGAATCAAAATACGAAGAACGTTATCAAAGAAAAAGAATCAGAAAATCATAATGGACAAATCAAATACATATGGATACAAAAGAATACAAAGAAAGATCATCCCTATCAAACTCCATTAGTCAAAGAAACTATGGGGCAAAATAAAAAAGGGAAAAGTATCCATCAAAGATGTCCACTAAAGCAAAAGCAGGATTTTCAAGCGACGTATAAAGTATATCAAGCAGTTGGTCCTAATTCCATGCACACTTCCATATCCACCCATCATTGCTCATCTTCCCAAGTCTAGAGAGTCAAAGATTCCAAGCTGTCAACCAATCCATCTCCTATCCCTAAACACACTCCATCCACACCTCCGCACATGATATCCAGTTCTCACATTGACCATGTATTGGCAACGACCCTTCATCATAAGGATTCTGAAGGCACTCTATCGCGATGTGTGCATAAAGACAAAGTTAACCCCGACATCAATAAAGCAGATCAAGAATCCCAAAAGTTGCATTCAAGTGCATGTATCTTAGCAAAGCAACTTCTTCAGGAAGGATATCGATGGCACATTATGATAGGGGCATCTACATCAGCAACACCTTGTGATTCAGCATGAGCTTAAAATCTTTTGAAAAAATCAAAAAAATCAAAAAATATGAAAATCCAAAAAAATCAGGAAAAGAGATTAAAAAACAGTAAAGATAAAAATTGTCCTCTAGTGAAAATCGCATGGGTAGCGCTTTGGGCAAGACCATGATGAAAACCTGGTAAACAGGTGTCATGTGTAGAATTGAGCATCTACATGTGCCACTTCAGGTGAAAGCATCTCATCCCATCCATAATAAAGCCAACATTCCATCCATATCATCCATAATAAATCCATCCATCCATAAACCATTGATCCAATCCATTTTCATCCATCCACATCCATCATCCAAGTTATCTTGATCTTGATGAAAGTTTGGGGTACACTTTACGCTTTCTTATGGTAAACATCTTGACATGGGCCGTTTTAATTGATCTTATCCTATGCAGCATTATCTGAGCCATGAAGCATTATCCAAATGAGCATTCTTTATCTGAACACCTTATCTTATCGCAAGATAATCCTTGGCATCCTTTGCCTACTTACCATATCCATCCGTCCATACACCTATCCAAGGATCCATCCATCACATTCCATACATTGCTAGACATTGGGGGTGGATATCTCGCATCTTGCTTTGAGAATAAATATTGGTCTATATCCTCTAGCTTATGGGGTAATTCAAACATTAGAAAATGTGAAATCAAATTGGTCAATCACTTGTGAGAAAAAATTCAAATCACTAGCCCATCGCATATTTTGACAAGAAGATGTTTCGTATCAGACTTTATCTTTCATTGAACATCAATCCAAACAATCACTATCAGTTGCATCTAACTTTCCCTTCAAACGTCACATCAAATCATTCAAGCAACTTTTTTTCCAAAATCAAGCTTCATCAATCCTGATCAATCGAATCCAATCAATCCATAATCTTGGGATATCCTTCCTGATCATTGTGTTTCTTAAACACTATCCTTGCATTGTTGTGTATCCTCAACAATGTTATCATCATCAATCTATCATCACCTTGGGATATCCATCCCAATCCTTGTGTTGCTTAACACTATCCTTGCATTGTTGTGCATCATCAACAATGTTATCATCATCAATCCTGATCAATCAAATCCTTGCATTATTGTGTATCCTCAAAAATGTTATCATCATCATCAATCCATTGATTCGATCAATCAACCTTAGCTTGGTTTTCAACAAAATCCCAAATAAAGCATTGATATCATTAGACATATCCATATCCAAATCGTCAAAATCATGTGAAAAATCCAAAAACATCCATAAAATAGAAAAATATCAAAAAACATTAGAATCTGAACTACGTCGTCTCTGAGCTTAAACGTAGGCAAGGCTAATCTTTGATCAACCCCCGAGACATCAAAATCCAAAAACATTTGAAAAACATCAAAATCCAAAAACATTCAAAAAAACATCAAAATCCAAAAACATTCAAAAAAACATCAAAATCCAAAAAACATTCAAAAAACACAAAATTCAAAAACATTCAAAAATCAAAAATCAAAACATTCATAAAATCTCAAAAAATACAAAAAAAAAAAATCCTAAAAACATTATAAAACGTCAAAAACATCCAAATATTTGAAAAAATCCATCCATCCCATTTCGCTTTCACTCGAAATAATCAATCATCCATAATAAAGTGATTGTCACCTTCATCCTTTGACAACACAAACAGAAACAATCATAGCAGTCAACAAAAGAAAGCTTCAATCGTAAAATCAAGATCGAAATAACAAATGTTTAAGACAAAATCAAACTCTTGATCACACTCAAACATGTCAATCAACCTTATATCAATAGCCTATCAATCAACTTATCAACCCATCATCATCCTATACAATGCATGTCCTAGGATATATCGTTCCGACAATGGGCATCATTTTTGGATATCACTTGGATTCTTATCCTATCAAAACACATCCCTTTGGATCAAGGTATGAAGAACATTGGCTTGTTTTCATACTTGATCTTTTCTTTTGATTTATCTTATTGCGCTCATTCCAAGGACCTCTCGATGATATCCGAATGAAGGATTTAGAGAGATAGGAATGGGGCAACGATCATTATCCTTTTTTCTGTTGTGCTTGTTGGATGTTCTTGTAAAATAACTTGGCGAATACTTTCTTTGTTAGGTACGTCCTAGCAAGGTTTCCATATGTCAAGTGTGAACAAGAATACTCCTATCTGTTTGTTGAGTCAAAGTCCATCACACTAGGTACAACGCCATCCTGGTTCTTTATACCTTGATGCATTGTACCTACGTTTATTATCGAACATATGGTAAGTAGCCCTTTTAAAATCCCAATCCTCAATAATAAAATCAGCTAATTTTTATCATCATCATCTATCATCATCATCATCATCATCTCTAATAAAGTCTCACCAGATCATGGACTTGTTGGATCCTCTTGTCATCATCTCATCGCACTAACATAACATCACCAATGCATCCATAAATCATTAGCATTCAACATATCATATCACATGCATGTTCATCATCATAATATAGATTTGTTAGTCTAAGCATCTCATAAAATCATACATATTACATCATCCATCTCATCCATCATCACATCATATCATCATTTAAGTTGTTTAAGATAATATAGATTTTTTATTCTAAGCATCTTAAAATCATCTCATTTGCATCATCATCGCAATCATCCATAACCATCCATTTTGAACCTCTTTATCATGAGATCGACCCTCAAATGGAATCTTTTCACTCGATCTCTCAAGGGGGCAATGTACTATTGTACTTCTTTCGCTGGGGCATCCGAAAAAATTAGAAATTTTTTGAATTTTGATAGCAGCAAGTTTATTCTTTGAACCAACGCAACAAGTACATTGCTTCAAAGAGAGGAAAAATGTAGACATGCAAAATTGGCATAATGCATTCGATTAGGTCATATTCATCCATTCAGAAAATAAATCAAGTTTATTTATCAATCTCCTAAAGTCATCAGTTTAAATTAAATAAATCAACTTGATCCTAACATCACCCTCCTTGATTAAATAAATCAATCCTTTATTTAATTAAGTCTGAAGTCATAATTATCCCTCTTCATTTAAATAAATCAAAATATTCAAGTTAAATGGGTCAAAATCACCTAATCATTATCTAAGTTAATCTAATCCTAATTAACCTAATCTAGCCACCCATCACATCCTCTAGCTTTTCCCACTTGCACCAATAAATCAATTTATTGATTTATTAAAATCAGCATTTTCCATCAACATGGCATCTTTGAGGAATATTCCCTCAAGTTTGAATTCAAAAACAAGTGGACATGTACACCCAACAAAGCATTTATGAGCTCTTACATGTCCCTTGCAAAGGTCAAACTCAACATTTACTCTCAAATTCAAATTTGAAATCTCCCTCTCTTTGGCACATTGACCAAAATGTGCTCATTCCTCAAGCCTCTCACATGATGACAAGTGGCTTCTTATCATTGGTCAAATCTTTGTCCCACATTCATCCATTTGGCTATTTCTCTCATCAAAGAATTTTATAAATAGAGAGCTTCATTCATCAACAAATCCTCCACAACTCACAATCTTAGCATCTCATGCACAAATGCATCATTATCATTTGAATCCTTATTATCTTCAAGGTAGTTTTATCATTTAGCTTATCTAAAGGGGTTGGGAATGGGCTATTTTCCATATCAAAATAGCACCAATCCCCCTATGAGATGATGTTTGAGTAATTTAGGAATAGATTTCATGCATATTTCATTTATAATTTCATGTTAGTTTGGTGATATTATTGTTCCCTTTATATTTTCTCAACAATTTCACAGGGAGAGTGATTATCTCATTTATTCAATGTTGATAGATCTCTCCATATTTTTCAATCATGGATCTATGTAGATTTTACCTCTCATAGAGGCTATGTAGATTTTGATTGGGTAGGGGAAATTGATAGCAGAAGATCCACCAGTGGATATATTTTCATGATGAATGGTGGTGCAATTAGTTGGATGAGTAAGCGGCAAGCTTTAGTCGCTTTGTCCACTACAGAGGCAGAATACATGGCAGCAACACATGCCTATAAAGAAGCAATCTGGTTAAAACATTTGTGTTCTAACATTGGGTTTGATGCATAAATAATTACAATTTACTCTGATAGTTAGAGTGCTATTTGTTTGGTGAAAAATACTACTTTCCATGACAAGACGAAACATATTGATGTGCAGTATCATTTTGTACGAGATATGGTGGACGATGGAAAGGTCTCTTTAGAAAAATTGGATACTCTGGAAAATGTTGCAGATACATTGACAAAACCAATGAGCACAGACAAGTTCAGGTAGTGTGCCAATTTGATGGGCCTTAGTGCCCATGAATTTTAGTAGTTTTTTTGTGCTCTGGAGATGTTAGTAAGATCTTTGTCAAGTGGGATATTGTTGGAAAATGTGCCTCAATCTTACTGGCATGTAAACTCCTAAAAGATCAATGTCGGTGAGACCCTCTGGAAGTCTTACCGACTAGTAGCAGTGTTCTAAATCTTTGAAGTGTTCAGATCTCTGAGTCTTCACTTCTGTGTTGTCAATGGGAATCATCGGCAAGACATGTAGTTCGCTGTGAAATTTTCCAACTCATTCCACCCAAGCAGATCTCTTGCCGATAGGTTGGTGTCTAATGGTTATCAGGGAGACTTGTGGTGATAGAAGTCATCAGGGAGAGGCTTGAACATTCTGAATGACTCATTCTGACTGAGTATGTCTCGCTGAGGTTTTACACTTAAGCGACTGATGAATTCAGAGAGACTCTTGGCTGGCACATTTGGTAAGAACTCTTGCCGGTGGATGTAGTCTCGCTGACAGGCTGGTGCATTCAATATAACCTCTTGGCAATAGCATTTCTCTCTCTGACTGTTCTATGCTCGGTATGATGATAATGATGGTCTCGTCGATAGAGCTACATGAGTTGAACATCGGTGTGAAGTCCTAGTGATAAGGTTTCTCTCGCCGACAGGCAGGTGATTTCGGTGAGAACTTTTGCCGATAGCACTTGTCTCACCAATAGATCTGCACAGGATCGATTTGTGTTTAGTATGACCTATCACTGATAGCAATGGTTTGGCCGATGGTTCTACAGTGGATATTGATATGATGTCTTAGCGATAGGGTGAGTCTGCGCAACAGTTTTGAACTTGATATGACTCTTTCCGATGGTGGTGACTCTGGGCGATAACAACAGTCGGGCTTTGTGGAATCAGAGAGACATGGCCTAGTGTCTCACCGACATGTAACATAGTTTGAATGCCTTGACCGGTTGACTATCCTACGTGGTTTGTTTTTTGACCAATCAGAGAAGTGGAATGTAAACCGCTAGCAGTTGGACTGTTGCGAACGTTCCTTTGGGGAAGATCAACAGACCATGAACGACATGGATATACTCTATAATCAAAGATGATGATCGGTTCGGTGAATAGTTCGATGAGTGGAAGTGTTGTTTGTTTGAAGACAAATTGAACTGTGTAAATTCATTGTATGTTTTCTGAGAGTTGTTCTATACAAGGTTGATCAAGGAAATGTTTGTTGTTGTAAATTGACATTAGAAAGTTAAGTCTGAACTATGTATGTAATTTCCTTTACTGTAATATAAAGATAATTTTCTTGGTGTGGTGGGTTTTTTTCCCGTAAGGGTTTTCCCACGTAAATCTAGTGTTCATCTGTGTATGTTCATTTCTCTGTTTCTGTTATTTCTTTCATGAGTATCTTAATTGAACTGTAATTGCAAAATTTTAAAGTCACCTCTGCATTCTTCCTTGAGGTTTTGACATTAGGAGAGTTTGTTCCGCACCTAAGCTTTCCTTACAGGGTTCTATGATGATGTTGGACCAAGTGTATCATATTTCTTAGGAGTAGTAGTGACATCTATGATGAGTCAGACTATGGTATGTATACACCATGCCAAAGATGTTACATTACTATATGCTCATGGCCTTGGTGTAGTGGTGGGATGCTAGTAGTTCTACATTCCAATTTTTGATGATGAGATGACCATCACCCTTGAGAATGTATAC
This sequence comes from Sequoia sempervirens, assembly GCA_007258455.2. Lineage (NCBI taxonomy): Eukaryota > Viridiplantae > Streptophyta > Pinopsida > Cupressales > Cupressaceae > Sequoia > Sequoia sempervirens. Next base: position 144,283,647 of record VDFB02000013.1, read on the forward strand.
TGCATCACTGGTCTTCCCATCTGTAGATGATGGGTGACTATTGATGACACACACTTTTCCCATGAGTGTGTAGATGGAGTCTAATACTGCTTAGGTTGTGATGATGATAGTGACGAGATTGGCCATATCTACATCCATTGGTTCTAGCAGGGAAATGCAGTGGTCCCCTTTATATCAAGAGTGATGATCATCATAGTGGCCATGCATGTCACCATGGATGGGTGGGGCTCTCACCTCCATAGGGGCCTCATCAATACCATTGGGGTGATGGAGGATGATATGATGGTATTTGCATGGTTCCACATCATTCTTATGCACCTATACCATGAGCTAGGTTGGTTTGTACATTATGAGTATTTGAGCCTCACTATATGCACCCTACTATAGGTGTGAGAATTTTCTCACATTACATGCCCTTAGTTAGGTGGGTACCCCCAAGTGAGGGACTACTTAATTCCCATGGATCATTGGTGTGAACTTGTGTGGCAGTGGAGACATGGGGATTTGTAGTTTTTGTGATTATAGTTTTATACTTTATGGATCGACTAGATCCGATGGAAGCCATATAGGTGTTGTAGGTGGTTAGATGATCATAGGTACTTGACGAACCTATAATGTGACCACTTTTTATTATGTCACACAAACTATATTATTATTCCCTCCTATTGGTAGATGGTTAAGTGGCAGTATGGTATTATTCAAACAATCCCTCCCATAGTCCCATCCTACACATGTGTTGTGAGGAGTGATATGTAGCCAAGTGACCATCGACAACCAACCATTATTGACATCATCCCTTTAGATGATGAGACAAATGATCAGGACCACCCTCAAGTGCATCTCGTAGATGATGTAGGCATCACTCTCAGCTTACACATGTGGTAGATGGTGCTCTGGCCTATCCTAGTTTTTCCAATGGATGCCCCCATTGGGGATCTAAGCCTAGAGGATGATGTGTTAGTGAGGTAAGGAGGAGATAGAGGTGGAGAGCATTAGTTGAGTGAGGTAAGAATAGTGGAGGCAAGGCCAAGGTGGTGGAAGAGGATGTGCTCTCCTTTTTCTTCCATCCCAAATCTTAGCAATGATATCAGTAGCATCCATTGACCTAGTGGTGGAATTGATAGCACTAGCAACAATGTTCAGTATGGTTGGTGTAGGACCTAGTGTTGCTTCTCCCATTGACTCACATTGGCAGATGGGGAACCCAAGTATGGGAGTTTTTTATTCCATTTCATTCTAGTACTTTTAGTTTTTATGTCATGTATATGTTTATGTTTTGGTTCATATGTATATGTATCATGCAGTATTGATGTTTCCATCCTCTTTGTAGTTGTAGTGGGAACACAGGGATGGAAAATGCTCATCGTGCAATACATATCAGAGGTGGCCCCCACCCTTCCAGTCTAGGGGATCATTAAAGAGGAATACTAACTAGTTTCAACAAGGTGACATGCTCATTGTTTCAAGCTAGTTGCACATTTGAGGAAGACATACAAGGAGGGGTAGGTGTAGATTGTATAGAGGACCAATTATACTACTATTGTGGGATAGAGGGATTAGTTGTTGGTAGAGCTATGAAATACACTCTCCAAGAGAGATGAGTGAGAGCTAAGAGTATTGAGGAGGCATATTATGCTCTTCAAATCCAACTCGATGACCTCAAAGGGAAAGTAATGGCTCCAATGCCAACAAGTGACCCACAACTGTAGGAGGCCTTGAAGAGAGCAAAGTTGTAGATATCCTCCTTATAGGGAGAGATCAGAGGATTGTGGGAAATAGTGTCTGCCTCATGGTCACATAGATCCTACTCTGTCTCTACCATCTAGCCTCAGTCTCAACCACTGCCAGGGCCAGAGGGCTCATCCAACCATGCACCCAGGGGGCTAGATGTTCATTTTTGCATATCATTTTTATACCGATGACACATATGATTCTTATAGAATTATTTTGTATAAAAATTTTGATACATATATATAGTCACCACTTATTTTTTGATGACAATGGCATGATACATCTACATGACATAAATTTGATATATATAGATACATGAGATATTGGTTCCAACATCATAATGTTCATTGTTTTACGTGTATTCTCTTTTACTTTCATGTATAATTATGTGATGGATGTTATAATTATGGATGTATGTTTAGATTAGATGATATCATGATCTAATAAACACACATGGTTGTATTTTAATTAAATACAATGATGATCTAATTGCCTAACCAAAAGATGTAATGTAATGCATGGATACACAACATAGTAAAACACATGTATGTATTTGATGAATAGGAAAATAGATACCTTTCTTGGGTATCACAATTTTTAAACTTAATCATTCACTAATTTGCTAAGAGTCCTAATTGTATTGACTAACAACCTCACAAGGTGAGCTAGTTATCAATTAGGAGGGTCACAGGAAGGGTTTCTTAAGTTCTAAGGGGTTCACCACCAAGCAAATGCTTAGAAGATAAAATGTTTAAGAACATGTTGTGATATACAAAATGACCTAAAACTATAAATGAAAGATGAAAATGATGAAATTATGCAATAGGGGGATAGTATGTGTGCACTTGGGAAATCTGGAGATGTTGTGAGGATTCTAGAAATATAAAGAAGCTACCAAAATATGTTGTGGAGGACTAAGCCACCCAAGATGGAATATCAAGGAAAATATGGAGTCTTCATATCTTAGAACTAGATCTCTGAAAATATCTAAAAAATTGAGCTTGGGAGGACTAAGACACCCAAGATCGTGTATTAGTCCCATTCTAATTTTTTGCAAACTTTGAATAGGATCCTAAGCTCAAAGGTGTACACTAGCTTCCCTTCCGGTCTCAGGTTCTGAAACATCTGAAATAAGGCCTATAAGTGAGTTTCCATGAAGATGAAAACTTTGTAATGCAACTTTGCAACTTTTGAAACTTTAAACTCTGAGTGATTTTCAAGTCCACAACCTAGATCTACAATCACAAGTATGTAAAAGGGGAAAAAAAATTGTTTGTTAGTGAATGGGGGTTTTTCTTGGTCAAAACCCTTGTTGGTAATTAAACCTTAAAATGAAATAGAAATTGTGCGGACCCCAATCTAGGTACTTGCAAAACAAAGAGAATAAACACCTCAAGTTAGATATTGAAAGCATAAACAAGGATTCCCCATGAAATCCATTTACAACCTCAAACTAGGAAAGAAATTAGCAATGAACACAATGAAGATGATAAAATAAAGATTAAATCCTAATTAGATGTCCAAACTCATGATCCCATGGGGGAATTGGTGCCAATTTGATGTGAAAATTGGCCCTTTCCCAATTCCTAAGATGAAAGCTTCGAATGTTGAAGAGATTGATCCACTTTGTTGATAAGAATGAAGACTCCAAGCCAAAAATCTACAAAACCTAGCTATGACTCAATGATAATGGATGGAATTCAAGAGATATTTGAGCATGGTAGCTTTGCTTGGATTGTGGATGATGAAATGAGGATATGAGCTCTTTATTTATAGGATTCCAAGATGGATGAATGCCCAAATTTGAGCAAATTTGGGACTAACATTCATCAAATGATATGATGCCACTTGTCAAGCTATGAATGGATGATGGATATGCAAGATTTGGGGTTTGTGCCAATAAATGCATAATATTTGAATTTCAAATTTGTTGAAATGACATGCAAGAGGGAAGGGAAAATGCAATAAATGCCACTTGGCTCAAGGCAAAGGACATGTAAGATGAATTTATTGCCTTGTTGGATGTACATGTTGACTTGGAATTTTTGAATTCAAATTGAGAGAATATTCCAAAAGATGCCTTGTGAGGAAAATAGAGATTTAATGAATGAATTAAATCTATTTTCATGTGCAACTTGCATCATCTAGAGGATGTGACATGAGATGAGGTTAAATTAATCAAGGATTAATTAATTTAACAGGAGATTTGATGATGTTACTTATTTGACTTAGATTTATGGATTTATTTAAATCAAATAAGAGAGGAATATGATAAGAGGCTAATTAAATCAGGATTTTGATTTATTTAATTAAAAGAGATGGTGTTAGATTAAATCAAATAAGGTTTTAATTTATTTAATTTAATGGATAGACTTTAGAGATTTAATCAAATTAATTGATTATTTAATTAAATGGGGATAATTAGATCAGATGGATTGATTTAATTAACAAAAGAGATTGACTCGATTAGATAAAATGATTTATTTAATTAAGAGATGAATATTGATGAATTTAATCAGATAGGGGAATTTGATTAAATGGTTAGACCAAGGGATGATTCAGGAAGAAACAATGTTAGTAAGTCAAGATCAGATGCACAATGTCAATCAGTACATTTTACGTGTCTATAGAAATAATGAAGGAAATTGTGAATGAACAACATGCAATGCTACAACTCACCAAACCCTTGCAAAGTTTGCAAACTTATGTGTAATGGTTGCAATGGATATGGATCTTGAATAATTGAAAGATAGTACTTGTATTGCTTACTTGAATTAAAACCCTACATCATAAATTTAACACAACAACACACATGATGCAAGAAAACTCTGTGATATGATGCTTGAATCTAAATATGGCTCTAAATGCTTGATGAATTTTCTCTTGAATGCTCTTGTGAACTCAATTATGCTATGGTAAAATATCTCACAAAAGAATTGGGTTGAAATGAATCAAGGAACCTTGTATTTATACTTATCTATGCTCAATATCCTAAAATTATATCACACCAAGTTGACATATGAATTCATTGAATAAAGGAGGCTAAATCCCACCAGAATTTGAAATTAAATCTTGAAAATGACTCAAGGATGACTAAGACACCCTAAGTGGCATCTTAGTCCCAGCTCCTAAAAAGTTGGGGTACAAACAACAAAAAGGGGCCCAATCTAGAGGTACCAAAATTAGGGTCTCGAGAGCCTTAGGGGACTAGGATGCCCTAGGTGGCATTTTAGTCTTGACCCAAAAATTAGGGACACACCAATGGAGTCATTAAATTAACATTTATGTATTGGAGAATGTCGGGATTAACTAGAAAAATATGTCATTCATAGGGCTTGTGAACATAAAATAGAACCAATTAATCCATAAAGAAGCATAAATAAAGCAAGGCAGGCCCAAACAAGTGTGAAAATGCAAGGGTATGCATTTTACTACACTACATTTAGGCCCCACTTTAGTGAGAGGATGAATTTTCTTCAAAATCACACTAAACTAGCCAACCACACAATCAAGATGGGTTCAAATGTACAAATGTTAGCAAGATAGAATGACAATAATCAAGAGGGTGTCCAAGCCCCTGGGATCAAGATCCTATGGAAAAACCAACATAAGCACAAAGGAACATGCTTGCAGATGATATATGAATGTATAACCAATATTAACATACACCATCAACGACAAGAAAAAGGATAATGAAAAAAGGAAAAACTATAATAGATCAAGCTTCGACTGGTCATCCAATGCAGTGGATTGGGTCTAAAATGTTTGTCCAAAAAGAGGTTTACAAGTGGAACATGATGTCCACTATGCAAACAAAACACGCGCTCACAAGGGCTAGTGGGAGCTAGGTGTCTACTAGGTGAGCCCTAAGGGACCATATTAAATCCATACCTCGATGGCTTTAATAAGGTATAAAAATGCATTCTCACATGGGCTAGTGAAGCTAGGTGTTCACTAGGTGAGCCCCAGGTGACCATATCAAAGCCATACCTCCATGAATTTAATAAGGTACAAAAATGCAACAAGAAATATTGATGCTCAAATGTATTTTTCTTAGTTCATGTGAGGTATGCCTCTTAGGGGACATGTACCTAATGTCTCCAAGAGAGGACTGATCAAACAATAAAAGATTCACCACTTAAGGGATGTAGTGCATCACATCACCAGTAAGGGGAATATAATATGCTAAGATAGATCACACTCTTGGAGGAAATTAGTCACAAAGTCACCACAAAGAGGAAAACATGTTGCGCGAAGTAAGAAAATTGCATCAAAGAACATGAAAAGAAAAATACAAGCGAAATCATTCAAAAATAATGCCAATGTATGCCCCCACTTTAAAGAAATTTCTAACACCATGTTGTGAGAAATTAATTTAAAGTAGAAAAATGAAAATGCAATCAAGAAGGAAGACATAAGAGCCAACGTGGAAATCCCTATGCCAAGTCATATGTTTCCAAGTAAAGCTACGTCATGTAAGAGAAAAGGAAAAGAAAGGGTTTTCCCCCAAAATGAAAACACCAAACACATAAGGGATTTATGGAATTGGGGTTAGTATGTTCTTTGATATAATGATATTAGAGAGCTTGGAACTATCATCACTCCCCAAATACACAGAACTAGACGAATGACAGAAAGAGAGTGAAAACAAAGAAAAGAAATAGCCTTTTGGGTCAACATTGAAGAGACATAGGGTGTCTCGATGCCTTGCAACGTGCCCAAAAGGAAAACACAAGACAAATGAAAAGGAAAATGAAATGCAAAGAAAATATAATTAAAAATATTTTGGGTCAACATGAAAGAGACATGAATGTCTCAACGCCTTCTGTCATCCCCAAAAGGAAAACACAAGAAATAAAAACAAAGGGAAAAGATAAAAGATTAATCAAAAGGAAAAAGCATACGACATATAGAAGAATGAAGGTACAAATAGAGGAATGCACATATAGAGAGAAACATCAAATAGAACATCACAGGGGATCACAGTACGTACATGCAAGAAAACAAAAAGAAAATGAAAATGAAAGCAAAAGAAAAAGAAAAGATAAAAGACTAGTAAAGAGCATGCGATTCAACCATCGAGCAACTCATCCACATCCTAGTGTTGTTTGGTATATACAAAAGGAAGATCACTAGCAAGAGGAACAACATCAAGTGTTGTACTAGGAGAATCACTAGGTTCAACACATGGTGAATCGCTCAATTTAGGAGGATCACCATGGTTTTTGTCATTTAAGCTCATAGAAGAGGAAAATAACAAATTTAACTCATTATACACTTCCTCATCAATTTTATTTGTTGCCTCATCATCATCCAAGTTAACCACAATAGGAGGGTGAATAATAATATCCATAGAAGTTATTGGTCCTTGTTGTGGTGAAGATATAGATTTTGTTTGTTCTGGTAAGAGAGGAGGGTCATCATTTATTGCTTCTTTCAAGTTTGTATTTTTATTTTCAATGTTGTTATCATTATTCATATTTTGAGCAATATCATGACACCTATGCCTACGCTCTCTAGCATTGTGGTTTCTTTTATTACAATTTTCACATTGCATTTTTGCAGGAGCGGGTTTGTCAACCATATGTTCCTTTTCTTCTTGTGAAGGAAGAACAGAAGAAACCATAGAAGGTTGTTCAACCAGTTTCTATTTGGCTCTATAAATTTTCTTAAAAGGTATATTAGGATTTGTTTGGATTTCTCTAGGTCTCTTGTAGTAAATAGGCAAGAGATGGGTCATGGATGGGTCTTATTTTGTTGGAAGTTTTTTAGACTCAACATTAATTTCTTTAGGTAGCGAAGGTTCAAGCGTGGGTGGAGGTTCAATCATGGGCGGGGAAAAGTTTTGAAGAGATAGTTTGGCTATGCATTTCACTTTTATTTTTTTTTAGGACAGGAAAATGAAGTCTTCACGGGGTCTTATAGGTTCCATAGGTTCAAGCCAAAAATAATCTAAGGAGAAATTTCTATGGGAAGATGGGGGTCTAAAGCCACTATGGTTCACTATAAATATTTCATTGCCAACTGGAACTTTTAAGCACTTATGGACAGTGGATGGGACCACATTCATGGAGTGAATCCATTTTTAGACTAACTTCACACAAAATTGGTTTGAATTAGAGATGATAGAGAATGATACATTTGATTTCTTCAGTCCTACTTGTAAAGGGAGTGTAATCAAGGCCATCATAGCACGAGCAAAACCATCATGCGTTTAATACATTCCTCTAGTTTATCATATCAATATTGAGTAATTTCATGCAAATATAAAATTTCTTATGTGATCACATTCTCTCCATAGATGAGATCAATTAAAATCCCAAGAGTGGGCTTGTTATTGATTCTACTGGCTATGTAAAGAGGACCACTAGGTGCATGTTTGATTGTTTCTTTTGAAGAGAAAGTAATTTCAATGGTTTTCTATTTACGAGGCTCGATGTTAACCACTCCTATCATTGTATCAAAAGGAATTTGTTCATTAGTATCCATAGGACTCTAATCATCATCATCCATAGGAATTTTTTCATGATTGCTTAGAATCTCATCATCTGTGTCAACATTCGTCACATTGGGCTTAGTTTCACTAGCCTTAACAAATGAAATATTATGGTTGGGCATGGGATTGGTAAAGATTTCCAAGTTTTGGTTGGGAGGGGCTAGAGACTTATTACCCTTGTCATTTACACCTCTAATTTGGATATTATTAGAATCAATGATGTCTTGCACAAGATGTTTAAGACGCTTGCAATGTTCCATATAATGTCCTTTTTTTTGGTGATAAGCATAATAGGCATTGTGTCTAAAGTTTGGAGGTAATGGTTTGCTAGGTTCAAGGGGTTAATGAGAGGTAAGGTAAGAATTTTTTTGTTTATGAGTTGGGTCATAATGTTATGAAGTGTGTCAGGTAAGGGAGTAAACTGTCTTTTTATATTCCCAAAGATATAGGGATTAATCTTCTTTATAGTGGCTACTTGGGTATCAACTGGTTGGGTAGGTTGAGAGGTGGAATTTAGTTGAAGGAAACTTTTATTTTGTCTTTTGAAAGGTTGGTAAGTGTTTTGGTTTGATGTTTTGATCTTTTTAGGATGGGTAGGGGTGGTTTTTGGTTCACTATTGGTTAGGGAATTTTGATAGTCTCGAAGGGTAGTGCATAAATGCATGAAGGAAGGAAAATTCATCATGGTAAGCTTATCCCTTATCTTTCTTTGTAATTTTTCTATGAACATCTTTTGAAGGTGGAAATCAAGAATTTTCACAATGATTTGGAAATAAAGTGATTGGTAGCATGAAATAAAGTTAGTGACTCTTTCACCCTCATTTTTCTTACATCTCATCAAATCAACCAATGTCATTTTAGGGACCATGTGCACTTGAAAATGGTTAATAAAGGCCTCAAAAAGTTCATTGAATGAATGAATTGAGTTATTTAGTAATGCAAAAAACCCATCCAAAGCAATGTCTTTCAAGGATCGGGGAAAAAGTTTAGCCCAAAGTTTGTCTTCAAGGATAAAGTCACTACACAAAGTAGTAAAGGAATTAACATGATTACCAAGATCTTCCTTTCCTCCATATTTCTCAAATCTAGGGATCTCTATACCTTGTGGCACTAGAGTTCTCAATATCTCCAAGGACAATGGATTGCTCTTAACATAGAATGAGTGTGGATTTTGATTTTGATTGATGGTGGAAACTTGTCGTTGGATGGATGAAAGGCTTTGTAAGAGGTGGTTAATGATAGGGTCATTGCTTGTAGTATGTGATGTAGATGAATAGGGTGGTGATATGTATGTGTTGGAAGGACTAATGAATGAGTTGCTTATGAGAGGAGATATAAGATTAGGTTCCACATAGGTATAAGGAACACTAGTGGAAATGTTCGAGGTAGGAAGGATGCTACTAGTTGGTTGTATTGTTGTGGTCATTTGAGGAATGATATAGGTGGGAATTGAGGTTATGGTTGAAGAGGGAGGAGTTTGATTTCCTCCTTGGATTTGCATATTGTTTGAGGCTTGAGCACCATTAGTGGTGGGAGGAAGATTTTTTCCAAATATTTGAGCTACGTTACGCACAACTTCTAGTCCCTCATTACTTTCCATCATGCAGTGAAGGTTCTCTATGGCAGGTATAATAGTGTTTGAAATGTTTTTCAGTACTTACACTATCTTGTAAATGAGCTAAGTATTCATGCATTTTCATTATGTTTTCTTGAAGAATGTAATCAATCATTGTTTGGACACTCAATACAACATTTGTAGGTAAGGTATGTATAGAAAAAGAGGTGTCAAAGTTATGGTCCATACCTAATGAACTAGTGCCAACACCAGAAGTAAGAGAGCTTGATAACCCAAGATCCAAAATGAGTGTCTTATCGTGGGATGCCATGAGTCTCACACTTCATCTAACCATAGTATTAGTAGTAGGAAACCAAGTACTACAACTCATACAAGGGATAAACCATAGAAAGTGCAATGAACACAATATCGTATGCTTGCAATTACACTTGAAATAAAATAAATTGGAATAATAACAAATATGGAAACGAAAACAAAAATAAAAGCAGCCCATAGAAATATAGAAAAGAAATTTTAGATCTTGAAAAACTGAGAATCAAATTCAATTGGGACTAAGATGCCAGGAAGGGAATCTTGGTCCTCTTGATGAGATTCTAAAGTTCTATAAGCTAAAATAGACAACAAATAGTAGAGAGACTTCTAAAGCAAAAATCCTTAGAGGGACTAAGATTCCAAGAAGGGAATTTTAGTCCTAGTAGAGGGTTTTTGTAGAGAAAAAAGTGAATTCTAGAATGTCAACAGTGTTTATAGATTTCCTATGTAGTATACTAATGCTCAGAAGCATAAAAATGTGCAAATAAGTGCAAGAAAAAGTATCTAGAAATAAGCAATTGAATGCAATTTTTCAATTTTGAATGCAATAAGAATGAAATGGAGATGAAGAAAAATACACTTTTCAAAATTTCAATGAAATTAAATGATGCAATAAAGTAAATATGCAACCTATATGCACTTTCGCTAATGAAAATATAGGAAACCCTAAATGCAATTTCACTAATGCAAGATGCAAGATACCTTAGATGCACTTTCACTAAAGAAAGATGGAATGAAAGAATGAATTCTATCTAGATATAAGGACTTAATAGACTCCAAATCAGAAAATAAAAAGTGTTGGGTTCACCAAAATGATGAATAGGAAAATGGATACCTTTTTGGGGTATCCCACTTTTTCCACTCAATCATTCACTAATGTCCTAAGAGTCCTAATTGGATTGACTAAAAACCTCACAAGGTGATCCAATTCTCAATTAGGAGGGTCCTAGGAAGGGTTTTTTAAGTTCTAAGGGGTTCACCACTAAGAAAATGCTTGGAAAAAAAGGTGTTTGAAAACACGTTGTGATATGAAAAATGACCTAAAACTAGAAATGCAAGATAAATGAAAGATGCAAATGATGAAATTATGCAATAGGGGGATAGTATGTGTGCACCTGGGAAATTTGGAGATGTTGTGAGGATTATAGAAATGCAAAGAAGCTACCAAAATATGCTGAGGACTAAGAGGTTGAAGATGGCATATTAGTCCCACTGTTGTTTTTCAGGGAAAATATAGTCTTCGGGTCTCAAAACCAGGTCTCTAAAAATATCGAAAAATTGAACCTCAGAAGACTAAGATGCCCAAGATGGTGTATTAGTCCTATTCTGAATTTCTGCAAACTCTAAATAGGATCTTGAGCTCCAAGGTTTGCACTAGCTTCCCTTCCGGTCTCAAGTTTTGAAACCTTTGAATAAGGCCTGTAAGTGAGTTTCTGTGAAGATGACAACTTTGTAATGCAAAATTTTTCAACTTTACACTCCAAGTGGTCTTCAAGTCTACAACCTAGATCTATAATCACAAGTATGTAAAAGGGAAAAACTTATTTGTTAGTGAATGAGGGTTTTCCTTGGTCAAACCCTTGTTGGTAATTAAACCTTGGAATGAAATAGAAATAATGAAGGAAATGATGAATGAACAACATGCAATGCTACAACTCACCAAACCCTTGAAAATTCTACAAACTTGTGTGTAATGGTTGTAATCGATATGGATCTTGAATTCTTGGAAGATAGTACTTGAATTGATTTCTTGAATCAAAACCCTACATCATAAATGTTAGCACATCAACACACATGACACAAGAAAACTCTTTGATATGTTTCTTGAATCTGAAAATGGCTCTAAATAATTGATGAATTTTCTCTTGAATGCTCTTGTGAACTCAATTATGCTATGATAAAAGATCTCACAAAACACTTGGGTTGAAATGAATCAAGGAACCTTGTAATTATACTTATCTATGCTTAATATCTTGAAATTATATCACACCAAGCCAACATATGAATTCATTGAATAAAGGAGGCTAAATCCCACCAGAAATTGAAATTAAATCTTGAAAATAACTCGAGAACTGAGATGCCCTAGGTGGCATCTTAGTCCCAAGTCCTAAAATATTGGGGTACAAACATCAAAAAGGGGCCCAATCCAAAGGTTCCAAAATAAGGGTCCTAAGAGCCTTGGGGGACTAAGATGCCCTAGGTGGCATTTTATTCCTAACCCAAAAATTAGGGACACACTGATGGAGTTATTAAATTAACATTTATGCATTGGATAATGTCAGGATTAACCAAAAAAATATGTCATTAATAGGGCTTGTGGACATAAAATAGGACCAATTAAACCATAAAGAAGCATAAATAAAGCAAGGTAGGCCCAAAAAAGTGTGAAAATGCAAGTGTATGCATTTTACTACACTTCAATATTCCTCACACAAACACGGTCACATCATAACACAAATCTAATAATGTGTTGATGAATGGATGTCAACATATGCTACATTGCTATCTATGAAGGATGAATGTTACACACATAACACATAGATACTATGCATAGTACCAATGAAGGTGCATCACATTAATTGGTTATTTTGGAGGAATCCCATCCATGGATGACAATCTATGAGAACCAGAACCATACACAGTGATGATAATGTAAGGGCCTAATCAATTAGAACTGAACTTTCCCTTTTTATTTGGTGGCACATTTACATTTCTCTAATTCTCATAAATAATTAGGTCACCTACCTTGAAAATTCTTTGAAGAACACCTTAATTGTATTGTTTAGATAGTGATAATTGATAAGGTTTAAGATGGTTGAAGGATTACAATCGGTGCTCATCGAGCACCTCAAGCTTATGCAAATGATTAGATTAGTAAGATTCATCATCAATTAACACTTTAAGGGAAACCCACAATGATAAAATTTCCAACTCCAAAGGAATGATAGCTTCAACACCATAGAAAAGGTTGTAAGACATTGTTCCCATTTCTATGCAAAAACTTGTGATAGGCCCATAAAGCATAAGTCAATTGAATGTTCCAATATTTACCATGTTTATTTACAATTTTTTGAAGAATGAGCTCAAGAGTTTTATTAGATGCTTCAGTTTGGCCATTAAGGATAATTAGGTGTAGATAATCTATGTTGAATATGAAACTTTTCTAGGAATTGCTTCACCTCTTTGTTCTTAAATGGTGTACCATTTTTGGAAACAAAGGTAGAAGGCAATACAAAGTGAGCAATGATATTTTTTAGAAGAAATCTATAGATGGCTTTGGCATTTGTGGATTGAAGTGGAATATATTCAACCCATTTCATGAAGTAATCTGTAGTGATGATGATAAAGATATGTCCTTTAGAAGAGGAGGTGATATTTTTCCAATAATATCCAATCCCAATTTTGAAAATGGCCAAGGAGAGGTCTTATTTTGAATCTCTTGAGCAAGCACATGAATAAGATGACTATGTTGCTAACATTGCAAACATTTCTTGACAAAAGAAAATGTATCTTTTCCATCATCTACTAAAAGTATCCCATGTGAATCAATTTTTGCACCAAATATTTACTGCCAAAATGTCCACCCCCAGAGCCTAAACGAGCTTCCTTAAGGGCAAGGAGTATTTATGCTTTAGTGAGGCATTGCAGAAGATGACCATTGTAGGACTTTCAATAAAGTACGTTTGATAGTACAACATAGTGTATTGAAAGTTTTTGTATCAGAGTGTGATCATTCTTTATCACGTCATTAGGAAAATTTCAAGTCTTCAAATAGTTGTAAATGTGATTTTACCATTCCTCTAAGTCTACACAAGCACACATGAGAGCATCAGATTTAGGATGATAAGAAACAATAGGAAAGTAAAGAATGTGAACCACAAAGTGGTATTCTTCTGTGTCCTTATCCAAGGGTGCCAGGGAGGCAACACTCACCATGGTATCGATGTGTCATTTTTATTTCCTAGGAACACTATATATTGTGAAATAAGAGAATCAAACAAGCAAGGATAAAGCCAAATCTCGATATTGTGACAACTTAGTTTGATTAGCTTGATATGTCCCCATAATTTGATTCATAAAAAGTTTAAAGCCACTATGTATGTGAAGATGTTTCATGTTTAATGAAATTATGGAATGCAAGCTAGCAATAAGGGCTTTGTACTCATCTATGTTATTAGTGCAATGAAATTCTAATGAAAAGGAGAGAGGGATTGGCTTACCCTCAAGTGAGATAAAGACTACACCTGCCCTAGAGCTAGTCTTACATCACAATGATCAAAATACATATCCAATACAAGATTGTGACTAATTACAAAGATGTATTCATTAGTTAATAGGCCTAGACTAGGGAAGGAGTGAGATGAGGGAGAATTTGATAATTGATCAACAAAAACTTGACCATTTATTGACTTTTGTGTTACAAAATTTATGTCAAATTCATAAAGAAACATTACTCACTTTTCTAACCTTCTAGTAAGGTTTGTTCTAGTGAATAAGTGCTTTAGAAGATCACTTTTCATAATGACATGAGTTTTAGCATGAAGAAGGTAATTCCTTAGCTTTTTTGTTGCAAATATGAGAGAAATTGTTTTTCCATAGTGGAATAATGAGTTTCATAATAAAAAAGGACACAACTAATGTAATAGAACACCCTCTCTCTGCCATCATCATCGTATTGAGTAATAAAATTTGTTAAAGCATAGGATGATGCGGTGACATAAAGTAGAAAGGTTCTATCCTACATAGCTAACATTAGGACAAGAGGATTGGCTAGATAACTTTTGATTTATTAAAAGGACTTCTAGAACTCCTCATCCCATATGAAATGAACATCTTTCTTTAACAAGCGTGTTAGAAGGGTACAGTCAGCCAATTGAGATATGAATCTACAAGTTGCATGAATCTTCCCTTGCAAACTTTGCATCTAAGAGATGTTTTGGGGTGGAGGTATGTTAACAATTGCATTGGTCTTATTAGTGTCGACCTTGATTCCATGATGAGATACTATAAATCCTAAATAAATTCTCGTGTCTATGCCAAAGACACACTCAAGAGGATTCAACTTCATCTTATAGAGTCATAGCCTTTCAAAGATAAGACAAAGATTTCCTATGTGATCTTGATGAGTTATAGACTTTTCCAAGATGTGATCAACGTAATCTTCTAGAATCTTGGGAATGAAATAAAGTATGTGCAGGATTATGATGGACCAAAAAGTGGTGATATGATGGGTATGTGTAGGGTATGTGGCTGACGACTTCTTTTTTACCCAAAATTGATGAAACAAAAAGGGTTTTTAAAGGAGATTCTCAGCTTTCCACCAAAATAAATTATGCTTTACTTTGAGTTTAATAAATAATTTTTATTCACTTTCTATTTGAATTACGACTAAAGTCCTAATTGATGGGCTGATTGAAAAACATTTATAGCTTTCAAACGGTATCACATTTTTTGAATCTAAAAAATTCGTCACATTCTATGCTTCGCATACTATAAGATTAAAAAAAAATGAATTTCATGAATTTTTGACCAAGTTAAGGTGGTCAAACATATGAGCTTTTATATTTTTTAAAAGTTGTAATAAAAAATTTATAATTAATTATTTAATTGGAAAAAAATTACAAAAAATATGCATCACATCAGGACATGATTCCTCTACTTATATCAAAAATCTTATAAAAAATATTATCATTTTATTGTGGTTAGGGTGGTCAGATAGACACCTACTTCTTATTTTTTCCTTGAAATTTAAGTACTACTACATTAAAATTTCAAATTTTCACCAAATAGATTCTTTTTTAAAAAATAAACCTAGTAGTTTATAAAATACATTAAGTTTTCTACAAATTATATTATTACATATTTTTTAAATAATATATATAAGTTATTCAATTTTTTATGACAAGTTGCCTAACTCTGATTTTTTTGAATTTTTTGCCACTTAAGGGCCTGTTTTTTCCATGATGATCCTGCACATACCCAATCATGAAATATTAGGGTCACCACTCATGGGTAAGTTGTACCTACATTATTTAACCCAAAGGGATTGGCCACATAGAAGAAGGTACTCCAAGGGGTAGCCAAGGCTTTCTTATACTAATCTTCCAAGTTAATACAAATTTGGTTATAGACTAAGAAGCCATCTATAAAAGACAATAAGACATGGCCTACAATCGAGTCTACAATCATATCGATATTAGGTAATGGAAAATAATCATTAATAGAAGCCTTATTAAGGTCATGAAATTAAATTTACACATGAATACAACCATTAGGTTTTCTAATGATGGGTAAGTGCAAGAAGTTGAGTCCACTTCTAGTGGAAGTGTCATTTTTTAGCTTTAAAATAGTAACCCATTCATTTTTTAGAATAGGTACCCATTTTAAAGTGGGTACTCATTCCAAAAGGTTTTAAAATCACAATACATGTTTCTCATTTGGATTTAGGCTTAAAAAATGCAAGGTAACCCAACCCTTAGCCTTGGACCTACAAGTACAAGGTCATGACAATATCGAGAGAAAAAGCTATGTCAATATGGTGAATGAATTTTTTTTTAGAATTACTTTATGAAATTAAAACCCATTTTAGATGAGATTGTGTAGATTCTAAATATGTAATTTTTTTCCAATTGGATTATTTTTTCTATTTTTCAAATATTTTTTGATGAAAATTTTCCATAAACTTAAAATATTAGGATTTTTTATTATTTTAATAACTTTTTATTAAAGTAATTTTTTGAAAAAAAGTTTATATGTGAACAATGTTTAGACAATTCTTTTCAATTTGAAAAAAAGAAAAAATAAAAAATGAGAAGTTTAGGTTATCTTATGTGTGACGTACACGTGGGATTTTTCAAAACAACAATTATGGCCAACAAAAAATTAACAAAAAAATATATATTTAAAAAAAATTTACAAAAAATATCATGAACATTCTTCAATGTGTTAGGTATCATTTCCAAAAAGGATTTATAAAAGTACAATTATTTAGGTCAAAATATGGATGATGTACACATGCATAGTATGGTTAAAAACAAGTGACTTTTAAACAGTGGTTTTTAGACATGCCTATTGAAAATCAATTTGTATCATTTGGGTATTAAAATAAATTACATATTTGTATACTAGAATTTGAGTACTACATTTCATATTACTAATTTTTTTTAAGATTCTATCTTTAAGTGCTTCAAATTTTTAGGTCAATTTTGACAAATTCTAAAAATCAGGGAAAACACTTCTAGTTTTTGGCCAAAAAGTGGACTCAACTTCTTACACACACCCTGATGACGATATTTGAGATCCAAGGTGAATAGTCGATAGGAAAGACAAAGCCTACTTTTAGTAAATTCTCTATCTCAGTATTAACCAACAATGCAACTTTGGGATTCGTCTTTCAGATCTTTTGTTTCATGGGATTTGCATCAAGACATAGGATGATATTGTGGACAACTATGGATTCATCAATACATGGCATATCCTCATATGACCAAGTCAAGATGATTCAATAAAAGTGAAATAGATCATAGTGTTCCTTAGCTTCTTCTGAAGAAAGGTACTTTCCAATCTTAATCACCCTTTCAAAATATTTGGGATCCATGAAAACTTCGGTAGTATCCCCCTTGAGGAGAGAACTATGGTATTTAGGGTGGGGTATAAAAAAACCATCATCCACATTCGATAGAGGAGTTTCCTCATCCATATTAAAGATAGATTCTCCAAAGTACACTTGTTTATACAAGTGGTACAAGAATCATCACTTATGGTGAAAAGGAGTTAGGTGGGAGTAGGCACCTAAAAAAAAATTTGGTGCTTCCTCAAAAGGGAAGACATATAGAGGAAGTTCATTAGATCATACCTTATCCTTGATAAATTCAAGATGAGCTAAGTTGAGAGGTTTAGCTTAAATCATATTAGCACTCCATGGTTTTTTGTATAGCTTGTTCAAGAGTGCATCCAAATCCCAAGTGATGCTTATGATACATAGCTTGGATAGGGACCTAGATTTCTTGTTCAATACACCCAAGAACTTTACACCCCTAGAAATATTTAGAAACAACCTTATACCAAGGGCCATAACTATTGAAATGAACAAGAAAACTAAGAGGGGGGTTGAATCAATTGTAGAAAATTAAACCTTCAAAACCATCAACAATAATCAAATCCCCATGCATTCATTAAAACCTTATTCTATTAGTATGATTAAACATGAAATGCACATAAAAGAAATTTAAATCACAACATCATGCATAAGAGACCACAAAATTTGCATGGAAAACCCAATGAGGGAAAAACCACAGCAAGGATTAGCTCACAATATAAGTAATTATAAAATTGATACAAGGGCTGACTACCAAAATAGGACACACTATCCAAAAAGGCTTATAGCTAGGGATCACTACCACAAAAATAATACAAGAACATAGAATAGAAATGTTACACAGAGAATACTTCTCAATGCAACAAGGAATCCACCACAATTGCTCACACACTTCTACAGTCTTGCATGAATGATTTCAGATGCATTTAGCTCACTACCTTCAAGAACCCTAATACTAAAATTCACACTACTCTTCTTAAATTCACATCACACACATCACTTGCATCAATCTAAAATCTATCTTTATTCTTACTTCTTTCCTCGCTCAACTCACAACAACACCATACTTATTTATATCGACGTCAACCTCAAAATCATTCTCCAATATTAGCAACTAGTCGTTATACATACAAATTCAAAATAGGTCGCCACCTAAACATTATCATGGTGGATAGTTATGAAGGTGGAATACATAAATAGATCCCAACACACCTCAACATGCTTTCATAAGCTCGCATATAGTGTTAAACACAATTTTAGCCAATATCTAGGCTAAACACCATAATCATTAATTACATGCTTCCTTAGATCAATCCAAAAATTTCAAATGATAGAATTGAATTGAACATGATCTAGAATAATCCATGAACTACTTAAGATTTGTAAAACACTTCATCCAAGCTCACATCATACAAATACTTCAACTTAGAACAACCAGTAACCCTTATATGCATACTGACAAATGAAACTCACTCTATACTGCACCAAATCAAGTAAAATATTGAATACAAAAAGATACAAGCATTATAAGCAACTTCTGAAATTTGAACAGCCTAAATCCAAACAATAGATAAACACAAAGAAAATGAATTTCTCCCAAGCCACAAAAAACATCACTAAACAACTGGTTCACACACTAGTGAAAATATCTCACACTGGTGAAAATATCTCACACTGGTGAAAATATCTCAAACTGGTGAAAATATATCACACTGTACAATGATCCAAAATCTTAAATATTGAATATAGTAACCTCTAACAACCTTGAACAACCTATAAGATCCACACAGGAATAGCATCAACATAGAAGAAATGCGGAGCACAATACTATTGCATACTATGAACATTTGCATAACACATTTTACTCCATTTATCAAATTTTCTCAAAAGCACTTGGAAACCAGGTACTAGAGACATCGTATCATTTCAATGCTTTATTCCAACTCATCTTCAAAATTTACAACAAAAATATATCTCCATGTACTCACAAAACTTCCTCAAGATCCCAACTATACTTTTACAAACTACAACAACCTATTTTCCTCTTTTTCACAATTTTCTCAATATCCTTGACATCTTCATCCCATATTTGACATCAATGACAACAACAGTTAGTAGACTTCTTGTTGAAATCAATGACAATAATTACATACTCACAAAAATCTCCCCCTTTGTCATTGATGGAAACAAAAGACGTGAAAAGCCACAAAGATAACACAATAGCTCTGAACACACTCTCTCATGATTTCCATTATTTTATCCTCCTAAGTAGATAAAAAAATTTCACATGATACTTTCTCCCCATTTGACACTAAACCAAAATACATGCTTTGAATACTCCCCCTTAGGAGTATACACATAAATTAGCAACTCAATGACAACACATGACACTGCCTACTCCTCCTGAGAGGTAGCCACCAACATCAATGCAAAAATGAAGTAGATCCATAGATCCACTGGATTAATGCATCTCCATATGCATCTAGTTCAAGAAGGGAGAGAAATAACCACCAAATTCTCCCAAAGAAACTCAAAAGTATTTGTTGATGGGTGTTTTAGCACTTCTCAACATAGAAAATTCACAAGTGCAATGCCTCTCTTGAAAGGTCATTCTTGCAACTAAGTTTTAGAAATCACCCCAAGGTCTCTCGAGTGTTAGGTCATGACAATGCTCAGAATACTTCAGTTGGTTGTTGTGATTTTCTAGTAATCACAAGGGGCATTTATGGTTGGCTAAGCATGGAGGGAATTGGATCTACAAAAGGAGTTTAATGAGTTCTAGAAATTTGGGACAACTGCTGCAAGTTCAAAACAACAAACTTAATCCCATGTTTTTCATTAGATTTGGCTTTACAATGATGTTGGAACTTTACTTCAACTTCAATTTCAAATAAAAGTCAAAAGGGAAAAGGGATAATAAGTTTCCTAAACTTGCAACTAATGTTGAATAGTAACAATGGAGGATGCTACAGTGGACAACCTTCCTAAAACTTGGTTCCACTTAACCAAGGGACTGCCTACAATCTCATGAAACTAGTGCAATCTTCTAAGTTCTACAGATTTTCAACCATCCATTCACCATTAAAGCATGAACAATAGATGAACTTAAGTGAAAAAATGAAATGATCCTTAGACTAACTTTAAACAACTATATATCTTCAATAGAAAGAAAAAAGTATGAGCAAGGAAGATATCAACACCATAGTGTTCTTCACCATTAAAGTGCAATGTAAACTAACAACTAAAGTAACTTAAAACAAAAAAAAAATGCTAAAATCTAATATTGGGAGATTGAATCATGCACAAATGTGAGGAAACACATTAATCCATCAAAATAGTGCTATTCTCATTAAATTTCTACAACATTCCTTTACACAACAACTCATCTCTCTCTTTGAAAATGAGAGGAGACACCTATTTATAGTTTTCCAAAAGTAAAATGACTGATCAAAATTTACTTTCATTGTATGGCTCGGATTCATTTTACATTAGGCTTTCACCTACCCCAAAATATATGACAATATAAAATACATCCTTCATCTCTTTCCTATTTTATCATCTAGTGGCCTTGGTACTATATCAATTTTGTCTTTTAGTGGTTGTCTTCCTTTATAGTTTGACAAATATGCATCATCTATGATGGGATTTTCAATCGTCTTTTGAGCACCTACATATTCTAAAAAATTTCCAAAAATAGCCACAAGTTTCTTTTCCTTAGAGAGCTCGTATTTGAGGATCTAGGACATCCTCTTGATTCTCTCAATGATCTCATGTCGTTTCTCTATGTAATTTGAGGCAGCCTCCATAATCTGCTCTATCCACATGAAGGCTCTTGCAGGAAAATCCATAAAGTCTGGAAATAGGGTGTCACCATCTCCTCGCTCCATCTTTTGGTGGAATAAAGGCTTGACCTTTTTTGCATCTAGTTCTAGGGCGGGTATCTCAAAATCTATCATTAACTTTAGATAGTCAACACTATCTTGTCAATGCTCAACAACCCATTCATGATCAGCCTCAAGGTCATGCAAGACGTTCTCCAGGACTTCCTTTCTATATTATAGGTTTGTTAACTAAGTATCTACCAACCAATGATCTTCTTTGGTGATTCCCATTTCCTTCTCACAAATATCTAGTGAAAGCTTGAGGATGCACTCTGATTTAGGATAAGTGATCCTATACATCTCTAGGAATTCCATACATGTATTCATCATACTTTCTATATCTTTCTCTAGGCTTCTATACCTATTATACATGGTGACCACATGGTCAATCCCCTTATTTCCAGTAGATATCACTTTATTGAGCCAAGTAGACTTGGACATGGTCCAGTTCTTCCTCTTTTCCATCTTGTCGATATCTTCTTTAGAAAGCAGTGAGGTCAGCGCTGATGTTTCTGCTAGAGTCTCTTCTTCAGTAGATGTCCATTGCTAGATATAGGCAATGAGATCCACTACTTGGGCCTTTAGTTCCTCATGGGTGGACTAATATTTTTTCATTTGCTACATAATAGTGGCCATCGACCCTTGAAATTCATCTATCTTTTTTTCTCGGGTCTTCGGGCCTAGGTTGATTGTTGAAATGTTGCAGCCAGTGCATGTATCTTTATTCATCATTAGGGACATGATTTGTATCATTCGAGACCCTGAGGCATCCACTATGATGTGAGAGTCAACCTTGAGTTTCTTCTCTTTTCTTGTTCTCATTTGGTCCCTTGCCAAAATTTCCTCTAACCTTGGTCTTGGGTCAGTAACCATAGGATCCTTCTTTCTTTCTAGTTGGCATACTAGTTAGTCAAGCATTTCAGTTTGTCCCTTGGGTGATTCATGATCACCTTCCTCTTTGTCTTGCTCTCTCTGATGCTCATCCTCATCATCATTAGGAATCCTTTCGTCATTATTTTCCTCCTCCTCCAAGCCCTCTATCCATCTAGCATTTCATTTATCTAGCTTAGTAGGAGATATATTCTCTCTAGTAATGGTTGGTTGTTGTTAGGAATCCCCTTTATCTCCTTTAGGTTTGGCCTCTCTTTCTTTTACGCTCTCATCTTTTTCCTTCTCTAACTTTTTCTTTGTAAGAACTTTCTCTTCTGAATGCATTACTTGTCTCAAGCCCTTGTCTTGGCCGGTTCAGGGAGGCTCCTCAAGGATCTCCACATCTATATCAATACCTACTTTCTCTTCTCTAGAATGATGCTCCTCAAGATTAGCCTCTTCGCTTACAACCTTGTGATCCTAGAGCACTTCCTCTTCCTGATCTGAGGCTTCAACCTCATAGGGCACATCGAGTTGGTCATTCCCTTAACCTCCATGGATTTATTGTACCTCTTCATCATAGACCACCTTATCAATATTTACATTCAACCCTCCCTCTAGGTGCTCGAAGTAATCATCACTATTAGAATCCCTAGGCTTGTCGATGATATATTTTGTAGCCTCTCCTTGTTTTTCCATGTGCCATTTAAACATCTCTTCTGAGATTTGAATTTTGGCTTCCATCTTTGGAGGTTCAGTAGGGGCGTGGGAAGAGGTAGGGCAGTAGTGAGTTGAGCCATTAGGGTTTGAACCTTAGGGTCGAGGAATACCCTAGATATTTCCTTAGGTACATTTTGCATATATACTATGAAAGTGTGTGGTAGGGTGGGAATTTCGATAGTGGTTGTCATTATGGAAGGAGGAAAATTGGATAGAGTAGGCAAGGGATGCAGGAGCGAGGAAGTAGTAGAGGAAGAAGAATCCAATACTACTATCGAGTAGTCAACGAGGTGGAAGTAAGGTGAGTAGAGATGTCTATAGTAGGTGGAGATGAAACATCAAATGATTAGGTTGAAGGAGGTGGTGGAGTGGTAGCAACAGTGGTAGTGGGGATGGATGTGGTTGTTGGTGGTGAGTGGGGCCGATCAGACTCTTCTTCATCAGGTAGGGCTTCCTCCTCCTGGATAGTCAACATTTCCAACACAAAGGTCCCTATTCTCCCCTTCTTTGGTGGAGGTGGCCCTTTTGTTGTCTTCCTTGTATAAACCTTGGGATTGGGCTATTTCTTTGATGCCTCCTTTCTCTTTCTAGATCTTGTAGCAGGTGGGGATTTGGCTACCTCACCGAAGGGTTCTGCAATAGTAGCACTATCAGTCTCACTACTTATTTCATCTTTAGGCTCTCCATACATGAGCTCAACTCCTTGTTCCTTCAATTGAGCAATCTGCTCCTTTAATAATTTATTTGTCCTATTCTCGACAGGATGAGTGATAATGTCCAAGTTTGTAACCTCTTCTTTAGACCAATCTATCACCAACAAAGGTGCACTCATCAGGGCACCATATATTTTATCTATCATGTTGTTGTTATTAATAACTTGGTCAAGAACTTGGAATAAATTGATTGAATTTATGAATGAGAGGGTCATCCTCATATAATGGTGCATCCACACCTCTTTATCATCCTTGGAATTGGCCCAAAAATCCTTGATTTGAGGGCAATGAGCATACTCCCTCCCAATCCACTTTTTCAGCTTTCCCTTGGGGTCTACTCTTCCTCTATCTATATGGAGGTTGAAATTGTACTTGGCCAACTTCTTCTCTGAATATTCCACACATTGGGTAGTGGGGAAAGCATACATACCTTGTCTAAGAGAAAGAGGGTATGGGATCGCTGCTCTCTATTTCTTGCTTCACAAGGTGTGGGAGGTTTGTAGTTGTCGAGTTGCCTCCAGCATGATGATCCTATCATTGGGGTAGTGTGGCAACTGGTATGGTTTTCCCAAAAATCCCTCAAGTCTAATGTAAGTGACCTTGGGTAATTAGATGAACAAATATCCAAAACCCTTCACGAAGGCTAGTGCACTATGTGTTACCCTTCTCTCAAAGTCTCCACCCAGAAGTCTGATTATGTTCCCAATGAAGGCATCATTTACTCTCTGATATTCTCTTTTGAAATTTATGTATTGCAGTTGAGTGTAGCAGTCATATACTTTCAATTGTCCTTGCTTGGTTCCTAGTTCTATAGTGCAGAACAAACCCTTGTGTGGGAACTTAGCCACTAAGAGGTAGACTAGATAGGAAGTCATGAAGAAGCAAGAGTTCTTCTTTACCTCCATTAACTACTGACACATGTTGTCAGTAATCATCTTCACCCAATGGAATTTGGTCTTGCCTAAGGATGCCTTCTATGAAATAAAACATCAATTTTTCAAAGAACATGGCAATACGAAGACCCATTACATTGCTCAAAAGTGTGACTTGATCATGGTACTCCTCAAAGAAGTCACTTCTCTATAGGGCTTGCAGAACCTTGGTATCACTTGCCCTCTTTTCCTTTAAGCGGTTTTGGTTGATTGTTCATTTATACCCAATAGAATCTATTTACCATGCATTCTTGGTAAATTCCTTCTCTACTTCTTCCATCTTGTCAAATACTAGAATGCCAAAGGTCATGTAAATTGATTTGGCTGAAAAATCTATAGATACCCTTCCATCATGGTCAATTATTTTTCTATTGGAGTGATAGCACTCCCAGCAAGCCATTACCAAATCTAGAGCTATAAGTGCAGGAGGGAAACCAACAGCCTTGGTTAGGCCACTCATCCTGATTTTCAAAGCACTATCTATTTTTGGGGTTTTGCAAAACCCTATCTCTATATTCATCTATGTTGGCATGCCCGAAGTAAGTGTCTAAGATTGTCTCATAGCTAGAGGTGAGCTTGGATATGTGTTCCACTCTATGAAACTCGTACTTCATTTTATCTTTCTCCTCCTTTCCCCTGGGAGTGTAGGAAGCCTTCTTTCCTTTGTCAAGTTTCTACATAGGATTCTCGAAAGGCCCCATAATAGGTTCCATAAATCCTACATACACTAGATGTAGTAAATGCACTTAAATTTAAATTTGAGAAAATTTTAGTTAAATCCTAAAAATCGAGTGTTAGATTCATTCATACATCATCATAGGTTCATAAAATTCATCATCATCTGGTATTTAGAGCTTTCTGGGACAATTTAGAAAAATGCAGGTTTAATAGTGTGGGCTTCCCCAAGCCAAAAGTCATTAGGAGGAAGGAAATTAAGTAGCGTCCAAGGGGCTATAGAGACCCACAAACGGAAGTACACAGTAAAGGTTTTGCATGGAAAGTTTGGAAATCAAATCCCTTGTGAGGATCTTAGACTCATGTGGAAATTAAGAAAGAGGATGGTTGACATCATTAGGTTGTTCCCTAATGTTTTGTGGGTATGGGATGTGTGGGGGTTGTTAGATGGAAGGTCATTTAAACTTAGTTGTTGAGTTAGCAACTTTCAAGGGAAGAAAACCAACAGGTGGTTCAGATGGCATGAGATTGTTGCCTAAGCATTGATCATTTTGGGCATGTGGACGAGAACCATCAAGAAACTATTAGATGTTTGTCACTATCGAATAAAAAAGAATGAGCAATGGCCCACAGACGACAACTTACACAAATGGGCCCGCATGGTGTGCACTAACATGAGTTTAGTATTGAAGGCCTCAGAGGTAAATCACCTTGGCAGAGTCCACAATTCAAATGGATGTCATTGTTTGGATGCTAAAGCATGGTGAAGAAGTAGGGACTACCCACATAGGGAATTCCACAGAGAGTAGCTCACATGCAATTTTTTTAACTTAGATTTTTTTTTGTGTTGGGCATACTCAGAACGACAATGAAGGGAGCAGGGTCCACATGATGGATGGGAGGAATGGTTTCATCATTGAGCAATGACAATCAAGCAATGATGAGTTGTACATAGTGGCCTAGAGGAAGTGGTACCCAAGTACTCTAAGATAGCCATTTGAGCAACTAATAGCTATGACAGATGCGAGATTTGTGATGCAAAAGGTAGTCAAGGTTAGGCCATTAATCAATGGAAAAACAAAGGCAACCGTCTGTAGGTGGAATTCCACATCAAGACTCCTGCAGAGGGTCGAAGACTTAGCTATTTTTCTAGCATTTTCATAGTTTGACTAGGGTGGTAGTGGCAATGGTGTAGCCTATAAAGTTGTTCATGTCACGCGAAGAATGGCGAGGAAAGCATGGGTTTCCACATGACTTTAAGGGAATATTTTGATCATTTGTTTAAGAAATTTAAACACTAGGAAGAAACTATTCAGGAAGGGCCAATCATAGCAAAGGTTACTAAGAGGGGTTCAAGGTTCTACTTTCAATATTTTAACATTAATTTGCAAACCCTAACATCAAAAAAGACCCATTTTTAAATTTCAAATGTGGACGTACTTGAAAATAGTATGAGAATCTGATGACAACCTTGATTTTGATCTAACATAAGCTTATGCAGGCATGGGGTCTTTGTTCTTCATTTCACTCATTGAAATTTTGAAGATGCACTAGTGAAAATGATAGGTGGGGGTGCATATTTATAGGCCTCGATGCATTTATGATGCGAAATTAATTTTGGGTATGACAGTAGGTAAGGTAGCTAGAGCTGTAGAGTTCCGATATGTCATGTCCATCAGATGATGAAGGATATGTAGGGCCCGTCATGCAGGAAAATGTCTGAGGCCAGTCATTAATTAATGACAAAGGGATAGTAGTGAAGTGCAACAGGAAACCCACAACTGTAGGTCCATAGGGCCTGGATGACATCGAGGTGAAAGGCTAAGAGAAACTTGCACAGGCATTTCCGCAAAAGCCAAAAACCTAGTAAATTTGGGGATAGTGATTTTGGCCAAAGGGAA
Source organism: Sequoia sempervirens (assembly GCA_007258455.2). NCBI lineage: Eukaryota > Viridiplantae > Streptophyta > Pinopsida > Cupressales > Cupressaceae > Sequoia > Sequoia sempervirens. Next base: position 144,311,051 of record VDFB02000013.1, read on the forward strand.
ATTGAGAACTTTACTGCACATGGCCAAATCAAGCTCAAAATTAGGGGAACATCAAATGAGACAAAGGTGAAGATGAACTAGAAAAGGCGAAAAGGATAGAGGGGATCCCTAGTCTGAATGGGGTGTGTGGGAAATAGGCACAAAAAATGGCAACTTTACTAGGAGAATGCTCCTGAGCATTCTAAGGGTAAGGATTCATCTAGAACTCAGAATCTCTAGTTTCACATACTAGAAGCTAATTTCCTTAAGCTAACTAGAAACTTAAAGGAGGACATGATCCTTAGTTGAATCCAATCACAAAAATATCTTAGAAGTGTGTGTGTAGTGTGTTCATTTCCTTTCCCCGGAGACCATAACGAATAGTATTCAATCATTTGAAGTAAGCTACATAAAATTTCCAACCCAAAAAGTAGCCTGGACATTGCTCCACTTCCAGTCAAATGTCCATAGCCCTGACGGAGTTGTCGCTATGACCCAATGAACATTGCTCTATTGTCAGCCGAGTGTCTATAGCCCTGATAGAGTTTTCTGCACACCCACACAATCACTTGTTTCAAAATATTATTTTCTCTTTTCTTTTTGATATTTTCTTTGGATACTCTTTCTTTGCTCAACTGCATAAACACTAAAGCTTATAGTGGGTTTGGAATTCATAGTGGTCAGTGGAGTAGACTTAAGATTTTTCACTTGCCAAACTTCATAACGACTATCATCTAGCTTGTCAAAAATATTTAAGGTGTGTTTTCATGTGTAATCTGAGATAAGCCTGAGGAGATTCAAATAAGGGTTCTACCCTAGATCAAGTTGGAGTTTAGGTAAGGAAACCCACTTCACGAGAGCAGTACAAAATTAATAGTAATGAATGAAGACTTATCCAAAGAAAAAATGGGAGTGGACAACAAATTAGGCCCTTTTGACAAGCCAAGCACGACCACTGCATCAAGATCAAGAGACACCATCAACAAAAACAAAGTTGGCAAACAAGCAAAAATGAGGCGAAAGCAAAGTAGCAAAGCCAAAAGAAAAGAACCTACCATAACTATATACAACTATATACAAAGAAGATGAGCTTGGACAGCTCAAGCAATGAAATAATGCTTGAGGTACTGCCTGTTGACTAGCAATGGGACATCCTCTCTAGTTAGCATCTTGAAGTGTAAGGCATTATCTCCCAAGATTTTTGAAATCTGAAAGGGGCCAAGCCAGAGCTTGTCAAATTTGTAATGTCCCATTCTCTTCTCATGGGCCTTGTCCCAAGAGAGGACTAAATCAGCAATCCTAAAGGCCTTTACTTTGGCTCAATGATCGAACCATCTTTTGATTATGCCCTGGTGTTTGGGAAAAAATTTTATTGCTTGGTCTTGAACTTCTTCTAAGTGCAACAATTCAGCTAGATGGGATTCTTAGCATTCTCCTTCCTCATAATATGCGTTAACAAATTGGAGCATGGGGATCTTGAGGTGGACTAGAAATACCACTTCAAGCCATAGATTAGGTGAAATGGGGAATCTACCAAGGTAGCTTTATGACACATCCGATCTTCCCACAGGGAAAAATGCAGCTAGGCGTGCCAATCTTTTGGATTCTTGTCAAGAAGCTTTCAAATCGGAATCAACAGATTTTTGTTCGTGGATTCAGCTAAGCCATTTCCCTAGGGGTAATAGTTTGAGGAAAATTTAAGTGAAACTCCATAATCAAAGGCCCAGTTGGAAAACTTAAGGGATGAAAAGGTGGGACCATTGTCACACACGAGGGAAAATGAGCAACCAAAGTGATTTAAAATCAAAATTTCTAAGAAATTAGTAACTACCTTAGTTCTACATTGCCTATGTGCTATTGCTTTAGTCCATCTAGTGTATTAATTAGAAGTGGTTAGAATATACCTGTGGCCTATAGATGGTGGTGGGCTTAGTGAACCAATAAAGTTGAGTCCCCATTAAGCAAAAGGCCTTACCTCCATAACTGGTTGCAACAAGACATCAAAATTCCTTTCCTTGGTGGCGGTGGTCTGACAAATGTGATAGGATCTGGTGTGGTTGTGTGCATCTTTGAATAACATTGGCCAGTAGTACCCAACCCGAAAAATTTGATGAGTGATCGAAGGGCCAGATCCATGACTAGTTCCAAACTTTTCATGGAATTGCTTTAGCACTTCAACTGCTTCTTATATTTCTAGGCATCTAAGGTAGATTCCTTCATGATTTCTCTTGTATAATATGGATCCCTGTAGCATATATGATGTAGTGATAGGGAGGTCATTGACCTAATCAATACCTTTTGTGATGTTTCAACCACTTTTGCAATCTTCAAAGCCCTCTCTAGGGTTAACTCCTTTATAATTACCCTACTTGCCTAGTAGGTGTCCAAACCTCTCTTTTTGTTCTTAACTTGCAACCTCTTTGCTATACCCACCATATATACACCTCTTTTTGGCACCCATTATAACCATTCAAAACATATCATGAAATCGCCATAGATCTCTTTGGACCAACTCCACTTAAACTGAATTTTTGTATTGAAAAGGGCTCAAATTAGCCCACTTTTGCAAATGAACACACCTCCAAACTTTCCAATAATTCAAAATCTCACTAGAAAGACATCAAACTACCTCTGAAACCTAAAATTCTTCAACCACTAATCCAAAACTCGCTTACTATGACCCCATTTCATGAAACTATCATTTTCTTCAAGATAGACAAGGGTTTATTGAAAAACCCATCTCATGGCCACATGCAACCTTAAAACCATTTCAATTTTTTTTTTCAATCTGCACAAGCTTAATAACCCTTTATATTTTTCTGCCCCCAAGCTTTACTCACCTTTGCACCCTAAAACCTCACTTTTCACTCAAAAACCCTATTTTCTCAACTAGGGATTTTTTCCAAAACATGTAAATGACCACCCCTACCCTTGATATGCTTCAAAATCATCAAAATTCACCTGATATCACTGAAAATATCATGATCTAACCTTGTTCCAAACTATTTATTCAATTTTTCTCTTCTAGCTATGCCTTTTAGGCCTAAACTCATGTATTTTCCACTGGGGCAGCATGGGAAACTCCTTCAAATGTCTTTTCAAAATCTAAATTCTTGTTCCTACACCTAAACCTACTCTAACCAGCCAATTCCATTAATTTATAGTATGTACAGAAGGTGGAATGGCCTTTTATTGCATACTAGCCCTCAAACCCTTAAACTGTCAATACACACTTGTTTTCATAAATTTGTGTATAAAATACACTAATCTCCTCAAGATTCCTCCAAAACAAATGAAATTAATTATTTACTCACATATCCATTCAATTCAAATGCATTAGAGGTCAAGAGACCCTATACAGGAAAACACAAAAGCTTAAAACTAGAAAATATCAAAAAATTCTGAGAAACAATTTAGATTTCAAGAGTTTCTATTGCTATTATCAATCGAAACTTTCAACAACCAACCTACCTTGAGTTCTAGAGGCTTATTTAAAATTTTCTCAAATAAAACGAACTGAATCATCCCTTCAACTTCCCTAATTAACCAACTAACCATTGGCATTTCAAACTTTGCACTTTTACAACTTTTGTCATGACAACTTTTTGAAATATTAGCAACATTTACATAGTGTCCCCACTTGACTCATAAGACTAAAACAAACATTAAAAAATGGCCTAACATGACCTTTTTTGACAACAACTTGATTCAAACACCCTATCTAGACCCAATTCACAAAATGGAGGAACTTTTTTCTCTGCACCATTCACCTAGCCATGAAATCTTTCCAAGTCCCTTGGAAGTCTTCAACTCTTTGACTTAGAAAAATATTGTGATCTGATGCTCCTCCTTGTAGTCTTATATGCTCTTCTTCTTGTATCAGATCCATTTTATCTTCATCTTCACCTTTTTCTTCAACTTGTCCATGCAAAGTAGTCCTCTTCTTGCCTTTTTCATTTTGAATCTACACTTTCATGCTTTGATGTGTTATCATTTGCTTCCACTTTGTCCTTCTACTTCATCCATTGCAAAGTATCTCTCACTTTATCTTTCTTCTTTCATCTTGACCTTTGGTTTGACTCCCATCAAAGTTGCTATCAAAACAAGAAAATGATAAAGGATTTCCTTAACTCTTTTCCTCTTACCCTTTCTCTCAAAAAATATTGATGATACACATGTCCTTACACTTGCAAACAAACCTTGTTCAACTATTTAATGAGCTCTTCTCTTCATAATATCTACTACACAGTTGAATCCACCCCATTGGCTTTGTAAAATATTTATTTTCACCTTATTCTTTGTCTTCACAACCACCCTTAGGTTCTCCATTCTTTGAACCTCTATAATGGAAAAATAAGACTTCCTACCAACCTCTCTTGACATCCAAGGACAACTCACCACCCTTACTACAACACCATCACTCTACTCCACTTCATTTGGAGTCTTCACAAACTTTCTTTCTTTGGCCTTCTCTTGGCCTATCACATCATTGGTCTCTTCCATCACTAATACCTTCTTACTCACTATCTTAACCTCTTCACCACTTGGGGTGACTACAAATTTCATCTCAACTCTTTGTGTGTGCTCAAATTTGGCCACACTTCCTTGCATCTTACCTTTCATATCTTTACCTTGACTATCTACTCTTTGCATTTGATAATCTGCCTCAAGGACCTCTATCCTACCAGGTTTATGAACCTTCACGCTATCGACATCTGACTGTCCACCATCCTCTTTGGACACCATGTTTTCAACTGCTTCTCTTCAACCTCAACCATCTTACAATCTTTCACTTTCCATTTACCTTGGCTCTTTGCACCTTTTACTCTTATGTCTTGTATTATATTTTCTACCCATGTTATCACTATATTTTTAGACTTATAATACTCTGTCTTAGAAGTGTTTTCCTACTCATTGTCTTCTTCTACCTTCAAGGAACACAAAACTTCACCTACCATAATCTCTTCATGTTTCACAAGCCCATCTTGGCTTTCCATAGTCCATTCACTCTACTTATCCTTACCTATTATCTTTGTCTTCAATCTCTCTACCTCTAAGACCTCTTTTCTATCAATTCTACCATCCTCTTTACTATCAAACTTCTTCTTCCTTCCATCCTCTTGTCCAATTAGTGGAAAAAGTATCTTTCCCACTATGACCTTACTAGGCCAATCTTTCCTTTCCTTAGGCAACTCACTTTCACTCACCACATCTCTGCTATTAGGGTCTTTGTTGCTTCTTCCTATGTCCTATCAGCCTTACACATCACTGTTTTGATTATATTTGACTGTCCTACAACATTTTTTTCTTTCAATTGACAAAATTATGTCCCTCTTGACTTCATCATGATTTCATAACTCATCTTGCATCTTCACAAGGAATTCATTCTTGATCTCTTCTATCTCAAATTTCATCACCATCTCTTCCTATTTCCATTCTATCATTGCATCATTATTCAATCTAGTTGTCTTGGTATCTTCAAGCCATGAAGTGGATGCACATTCTTCAATCCTATCTTCCTCACATCTTATAAACTCTTTTTTTCCCTACATAATCACTCTTGCTACCCTACTCTATCCCTTATTCTCTTCCACTAATGGAATCAATGTAAAAGAAACCCCATCCTTCTCAATTTGATAAATGTTATGACTTCCATCATACATGGAAGATCTCTCAAATTACCATGGTCTCCCTAATAAAGTGCATACACTCATAGGTACCACATCACATAATATTCTATCTTTATAGCCACCTATACTGAACTCAACCCAAGATTTCTCCTTAACAAAAAGAGAATGTTCATAATTCAACCAAGAAACATAATAGGGTGTTTCATGAGGTATCCTTGCCAAATTCAATTTATCAACCATTTCTTGTGACACCATGTTATCTAAGCTACCAAAATCTACCATTATAGTACATACCTTGCCATTACACTTCCAGGTGCTTTTGAAAAGTGCTCTTCTTTGTAGCATCTCCTCCTCAATTAATTGTTTAACTAGGGAATTCATTTTGTCCTTTCTCAAACACAACTCTTCCTTCCTCATATCAGTATTGTGCTTTGATACCAGCTGATGTAGTGACAAGGAGTTCATTAACCTAATCAACACCTTTTGTTATGTTTCAACCACTTTTGTAATCTTCAAAACCCTCTCTAGGTTAACTTTTTTACAATTACCCTACTTGACTAGTAAGTGTCTAGACCTCTCTTTTTGTTCTTAACTCAAAACATCTTTGCTATACCCACCATCTATACACCTTTTTGGGTACCCATTATTCCCATTCAAAACATATCATGAAATCACCATAGGTCTCTTTGGACCAACTCCACTTAAACTGACTTTTTGCACTAAAAAGGGCTCCAATTAACCAACTTTTGAAAAGGAACACACCTCCAAACTTTCTTCCAACTCAAAATCTCACTAGAAAGACCTCAAACTACCTCTAAAACCTCAAATTATTCAACCACTAATTCAAAACTTGCTTACTATGACCCCATTTCATGAAACCCTCCTTTTCTTCAAGATAGACAAGGGTTTATTGAAAAACCCAACTCCTGGCCACATGAAACCTTAAAACCATTTCAAAAATTCTTGTTTCAGTTTGTACAAGCTTAATAACCCTTTATAAAAAATTTCCCCCAAGCTTTACTCACCTTTGCACCCTAAAACCTCACTTTTCCACTCAAAAACCCCCTTTTCTCAACTAGGGCTTTTTTCCCAAAATTGCAAATGACCACCCATGCCCTTGCTATGCTTCACACTCATTAAAATTCACCTAATATCACTAAAAATATCATGATATTACCTTCTTCCAAGCTATTTCTTCAATCTTCCTCTTCTAGCTATGCCTTTTAGGCCTAAACTCATGTATTTTCCACTAGGGCAATGTGGGGAACTCCTTCAAATATCTTTTCCAAAACTAAATTCTTGTTCCTAAACCTAAACCTACCTTAAATAGGCCCTTTTCACATAGTTACAATATTTATAGAAGGTGGAATGGCCTTTTATTACATACTAGCTCTCAAACCCTCAAACTATCAATACAGGCCCATTTTCAGAAATTTGTGTATAAAATGCACTAAAATCCTCAAGATTCCTCCAAAAAAAATGAAATTAATTGTTTACTCACATATCCATTCAATTCAAATGCATTACAGGTCAAGAGACCCTGTATAGGCAAACACAAAAGCTTGAAAATGGAAAATATCATAAATTTCTAAGAAACAATTCAAAATTCAAGAGTTTCTATTGCTATTACCAATCCAAACTTTCAACAACCAACCTACCTATAGTTCCAGAGGCTTATTTAAACTTTTCTCACACAAAACCAACTGAATCATCCCTTCAACTTCCCCAAATTAACCAGCTTAACTGTTGGCATTGCAAACTTTGCACTTTTACAACTTTTGTCATGACAACTTTTTGCAATATTAGCAACATTTACATAATGTCCCCACTTGACTCATAATACTAAAATAAACATTAAACAATGGCCTAACATGGCCTTATTTGACAACAAATTTATTAAAACACCCTATCTAGAGCCAATTCACAAAATGGAGGAACTTTGTGCTCTGCACCAATATAGTTGCTACTCTTCAATCTTAAAGCACGTTTTTACACACCTTTTAGCCATGATGGGAACTTGTTGTTAACAAGTAATATACAATTTCATTGTACCATTATACTAAAGAAACATCCTCTAGTTGGTATTGTTGCATTGTGAGCTCAAGCTTAGTTTCCTCTATGCCATGACTAAGGGCTTGTCCTCAAACTAGCTTCATGGGCTGAATCTCCATGTCATATTCTTGAAGCAAAGTGACCCATTTTTCTCTTCTTTCTCCTAACTCATTATGCATTAATAGGGTCTTAACCATTGGATCTGGGACAATTTCAAACACCTTATTCCAGAAAATATAGTGTTGAAATTTCTTATCTCCTCTTACCAAGGCATAAGCCTACTTTCCAACATTGTGATACCGTAATTCAGAATATTCAAGTGGAGCACCCATAAATGCAATGTGATACTCATTCCCTTCATCATTTTTTTGCATTAACATGCTGGCACAAGAGTGATTAGAAGTAATGGAATAAATGTAGAATGGTTTCAAATAATCTAGGCTGACCAGCACTAGTGCATTAGCAATAGCTCTCTTGATTTCCTAAAAATTATACTTGGATTTCGGTGTCCATTCCACCTTAGCATCATGTTTGAGCATGGCATTCAAAGGCTTGATGATTTCAAAAAATCATGTGATGAATTTCCTAAAAAATTTGATCTTTCCAAAGAAATAATTCATTTCTTTCTTACTTCCTAGGGGTTGAATTTTTAATATGGCCTGGATACATTCTAGATTGATTGAGATTCCCTTTTCTAAGATCATATGTCTTAGCAACTTCCCTTTATTCACTCTAAAGATGCACTTCTTCAGGTTCAAGGAGATACCAAACTCTCTACTTTTTTGAAATACGTTGCACAAATCAGATACATGATCTCACCTTTTCTTAGAGAATACAATGAGGTCATCCATATATATGATGATGCACTTGTTGATGAGATCTTTGAAGGTGATGTTTATAGCATGATGAAATGTAGCGCCAGTGTTAATTAATCTAAATGACATTATTTTGTATGCAAACATCCCCCACTTTGTAGTAAATGGTGTTTTATGCCTATCTTTGTACTGCACTATAACTTGGTTGTACCCTAAGTAACCATCCAAAAATGACATCATCTGGGACCCATTGACTATCTGCAGTACCTCATCCAGTGAAGGAATTGGGTAGTTTTCCTTTTTAGAGGCTCTATTTAGGTTCCAGAAATCCACACATAATCTGATTTCACCTTTCTTTTCCTTAACTAGAACCAAATTTTCCACCCACATGGAGTGCCTAACTGGGAAGATAATTTTGGCAGACAACAACTTCTAAAATTCTTTGTAGATGATTAGTTCCAACAACACATTGATTGGGCATTGGCTCTGTTGAAAAGGCCTTACATCAGGCTTGAGGGGAATAGTATGAGTAATAATTGAGGTATCATATGTTTTCAAGTCTTCATAGCCCTAAGAAATCACATCATGATAGGTACACAAAGCATCAAAAATCACTTTCTTCTCTTCTAATGTGCACACTTTGTTAATTAACACATTAACCTCTTCAACAGTACCCATATTATGAGTGTCACAATGATTGTGTATTAATTACTTTTTAGTCTATTGATCTTGATCCCTAACTTGATCCAAGTCAAATATTCTTTCAAAATGAACCATACCTCATGGTATTGTGTTGGTTTCGAGGTTGATGACCCTTCTATATCTAGTTCAATCTCTTCAAGCTCTATCTCATCAATGATTTGAGTCGCAAACACATCAGAGCTTGTTATGAAATTAAGGATCTGCCTATCATAAAACTTGAAATTTAGTGACATTGTCAGGCACTGATGGGGTAGAGATGAGCTCTATGGTGAATTTATTCAAGCCAGTTAAGGATAGAGGCTAAAGGGTGCTAGTTGATTGGGATAATGCATCAACAATTTGGTTTCTATTGCAAGGGATTAATTGAATTTTGAATGCATCTAATTTTTCTATAATATCTCATACCCTATTTCTATAGTTTTCTAACCTTCTATCATGAGAAGAGTAAAGTTTCCTAACCTATTTCAATACCAACTTAGAGTCACCAAATTCTTACAACATTCTAACTTTCTTTCTTAATTCCATCAAAAGTATATGAACCAATGCCTCGTATTCTGCCACATTTTTGTTACAATAGAATTGAAGTCTATGGGCAGCAAAATACATCTTGCTCGTAGGGATGATGAGCTCAAATTTGGATCTTTCTCCTTGATTAGACTTGGACCCATCAAAGCATAGTGTCCAAAACTTGGAACAGTCTTTGACTTTAGAGCTGGTTGAGAGTGTCTCCTTTCTTGACTATAGGTCTACTTCAACATTCTTGAGTGGTTGCGTATGTGTTTAGCCAAGAATTGATCTATTTTCTCTTCTTGAGGGTTCCATTTTGGAATGACCTACTCCTCTACATGTTCCACTATTGTTTGGCATAGGTAGCATTCAAATTCAGACTAAGTAGCATCTTCAAGTGGAGCACCCATAAATGCAATGGGATACTCATTCCCTTCATCATTTTTTGCATTAACATGTTGGCACAAGAGTTATCGGAAGCAAAGGAATAAATGTAGAATGGTTTCAAATAATCTAGGCTGACCAGCACTAGTGCATTAGCAATAGCTCTCTTGATTTCCTCAAAATTATACTTGGCTTCTGGTGTCCATTCCACCTTAGCATCTTATTTGAGCATGGCGTTGAAAGGCTTGATGATTTCATAAAAGCCTGTGATGAATATACTAACAAAGTTGATCTTTCCAAAGAAAGACTTCATCTCTTTCTTACTTCCTAAGGGTTGAATTTTTAATATGGCCTGGATATATTCTATATTGATTGAGATTCCCTTTTCTGAGATCACATGTCCTAGCAACTTCCCTTCAATCACTCTGAATATCCACTTCTTTGGGTTCAAGGAGATACCAAAATCTCTACATTTTTGAAAGACCTTGCACAAATTAGATACATGATCTCCCCTTTTCTTAGAGAATACAGTGAGGTCACCCATATATATGGAAATTCACTTACTGATGAGATCTTTGAAGGTGATTTCCATTGCATGCTGAAATGTAGTTCTAGTGTTAATTAATTTGAATGGCATTCTTCTATATGCAAACATCCCTTGCTTTGTAGTAAATGTTGTTTTATGCCTATCTTCATACTGCACCGTAACTTGGTTGTACCCTGAGTAGCCATCCAAAAATGACATCATCTGGGACCCATTGACTATCTACAGTACCTCATCCAGTGAAGGAATTGGGTAGTTGTCCTTTTCAAAGGCTCTATTTAGGTTCCAAGAATCCACACATAATCTGATTTCACCATTCTTTTCCTTAACTAGAACCAAATTTTCCACCCACATGGAGTGCCTAATCAGGAAGATAATTTTGGCTGACAATAGCTTCTAAACTTCTTTATAGATGATTGGTTCCAACAACACATTGATTGGGTGTTGGCACTATCGAAAAGGCCTTACATCAGGCTTGAGGGGAATAGTATGAGTAATAATTGAGGTATCATATGTTTTCAAGTCTTCATAGCCCTAAGAAATTACATCATGATAGGTACACAAAGCATCAAAAATCACTTTCTTCTCTTCTAATGTGCACACTTTGTTAATGAACACATTAGCCTCTTCAGCAGTACCCATATTATGAGTGTCACAATGATTGTGTATTAATTCCTTTTTAGTCTGTTGATCTTAATCCCTAACTTGATCCAAGTCAAATATTCTTTCAAGATGAACCATACCTCATGGAATTGTATTGATTTTGAGGTTGATGACCCTTCTATATCTATTTTATTCTCCTCAAGATCTATCTCATCAATGATTTGAGTTGCAAACACATCAAAGCTTGTTATGAAATCAAGGATCTGCTTATCATCAAACATGAAATTTGGTGACATTGTCAGGCACTAATGGGGTAGAGATGAGCTCTACAGTGAATTTCTTCAAGCTAGTTAAAGATAGGGGCTAAAGGGTGCTAGTTGATTGGGATAATGCATCAACAGTTTGGTTTCTATTGGAAGGGATTAATTGAATGTTGAATGCATCTAATATTTCTATAAGATCTCATACCCTATGTCTATAGTTTTCTAACCTTCTATCATGAAAAGAGTAAAGTTTCCTAACCTGATTCAATACCAACTCAGAGTCACCAAATACTTACAACATTCTAACTTTCTTTCTTAATGCCATCAAAAGTACATGAACCAATGCCTCATATTCTGCCACATTTTTTTTACAATAGAATTGAAGTCTATGGGTAGCAAAATATGTCTTGCTCATAGGGATGATGAGCTCAAAGTTGAATCTTGCTCCTTGCTTTGACTTGGACCCATCAAAGCATAGTGTCCAAAACTTGGAAGAATCTTTGACTTTGGAGTTGGTTGAGCGTGTCTCCTTTCTTGACTATAGGTCTACTTCAACATTCTCGAGTGGCTACGTAGGTTTAGCCAAGAATTGATCTCATTACTCTTCTTGAGGGTTCCCTTTTGGAATGACCTGCTCCACTACATATTCCACTACTATTCGGCATAGGTAGCATTCATATTCAGAGTGAGTAGAATTGTGGACCCTGTACCAGCTAGGTAGTAGCACCTCCTGAAAGTCTATTCTTACTCCTAGAGTGAGCTGATGTCATACACATTTTTTCATGAATTATTGGAATCCATCAAGTAATCCAAGATTACCATCTTCATAGGATTCTTCATCATCAAATTCAATTAGCACCTCTGCACTATTACGAACATTTGTTAAATTGGTGGGAGCACTGCATAATACAAGAAGGACCTCCTCAGCTACTTCCTCTTCTTGGAATTCTTCCTCACCTTGAAAAGCCACAGGAAAATAATTTCCCAACTCCATTTCTATGAACAACACCTCATTTGTGTTGTTATACTTTATGATCATGAAGTTTATTAAAGGTTCTCTCTCAATGCAAATCTAGTTTGGAAGCCCCTTCCAAGGTAACCAAAGATGAGAATAGTCTATTGTGGCATAGCCATTGAAATCCTGGGTAAAATCTCATCCTAGTATAATGCCATATGTATCAGGGATATCCACAACTTGGATGTCAATCACCTACTGCACCCTTGGGTCAACAAAAATATGCATTGGTATTTTTTTCATCTCTCCAACTATGTTCACTTTCATCTTATCCAACTAATTCAATTTCTATCGAGAGAGATTTGGAGTTATTTCTAGTGCTTTACACACCAGGAAGGGCATGACATTGGTCAAAGCTCCTAAATATAATAGGCAGTTGTGTAGATTCTTGCCGAATATTTGAATTGTAATTAAGAAGGGAGGGGTCTCTAGCTTCCCTTGAAACAACCATACTAAGAAATATCCTTGAGCCACTTGAGATTTGTATTTATCACTATACTTATCCTTGGTTCATACTTGACTAGAATCCTTGGTAGGAGCTTTGTCTATGGGTTGGCTCTTACTAGCCTTTTGGTTTTGGGTTTGATCAGGTTTCTTTCCCAGGACCTCTCTAATTATGGGTTCACTACTAGAAGTGTCAAAGGAAACCCTCTTGGTGGGTATCTCTTGGGCTGGCTTTGACGAGGTTGTTCCTTTTAGTGACATAAAGAGGGCATTTCAGATAGTGGTTACATTTAATAGCTCAAAGGCTGACAAACCAACTTTGACCTTCTTTAATTCCTCAGCTATGTATTCTCCCATTTTCTCAACCTCAAGTTCAGATAATTTTCTTTGGGAAGAGATATTGGGTTGATCCTAAGCTTGATTTGACTGTCTATTTTTTTTTTAGTACTGAACAGGCACATGGGGGTAAGTTGGATTGTTGTTGGAATTTGGATTAGGTGGGGTATTAAAGTTGTTAGGAGTAGAAGTTGTGAAAGGGCCTCCAACTTATCTATTTCTTAGGTTATATGGGGTTTCCCTTTGGTGGAACATATGGAATTCATCCTCACGAGGTTCTTCCTCATCTACTAGACCATTATCTACTGAATCAAAGAGCTGAGATAAAGTATCATTATTACTTATGTATTTTTTTTCTTCGCCATTAGTGAAAGTCTCATTATTAGGTGAGTTTCTCTTTCCTTTTGGAAAGGATCCTAGTTAACCACTAGCACTAAAGAATCATATGGCTCTAAAGGGACTAAGTCTTGACAACCTGAACCCTCCACTGCATTCTATACCTCTACTTTGAAAATTTCTACTACAGCTTGAAACTCTAGGCAATCCAACTTAGAATGCCTATTCATCTTGTGGATCTTGTACCATCTAGATAGAGTGCCCTCAGCCAGATAAAATCATCTTGTAGACTTATCAGAACTTGTTGGTTGATCTAGAGGTGTAGGAACGCCCCCATTTTTTGGCCTTGTATTCCATGTTTGATTTTTCCTTTATGAGGACCTTCATTCAAAGTTATGAACTGAATTCTATCCTCTTTCATAATTTTGTCTAAAAGAAGTTCCTAAATCACAGTTGTCTCGATTGAGATTATCTTGAATTCTACTTTGAGAGGCCTATAATTGGTTATTTTGGCTCCTCAAGTGTGTCATCTAAGTAGACAACTTCTTTACCATTTCAATCAATTCATCAATCTGATCCTTCTCCATGTTATTTTGTTGTGGTACTAAATTCTAAAGGAAGACCAGTTGCATCGGAGGCTGGTTCTGTTGTGTTGGTCGGAACTTAGCATTTTGTAGGTATGAGGGCACTTGAGGTTATGGAATATATGCCTGCTATTGTGAAGACTACAAATAATGAGGTATACAAGACACTTAGTGCAAGGGTTTCCTTGGATGTGGGACTATCAGTAATTGAGGGGCTTGATTTAGCATGGGCATATAATTCACCAAGGCATGGGTAAGTCCTTGGATTTGAGTTGGATGAGCAACTGGTCCTAATGGAGGCAATAGACCTACAATATGTTGCCCCAAATCTATGCTTGTTGTGACTTCTTTTTCATAGACATCCACCAACCTGACAGGCGGTGGGCGCATCCTTTTCACCAATGCAGATGTAAGATTATCCAAGGCTACATAATAGACCAACCTAGCTGAGGCATTGTCAACTATGTAAGGCAGCTGAAAATTCATGTAGGCTCTATGGAATCAGTCATTGAAGGAGTTGATGGGCTCATTAACATCCCTCTAAATGGACATGAACTATTGGTATAACTCAGAGTTGCTAACAAGAAGCTTGAACTTCTATAGGAATGTGTCGTTCATTTGGTCCCAAGTGATGATGGATCTAGTCAACAAATGGATGTACCAATAAAAGGCCTCTTCCCCTAATGAGTAGGGAAAGATCTTACAAGCCACGTATTCATGTTCTATTTGCATATCTTCTTTGGAAATTAGTGAGGGTAGTGCTAACGTTTCTACTAGAGTCTCCTCTCCAGTAAACATCCACTGCTAGATATAGGCAGTGAGATTCACTACTTGGGCCTTCAGTTCCTCCTTAGTGGACTTATCTTTGTTCCTTTTCTACATAATAGTTGCTAACGACCCTTGAAATTCATCTATCTTTTGTTCTTGGGTCACCGAGCCTAGGTTGATTATTGAAATGTTGTAGCCAATGCTCGTATCTTTAGTTGTCACTAGGGTGGTGATTTGTACCGTTCAGGACCTTGAAACATCCACTGTGATGTGAGAGCAGACCTTGGGATTCTTCTCTTTTCTTGTTCTTTTTTGCGCCCTTTCCAAGATTGCCTCTAACCTTTCTCTTGGGTCAATAACCACATGAGACTTCTTTCTTTCCAGTTGGCATTCTATCCAGTTAGAAATTTTAGTCTGTCCCTTGGATGATTCATGATCACCTTCCTCTTTTTCCTACTCTCTCTAATGCTCATCCTCATCATCACTGGGAATCCTTCCATCATCATTTTCCTCCTCCACCAAGCCCTCTATTCATATATCCTTTCCTTTATCTAGCTCAGTAGGAGATATATTCTCTCTAGTACTGCTCAGATGTTGTTGGGGAGCCCATTTATCTCCTTTAGGTTCTACCTCTCTTTCTTTTATGCTCTCTTCTTCTTCCTTCTCTAACTCTTTCTTTGGAAGAACTTTCTCTTTCGAATGGATTACTTCTTGTCTCTGGCCCTTGTCTTGGCCAATTTAGGGAAGCTCCTCAAGGATCTCCACATCTATATCGGTACCTACTTTCTCTTCTCTAGAATGATGCTCCTTAGGATTAGCCTCTTTGCTTACAACCTTGTGTTCTTGGAGCACTTCCTCTTCCTAATCCAAGGTTTCAACCTCATAGGGTTCATCAAGTTGGTCATTCCCTTCACCTCCAGTGATTTATTACACCTCTTCATTGGAGACCACCTTATTGATATTTATGTTCAACCCTCCTTCTAGGTGATCAAAGTAATCATCCCTATTGGAATCCTCTGGCTCGTCTGTGATGGGTGGGGGAAGAGGTAGAGCTGCGACAAGTTGAGCCATTAGGGTTTGAACCTTGGTGTTGAGGATTACGCTAGAGAGTTCCTTAGGTACATTTTGTATATATGCCATGAAAGTGTGCAATAGGGTGGGCATTTCCATAGTGGTTGTCATTATGGAAGGAGGCAAATTGGATATGTAGACACTAAAAATTGTCCTAGGCCTACAACTTTAATTTTCATCATAATTCTTATGTTCATTTTCATAATTAAATAATGTTAATTATTTAATTATTTTCTAAATTCATTTTTTCTCTATTAATTAAATAAATTTAATTATTTAATTAATTCATTCTTACATTTATTCTTCCTTGATTAATTAATTAAATATTATTTATTTAATTACATCACTAATTAAATTTATTTTGTTTTTAAAATTAAATAAACTATTATTTAATTAATTCCTATGACACTTTCAACTATAATTAAATAATCACTTTAATTATTTAATTATTCCTTAACCTTTTCTCTTTAATTAAATAAACCTTTGCTTATTTAATTTAATATCAAAATAGTGAATGTTGAATTAAATCATTATTTAATTTGTAAAAGGTTTATCCTTAGCGTATTCCTCTATAATTAGATAATCTCTTTGTTATCTAATTAATCATTTATCACTAAAGTCTAGATATAATTAGATCATTCAGTTATTTGGTGAGATAATACCTTATTATCTTTAATGAATAGACTTTCTGTGATAATTAGTCTGTTATCAAGATTAGATCTTATCTTCTATGTGCAAACCTCTATTAATTAAATAACTTTAATTTATTTATTTATTTATTCTTATCTTCTATCCATGTCAATATTTATCTTTTACATGCAATCTTTATTCATTTGTGCCTCAATTAGTTTCCACTAAAGATTAAATTATTATTTAATTTAATCCCTACCTTTTATGCTTTATCACTCACACTAATTTAAACCTAACCCTATTGCATGTCACATATTTTAATCTTAATCGTCGATTTATATTTTAATCCAAGCCTTTCATTCGAAAATCATATTTTCTATAAATTGGCTTTACCTTCATCATTATTACTCCTAAAATCTTATGAGTTTTGGAAGCAACTTACTTTAGAATCTTCAATATTTTGCTATTATCATGATATCATGAGGCCATACTTGCATGCTTAATGAAAATCTGAGGGCAAGTATCATACAATGGTGAAATGGAGAAGGATAATGGAGGTTATTCATGGAATTACATAGATGCTTGGTAAAATTGTTCATTTATGCATTATTAACTTAGGTTTAGTTTGTTTATGCTTTGAATTGCCTAACATGTGAATTTTCCCTATGCTTCATTTGGTGAACCCAACGTGAAGACATAGTCTTTGAAAAAATTCCATAGAAAATTTGAGTTTTTATAGGAATAGGTATAGATTAATGCATCTGAGGTACAAAACAATGCATTTGACCCCACAAACCACATATGAAGAATAAAATGATGCATCTAATTACCCATGACACATTTTTGGTTTCCTTTAATGCATCTAATCTAACTTTGTGTCACACATCTGTGGCTTACTATGACACATTTGGCTGGTAAAAATAAAAAAAATTCTGATTTCTAAGATTTCAAATTTTCATTTTAGTAACTATAGTTTTTTGTTATAACTAATTTGGAGTTTACAGCATGTGATCTTGAGGAGTTAATACAGGTTTTTCAAGATGATTTGTAGAAGACAAATATACAAAATATTTTTGTAGGATGATTGACGAAGACACAAATTTGAACTTCTAATATGTGATCTTGTAGGATGCTTGTCGAAGATTGATTTTGAAATAGATTGTCTGATTAGATTAGATCATATATCATTTGGTGCTTAAAATAAATCACTATTCTCTGTGTTTGGTGCATTCACACATTCTATTTAGATTAAAACCCAATACAATAATAAGAGTATCCTCTCCCCTTGTAGACTTGTGCAATCCTAGGTGTAAGAGAAATTGTTATTGACTCTAGAGTTGGGCCTTCCTTGGTGGGAAAAAGTTCTCACCCCAAGGTGACTCAAATCGGAAACGAAGCTAAATCCAAGCTACTCCCAACCGGTATACAAATATGAATGCTAATGGAAAACTTAGCATTAAAGGTTCAGATTTGTTATGAAAACAAGTTGATCTTGCCTCATGCATAGCCACCTGAATGGGTGCCCTTATTAAAAGCCATTTTTTTTAAGATTACCAAAATCCCTCTATTTGCTGGTGCAAGAGGTCAAACCTCTGAAGCCATCCCACATACTTGCAGTTCTTAGCAGAGATGAATATTTTTTCATGGGAGATTCATGAGAAATCAAAGCTTGTCTAACCTAAATAAGTGAGTGTTGTGGAGGGGAGCTGATGCAGGAGCATCCAGTGGTGTAAGGGCAATCTTGCATCACCCAAAAATAGTTAAATTTCAAGTTTCTCGGTTTTTAGATTTTTTTACATTTTTGGATACCCTTTTTGTTATAATTAAATTCCCAATTTACAGTTTTTATTTTTGGTTCTTGGGTTGAAAGATATTACAGTTTTAGTTTCCCAGATTTGCACCTGAAAATCTTCCAAGTTAGATTTGAGGCACTTAGAGCTCCCGGACCGGCCCCTGAAACTTTCCAAAATCGGCATAGCCAATTTTAAGCGCGTTATTGACTTTGAGACCTTTCCAACGGTTCAAACGGTTCGCAAATCGGAGTCCCGGATCAGAAGTTATGGACCCGGGGAAGTTGGCGCACTTTCTAGAAGATACAATTGCAAATGCTCTTTTGAAATTTGAACTTCATGTTGTAAATTTTCGGCGTGAAACCGCTTAAACTCAAATTTGAATGTTGTTTTGGCTCCAAACTAATGAGGAGCTATATTTATGGGCTGGTTTCTAATTTTTGGGTAACTTTTTCGGGACAAGCTCGCATATTGTGAAAGGGTGATTCTGTAGCTTTATGTAACTTGCATGTGTTGTAGAACTTGGGGATTTGAGATCCTCTACATGTAAGAAGCTCCATTTTCTGAATAATAAAATTATTATCTTGTTCATGGGTTATTTTCTATGTCTCAGGCTGTGCCCTCATCAAGTGGTATTAGAGGGGGTTTTCTTCAGCGTGTGGATAGATCGTCGATCGTGAGATAGTTCGCACCAGGACCGTGGTTGTGGGTCAAGGTCAAGAAATATGCCTCCAAGAGTGATTCCTAGTAGACATGGTGGTGCCAGAGGTGGTCGAGGTGGCAGAAATGTTGGTGGAAGAGATGCACTGGCAGCCCTCCAGAGACAGATTGATGTGTTAAAAGAGTAGTTGAGAAGAGGGTTAAACCCGAGGGAGGAAAGTGAGGTTGAAGGAGAGGAAGAAGGTTCAGATGTAGAAGAGGAGGAAGAAGCACTTGATTAAGACCAAATGCGGCTAATAAGGGCCATTTCGAAGATCCGGAAAAGACCCAGAGCGGAAGTCCCCAATTATTCCAGAAGTCTGAACCCGGAAGAGTTGATTGACTGGATCAACGAGCTAGAAGAATATTTTGAGTATGAGGAAATAGAGGACCTAGATTGGGTTAATTTTGCGAAAATGAAGTTGAAGGGCCATGCTAGTATTTGGTGGAAAAAGGTCCAGTTGGAAAGAAATCGAAGAGGAAAAGGCAATATCACTAGATGGGATCGCATGGTAGAGAAACTGAAGAAGCAGTTCATACCAGTGGACTACGAGTTAGATTTTTTGAATAAATTGCAAGAGTTGAAGCAAGGAAGCAGATCTGTGAAAGAATATACTAAAAATTTTCACAAAATAATCATCAGAACGGGTCACACAGAGGCCAATAAGGAGAAGGTAGCCCGATATCTTAATGGGTTATGACCGAGCATTCAGGATGAGTTAAGCCTAGTTAGAATGACCACCATTGAGGATGTGTATCAGTTTGCTCTGAAGGTGGAAGAGAATTTGAACAAAATATTTGATGGCAAGCAAAAAGGACAAGGAGGTCAAAGTGGAAGGGGCAGTAGAAGACCTTCAGGAAGCCGAAATGATGATGAAAAGAAAAGTGAAGATGTGGGTACCAGCCAAAGCAAAAGAAATGACAACTTCTACCACCCTCGTGATCAAAACAGTGGTGATCAAAGAGGTAGAGGATGAGTGACATATGGACAAGGATCTGGAAGAGGTGGTTTCAGAGGAACATGGTTCCAGTGTGGTGAGGAAGGGCATCGAGCCTATGAATGTCCACAACACCAAGGAAGGGCAGAAAAAAGGCCAGAAGGTCGTGGAAGGGTTGTGCATGCAGATGAGGAGGCCCAATCTGAACATTCAGATGATGCTGAAAGGGGAGAAGCCCTAGTGACTGAGGAAAAGGAACCAGAACAGAGGAAGAATCTGTTTCGCACAAAGTGCAAGTGTGAAGGAAAATGTTGTGATGTCATTATTGATGGTGGGAGCACCGATAATTTGGTGTCAGAGGAGATGGTAACAAAGTTGAAGCTGAAGAGGGAAAGGCACCCGCATCTATATCAAATTGCTTGGTTGCAGAAAGACCACAAATTTTTGGTCAATGAGTAGTGCCTAGTAAAGTTCAAGATCGGGAGCTACCATGATGAGGTACTCTGTGATATCATCCCCATGGATGCATGTCACATGTTGTTGGGGAGGCTATGGCAATTCGATAGGTGAGCTATACATGATGGCCATGCAAACACTTATTCCTTGACAAAGGATGGGGTTCGTCAAAAGTTGAAACCCCTGAAGGAGACCGAAGAAAAGGTATGCAGTAGTGCTAGAATTTGTTATGTAGATGGAAGAAAATTTTTAGAAGGTATGAAGCATGAGCATGTGTGTTATGCATTGATTCCTAGAGTGAGTAAGGAGGATAGTGAGAAGGTTCCAGGAGAAGTTTCTGGGATGTTGGATGAGTTTTAGGATATTTTTTATGATAATGTACCTAAGGTTTACCACCAATAAGGAAGATCAGTCATCAGATTGACTTGATTCCTAGAGCTAGTTTTCCAAATAAGGCGGCTCATAGAATGACTCCAATAGAAAATGAGGAGTTGAACATACAAGTTCAAGAGTTGTTGAGAAAGGGTTTGATATAGGATAGTTTGAGTCCATGTGCAATACCTGCAGTACTAGCACCAAAGAAGGATGGGGAGTGGAGGATGTGTACATATTCCCGAGCCATAAACAAGATAACAATCAAGTACAAATTTCCCCTACCAAGGATGGATGACCCGATGGATTGTTTGAGTGGAGCTCAGTACTTCACAAAGATTGATCTGAAGAGTGGATATCACCAGATCCGGATTTGAGAGGGAGATGAATGGAAGATTTCCTTCAAGACCAAAGAGGGCATGTACGAGTGGTTAGTCATGCCTTTTGGGCTAACCAATACACCAGGCACATTCATACGGCTCATGAACGAGGTACTAAAAGAATTTCTGGGAAGTTTTCTTATTGTGTATTTAGATGATATTTTGATTTTCAGTAAGACGTTGGATGAGCATTTGATGCATATTCAGAGAGTTTTTGAGAAGTTAAGAGAAGAGAAACTATTGATTAATCTAAAGAAGTGTAGTTTTGTGAAGAGGGAGTTAGTGTACTTGGGGTTTGTTGTCTCAGTAGAAGGCCTCAAGATGGACCCAGAGAAGGTGAATGCTATTCTGGAATGGCCTACCCAAGAACTGCTACCGAGGTGAGATCTTTCCATGGTTTGGCTAGTTTTTATAGAAAGTTCATTAGAAACTTCAGTAGCATTTGTGGACCCTTGACTGAAACAATGAGAGGGGATAGAAAAGAATTCAAGTGGAGCACTAGAGCGGCAAAAAGTTTCGAACTATTGAAGCAAAAGGTGACAGAGCAACCTGTTCTAGCACTCCCAGATTTCAACAAGGTGTTTTAGGTGGATTGTGATGCTAGTGGTTGTGCCATTGGAGTAGTGTTGAGCCAAGAAGGTAAGCCCATTGCCTATTTTAGTGAAAAGTTAAATGATGCCAAGAGAAAGTATTTTCTATATGATCAGGAATTTTATGCAATAGTTCAAGCATTAAAGAAATGGAGACATTATTTATTGCCGAAGGAATTTGTTCTATATACTGATCATCAGGCCTTGCAATACCTAAATAGTTAGGGAAAGTTAAATCAAAGGCATATGAAATGGGTAGAGTTTTTGTAGAGTTATACCTTTGTTTTGAAACATAGGAGTGGGAAGTCAAATAGGGTTGCAGATGCCTTAAGTAGGAGGCATACATTGATGACAAAGATGCAGATTGAACTGGTTGGGTTCAATGAACTCAAGACACTGTATGCAGAAGATCCTGATTTTGCAGAGGCTTGGAAAGCTTGCAAGGAACCTGTTACAATGGACAGGACAAGGTGGCTGGATTTCATAATCCGGATGGCATGTTATTTAAGGGAAGTCAATTGTGTATCCCAAGGAGTTCCATGAGGGAGAACCTGATAAAGGAGAAGCATAGTGGAGGAATGGCAGGACATTTTGGTCAGGATAAGACCATTGCCATTATCGGTGAGCATTATTATTGGCCTCAGTTGTCACAGGATGTGAAGAAGTTTGTACAAAGCTGCGGGTATGTCAGATGGCTAAAGGAGTGAGCCAGAATACAGCTTATATCAGCCCTTACCTGTACCAGAGAGGCTATGGGAGGATATAAGTATGGACTTTGTTCTTGGTTTTCCAAGGACACAACGAGGGAATGATTTAGTCTTTGTGGTGGTTGATAGGTTTTTGAAGATGGCACATTTCATTCCATGTAGAAGACCCATGATGCAGTCCACATTGCTGACTTGTTCTTCAAAGAGGTGGTGAGACTACATGGTCTACCAAAGAGTATTGTTTCAGATCATGACACCAAATTTGGGGTATTTTTGGAGGACCTTGTGGAAGAAGTTGAAGACAGAGTTGAAGTTCAATTCTGCACACCATCCACAAACATATGGGCAGACAGAGGTTGTTAACAGGAGTCTGGGTAACCTACTGAGATGTTTGGTAGGAGATAAACCCAAGGGATGGGACTTGATCTTACCCCAGGCAGAATTTTCTTACAACAATTTTGTCAACATAAGCACTGGTAGATCACTATTCCAGATTGTGTATGGAGGTAGCCCCAGAACAACTCCAAAATTGAGGAAGATGGACCAAGAGAAGAAAATAAGTGCTGAAACCAAAGATTTTGCAGAACACATCAAGGATATACATGAGAAGGTAAGAGAACATATTAACAAGATGAATATGCAGTATAAGGCTAAGGAAGATCAGAAGAGGAGGTATAAGGAGTTTAAGATTGGTGATGAAGTGATGGTCCACTTGAGGAAAGAAAGGTTTCCAATAGGAACATATAACAAATTGAAGATGAAGAAATTCAGTCCCTGTAAGATTTTGAA
This sequence comes from Sequoia sempervirens, assembly GCA_007258455.2. Taxonomy (NCBI): domain Eukaryota; kingdom Viridiplantae; phylum Streptophyta; class Pinopsida; order Cupressales; family Cupressaceae; genus Sequoia; species Sequoia sempervirens. The sequence goes on from VDFB02000013.1 coordinate 144,334,435, forward strand.
GAAGCATGATTCAGGGAATGCATATGAGGTAGAGTTTCCTAATGGAATCAACATTTCCCCTTTGTTCAACATTTTAGATTTGACAAAGTATCATGAAGGTGGAACAGAGGAAGCACCAGCAATAGGGCAGTATGGCATTCCATCACCTACTTCAGAAAGGGAGGAGATTGAAGCAATCTTGGATAGTCGTGTGGGAAGGAGTACCAGAAACAGGCAGTATGAAGAATATCTAGTGAAATGGAGAGGAAGGCCTATGGAAGATTCATCCTGGCTATCTAAGGTAGTGGTTGACCGGTTGGGTTTTCCTCAACCATCTAAGACGTGATGGGGTCACTTCTCAAATTACCCTGGGTGTCTGATGCAGGAGCATCCAGTGGTGTAAGGGCAACCTTGCATCACCCAAAAATAGTTAAATTTCAAGTTTCTCGATTCTTAGATGTTTTTACATTTTTTGATAACCTTTTCATCATAATGAAATTCCCAATTTATAGTTTTATTTTCAGTTCCTAGGTTGAAAGATATTGCAGTTTTAGTTTCCCAATTTGCACTGAAAATCTTCCCGAGTTAGATTTGAGGCACTTAGAGCTCCCGGCCCCGAAACTTGCCAAAATCAAGCCCGATTTCATATTTGACTTTGAGACCTTTCCAATGGTTCAAACGGGCGAAGAGTCGGATCAAAAGTTATGGCCCCGGGAAGTTGGCGCACTTTCTAGAAGATACAATTGCAAATGCTCTTTTGAAATTTGAACTTCATGTTGTAAATTTTCGGCGCCAAACCGCCTAAACTCAAATTTGAATGTTGTTTTGGCTCCAAACTAATGAGGAGCTCTATTTATGGGCGGGTTTCTAATTTTTGGGTAACTTTTTGGGGACAAGCTCGCATATTGCGAAAGGGTGATTCTGTAGCTTTCTGTAACTTGCATGTGTTGTAGAACTTGGGGATTTGAGATCCTCTGCATGTAAGAAGCTCCATTTTCTGAATAATAAAATTATTCTCTTGTTCGTGGGTTATTTTCTAAGTCTTGGGCTGTGCCCTCATCAGGAGCCAATGTGGTCAAGCTTCTAATCATCCACTCTAAATAAGCGCAGCTGGAGAAATCCAAGTGGGAACTCAATAGATATTGTCCTTGCCAACCTTAGGATCATACTTGTCTTTTTGGATTTAAGCATTTTCACATCAAAACCAAACTGAAATAATTTTTTTTCTAATTTTCTTCTATTTGCCAAAATTTGATCAAAATTAGACCGAGTCAAACCTACCAATTTATAGTAAATCGCATCTACTATAGAGAATCACATCTATTGTTATGAGTCACATCTATTAACCAGAAACACACATATATTATACTGAGTCGCATCTGTCAACCAAAAACACGTATCTATTATACTAAGTCACATTTTTTAACCAAAAACTTGTGTTTGTCATATTGAGTCACATTTGTTACATAAAAAACCACATCTGCTATTTTGAGTCGCAAGTGTCAAACTTGTATCTGCTATTCTATTAGACTAAAAACTACATCTAAAAACCCTTATGATGCATCTAATTTGATGAGCTGCATTTGCAGTCTGGAATGAAGCATCTGCCTATCATAGACCTGAGACATAGTTTACCAGTAAACTACATCTGACATTGAAAACTACATCTATTAATTTTTGTGATGCATCTGTTAACTTGAACCACAATTTCCCGATAACAAGAAAAAAAATTCACTATCACAGTCTAAGTTCAAATAGTCAAAACCAATCTTTGATTATCCTTTCACAGTGATCTCTAAATAGAAACCAAAAAAATCTTCTCACACTTTTCATGATTGCATCTTTTAGTATCATTTAGCCATAGTGATAGACATACTAGTTGCAAACCTTAGTTACATTTTAGGAGTCCTAGTTACCTTCAGATCAATCAAAATTTTAGGACAATCACCTTTGTAGATTTTAGAATAGGCCAACTTTCCATACTTTGGATAAACTTTTACTTCAATGAAAATTGTCATTGAGCCTAGTCACTTGTCACACATATCTTTTTTCATCTTCATGAGTCTTTCTAGCTCATCAGTCTAGTTTGGGAGCTCATTTTATCTCTTGGTCTTAGTCTCACAAAAGGTCCCCTACAAAATAAATTGAAGCCTTGGTTAAACTTTGGATGGTTAGTAACCTCTTTTCAAATCTCCCAAAATTGATTACCTTTAGAAGCTTTTCTATACTTTTGCATACTTAGATAGTCATTTTAGGACAACATTTTAGAATTTCCTTATTTTCCAAAAAAAGAACAAAAACATAGTTACATTAGCATTCATTCCTTATCTCCAAGAAAATCCAAAAAACATAGACTAAAATCATATCATTCATAGACATAGTTCTGCATCATCCACATTTTGAGCATATCTTACATGGTTGAAACAAGGTCAAAAAGGAAACAAAAAGAAATGGATAATCCAAATGACTTTTTCAATCCATTTTCAAACCCCTTTTAAGGGACGTTGAAACCACACAAAACTTTATTGGACAAATTCGTCACCAGAGACCAACAAGGATGCATTGTAGTTGAAGACTTAGACGTTGTTGCACGAGACCCAAAGTTTTCCTCTTTTGTAGATGAGTAATTGGAAAATGATCCCCAACAATAATTAGAAAAATTGTTAGTAGAAGGTGCCACATTACCTCTTGTATTTGACATTCACACATTGCAAACTTCATCTACCCAAGGGAAAAACGCAATGACATCTAGTGCCTCTATCCCTCAAGTAACTGAAACTATACCATTTGGAGTACCTACACAGAGTTCTACAACAATACATACATCACCATTTGGTACATCTAGCATGACACAAGGTATTAATTTCACCATAGGCGCATCATCATCAAATCCCTTCATTCGTACTATTGGAAGCAAAAGGCCTAAAGTTGGCACAAAAATGATAAGTGTTATACCAAGCATCAGCATCACTAGTGCCATACCATAGATAGGGGTCTCACAAATAGGAAACATACCTTCCATCCAACATGGAAGACAACTCAATCCTTTGCAAAAAATCTACATTCCAAATCAACCATCATCAAACCAAAATCCATTCTCTCAAATTCCAAACCAAAATCCATTCGTCATTCATACATTGAACCAAAATCCATCACATAATGTTGGATTCCAAAAGAGTTACACAGACCCCAACAATCCAACCAACACATCATTGACACAAGTGGATGTTCTACAAACACAAATGCAATCCCTTCAATAAAAAGTGGATAATATGGTGATGTCTAGCAAGAAGACTTTTCCAGCAAAATACTTGTGTCCATTTCCCTTTAACAAAGCTTTATAACAGATTCCTTTCCCACATGGATACATTATACCAAACTTTCCTAAGTATAATAGGAAGTGTAATCCTATTGAACATATAAGGGAATTTTCCACAATGTGCATAGACATTTCATATGACCCCACATATCTCATGAGACTTTTTCCATGAAGCCTTATTGGAATAGCACTTGAATGGTTTCTCAACTTCCATATGGCATAAGATCATGGGGTGAAATTGCTAAAAAAATTATCAAACATTTCACCTTTAACATTGACAATGAAATCACAATAGCAACCTTATGTCACACTACTCAAGATGAAGGAGAGGACTTTATTACCTTCTTCGGAAGATGGAGGAGTCTAGCTAGTTGATGCCCTGTTGAAATGCCTGAAAAGAAAAAGGTCACCATATTCGTAGAAAACCTCAATTCAAAATTGAGAAGTGACTTAAGAGTTCACTGTTTCACTTCTTTCATGGAACTAGTAGAAAAGGGTATCATACTTGAAAAGTCTCTCATTGAAAAAGGTGAAATCAAGATGTCAATTAGAAATCCAACTGTTCAAAACACATCAAATGACAAGAACAAATTTTGGTCTCGAAACAAGAACACAACCAATGATGGGATTTTTGATGCTAAAACCCTACAGGTAGGACCAATCATTACACTTAGAGGACACAATCCCTCTAACAATATACTCAACAATATTTATCAAACTACCAACACTATCCAAAACACCCAACAACCATGACCACAAAGGAGGTTTTTGAAATAATAAATCACTCCCCTAGGGGAACCAACTGAATTAGTCGTTAAAAAAATGTTGCAGCATGACCTCATACAACTTCAAGAGCTAAGACAATTTGATCTGGGACAATTTAAACCCTTTTGGTGGGATGACAACTTTTTTTGTGATTTCCACCAAACTAAGAGATAGTCTATAGAATTTCCAATAGTTGAAGAACATTATATAGGATCTTATGAAGAACAAAACTATTGAAGTTAATGGATAGAAATAAAAATCCTTAAACAATGATCATAAGGTCTTTACTGATTCATTATATGACCATGGAAAAAGAAAAGCCTCTAGTTTGGGAAATAAGACCAGTAATTTGGCCAACTATGCTAATGTCAAGTATGATTATAACCACAACCCAATAATAAATCATATTCGAGTCATCGATGGGCATATCAACACTTTTACCATAAAGAAAACTCCCAATTGTGCTGTGAATACTCACCAAACCAAGATAACCATCCAAGGCCCTCCATCACAACAACCATAGTCCTCTAAGCCTCAATATAATTTACTTTCCTAGTTGGGGAAGACCCCAGTGCAAATTTCTATCTTGGAACTATTGAGTATATCGCATGATCACCGAGCTATTCTAGAAAAATATTTGCAAAGCATGGTCATCCCCAACAACCTTGATGTTAATTGTTTCCAAGAAATGGTAGGCTACCTAACCAACTCTCATCATGCTACCTTCTCTGAACAAGATTACTCAACTAAGAAGACAAACCACAATGACCCATTACACCTCGAAGTGTTTGTTCATAAAACAAAAGTTAGATGAGTCTTGGTAGACAGAGAAGCAGGGTTAAATCTTTGCACCTTGAAACTGGTTAAGGAATTAGGAATCTTAGAGGCATGTGTGGAAAATACTAAGAGAATTTTCATTAAGGAATATGATGATGAAGAATGATCATCTAAAGGATTTGTAATGCTCCCCATCAAAATTGGTCCTGTAGTTATGGATACAATGGCATCGAGATCATGATAGATGGTGATCCTGATCCCTTCCAATATTGCACTAACCTATGAGGGATACCCCAATGACAAGTGCCTATAAACCAAGAGCTTCATCATCCAACTCATCCTAGTATGTTGATCCATCCACTCATTCCAAAATGTCCACTTCCCAACTACCAACTTCCACTCCTAAGGTCAAGATCTAAGATAAGGGTTGTGGAGAGTATCATATGAAAGGATCTTATTGTGTTAGCCATTTGGTTCCTCCCAACTCATATGGTTTACCAATATTAGATAGGATACAATCTGTGGTCACCATACACGTCCCTCCTACAATGAGTTTCACAAAATAGGAAAAACTAAGTAAAGAATCTATAAACAAAGAAGATGTGACCTCTTGGTTATACAAAGAAGACAATGAAGAACCTCCTCCACTTGCTCAAATACCCATAGATCAATATGGAAAAGTTTTCAAGATAATGCAAGACAAAGGATATAATGGACATAGTGGGTTGGGATTATATCAAAATGGGAGGACCAAACCTATCATTGTCTCTAAACTGCTGAAAGGCCTATGGCTTGGATTTCAATCACTCCAGATTGACATTTTTAGTACCACATCACCTTTACTAGAGGAAGTAAGTGCTTCGAAAGCTATTGAGACATATAATGAGCCATCGAACCAAAGCTACTACCATTCCTCTAACTCAAAAAAATATAAGTGGGATTCCCTCTCCACATCTTTCATGGACCTTGATAAACTATATGGGGAACTTGACCAAATGCTAAATTCCTTGCAAAATCCGCCAAATTCTTGTCCACAAATATCTTTACAAAAAGAGGAATGGATCAAACATTAATTTTGGGAATCCATTGATCCTGCCTCTTGGGAACTCGATGAACCCACTTTTGATAACCAAACCTTTACAATGGACCCATCTCAGAGTCTACATATTCCCAAGAAAAAGAATAAGGAGGATTTGGTAAGAAACTTTTGTGACTATGTCAACAACTCAGCCTTTACCTTGACCCCTTTGAACTTTGATACTTCTAATGATGACATTCCCTTATTATATCCCCAACTTATCAATTGGGATCAACAAGACACTCGTATCTTAGATGTCTTTGAGAACAACAAAGCAATAGCTAAGTTCATGGGATTGCAAGAAGGAATACCTAGTGGTGACCATAAGGCTAGATTTACCATAGACTTGGATAACATGGCTTATTTTGGGGAGTCCATTCAACCCTCCAGTCACAAAAGTAGAAACAGTAAGGAAAAAAATGAAAAACATAAAAAATGATGAGTCTCTAGGTGAAAACTGAAAAAAACCTTCAGATGATGAAAAAGTAAAAAGTAACGACATGTCCAAGGGAAAAACCCTCTCTAAGGCACCCAAGGATGGATGGTTTAACGTTCTCCCTATTGCTTAAGAAAAGTCACCAATGTTGGTTGAGGAATATGTGGAGATTAAGATAGGAATTGAAGATAATCCTTGGTTAATCTATTTTGCAACATCTTTGATAGAAACATAGCAACTTGAATTTCATAACTTCTTTACAGAAAGATAGATCAAATTTACATGGTCATGTTCCGACATGCTTGGACTAGATCCTAACTTGGTATTGAATCATTTTCCATTACAATTAGGTGTTAAACTCGTGAAGTAGAAGTTAAGAAAAATGCACCCACAAATCACTTTATTAGTCAAGGTTGAACTAAAGAAACTATTGGATGTCATCTTTATCAGATCAATTGACTATGCAGAATGGATTTCCAATCATGTACCAATGACAAAACCAATAGGGGGCATCTACATTTGTACAAAATTTCAAGATATAAACAAAGAATGTCCTAAATATGACTTTCCTCTGCCAAATATTGACATGATTGTGGACCTAACATCACGATATGAAATGTTATCCCTTATGGATGGTTTCTCGGGATATAATCAAATCAGAATTGCACCTGGAGACCAACATAAGAGAGCTTTCACTTCTCCATGGGGAACTTATTGTTTGAACCTCATGCCCTTCAGAATTAAAAATACCAAAGCAACATATCAACGTGCCATGAAAACGATTTCCATGATCTCATACACACTCTCATGGAAGATTATGTAGATGATCTAATAGCTAAATCATTGACAAGGGATGACCATTTACTAGTCTTAGATAAAAAAATTCAAAGACTAGAAGAATACAAAGTGAGGCTAAATAAAAAAAAAGTGTATTTGGCATGCAATCAGGAAAACTTCTAGGATACATCATTTCTAGACAAGGCATTGGAGTGGACCAAGAAAAAGTGAAAGCTATAATAGACATGCCTCCACCAACCAATATAAGTCACCTCCAAACATTACAAGGGAGACTGCAATCTATCAGATGATTCATAGTGTAGTTAGCAGACAAGATACATCCCTTCCAGCATCTACTCAGAAAAAGGGTACCGTTTGTATGGATAGGTAAATTCCAAGAAGCTTTTCAATAAATCAAGGATTACCTACTCACACTACCAGTGTTAATGCCACATACTGATGGATGACCTTTGATACTCTACATTTCATCAACCACATTAGTGCTAGGATCCTTACTTGCACAGAATGACAATGATGGTCATGAAATGACAATCTATTATATTAGCCACACTTTGGTAGGTTATGAGATAAATTATAGTACCATAGAATGTGCTTATCTTGCAGTAGTCTTTACTACTCAAAAACTTAGGCACTACATGTTAAACCACCAAACATTGTTGGTTACAAAGATAGATCCTTTGAAGTATCTCCTTAGTAAAGCAACATTAATAGGGCGACCAGCTAAATGGGTAATGGTACTCAGTGAATATGATATCTAGTATGTAGAAAGAAAAGCTATAAAAGGACAAGTCATTGTCCGACCAGCTAGCAGACACATCGATTAAGGTAGATCATCCTCTAGTTTTAGATTTTCATGATGAATTCATCTTCACTATTGACACAGGAGCGACATGTGGAAGTTATACTTTGATGGGTCCCACACAAATCATGGTTCAAGGGTTGGCATATTGTTTATAACACCACAAGGTGACACTATTCCTAAGTCATTCATAATTTCTTTTCCATATACCAATAATATAATAGAATATAAGGTGCTTGTAACAAGATTACAAATGGAAATCAAATGGAAGATTCAACACCTACAAGTTTATGGTGATTCTCAGCTAGTAGTCCAACATTTTAATGATGAATATGAAACCAAAGATGAAAAGATCACCCCATACAAGTGGATTGGTAGATAGTCTCAAACAATATTTTGAAATATTCTTTCATCAAATACCCCACATTTAGAATAGGGTAGTAGATTCCATGGCAACCATTGGTTCACTCTTGGGCATACCTAGCAATGTTCCTAAATTTGAGTTTTTGGTAGAACAACTTTTGGTCCCCACCTTTGACATCCAAGATTCAAAGATGGTGTATGAAATTTTTGGTCCCAATTCCCCATGGTACAAAGACATATATTACTACCTCCATGCCCAAATCCTACCCCCTAACCTCTTGAACAACCAACGTAGGACATTTATCTGTAAGTCAGCTAAGTATACCATCATCAGAGATACCCTTTATAGACGTGCCCTAGACAATACCCTATTGAGATATCTTGATACTGAAGAAGCACAAGTGACCTTGCATGGGGTGCATGAGGGTATATGTGGATCCCACTCTAGTGGTCCTACCTTAGCCAAGAAGATTATGAGACTAGGCTATTATTGGCCTACGATGGAAAAGGACTCATATGTCTTTGTCAAGAAATATTGATAGTGCTAGATTCATGGAGTCTTGATACACACACCAACACATGAGCTTCATCTAGTAACATCACCATGGCCCTTTACCAAATGTGGACTTGACCTCATCAGTAAGATACATCCTACATCCTCCAACAGTCATAAATTCATCATTACTACAATTGAATTCTTTACCAAATGGATTGAATCCATTCTTATGACCTACATTATGGGCATACAAATTTCTAAGTTTATCCTTAACTACATCATTTTTTTGATATGATGTTCCTCAATCAATAATCATAGATAATGGTCATGCATTTAAAAACCAAGAAGTCTGTCACCTCTACCAAGAATTCCATAGCCAACGCCACTTTTCCACTCCATATTACCCATAGGGTAACAGCCAAGCTGAGGCATCTAACAAAACAATCCTCAGAATCCTTAAAAATACTATCAATGATGTTGGTCATGATTGGTATTTATAGCTGAACCCTACCCTATAGGCTTACCACACAAGCATTCACACTCCCATTAGTGCCACTCCATATTCCTTGGTATTCCATTTTGAAGCCATCTTTCCTATTGAGGTCAAGATTCCTTCCCTAAGGGTAACTTTGAAAGGGCATATTGATAATGAAGAATACCATGTGTCAAGACTACATGAGCTAGAATTCCTAGACGAACAAAGATAGAAGGAATTAGATCATCTTCAATCATATCAAAATCATCTTTGTTGTAGCTACAACAAGAAAGTATTGAATCGACATTTTGACATTCGTGACCTAGTCTTAATGGAAAATCCAAAGAATCAAGAAAAAAGAGAAAAACCAAGAAAGTTTGAACCAAACTAGCTTAGACCTTATATTGTCACAAAATCCTTTGGATCTGGAGCATACCAGCTCTCTACTCGTAAAGGAGAACCATTACCATCACCAATCAACAACCTTCATCTGAAGAGGTTCTACACATAGCTTCTGAGAGCCTTGTCTTAATCATAAAAAATAAAAATAAAATAAAAAATAAATAAATCTTTACCTAGGTGAAAACCTAGCAAATAGATGTCTTGGTAACATCAAAAAAATTCAAAAATCAAAAAAATAGGAAAGAGAAATAAGTCGTCCAATAGTGAGAACCACTTCAGTGGTGCTTTGGATAAGTACCATGGTAGAAACCTAGCAAATAGGCGCCATGTGTAGTCAACTCAGCTCCTTTGTCTACCATCATTCCAATCTAACTTCCTTATCATTACACCCATAATAAATAGTTGTCCTTTCCATAACTTGGAATAATTGACATCGAGCACACTTTGTATCCCCATTCCATCCTATTCATAATAAATTGGTCTTATACCCGACTGGGGGCAGGAAGTCGACTTACACCATTTGATTCTTACAATGGCTATTTTGACAGTGTAAAACCATCAAAAAATCCAAAAACATGACAAAATGTCGTAAAAAAATCAAAAAACATAAAAAAACTTCAAAAAGACAAAAATTAAAACATGTCAAAAATCCAAAAATAGAGTTAGAGTCAGTCACACCAATTAGTCTTTGTCATTGTTGAACTACGTTGCCTTTGCAACTAGACATATGCAAGGCCATCTGTCGATGAGCCCCCAAGGCATTAGGTCAGTATTTTTTAGGCTTTTTTGTATAAAATAATGACTCAATTATTTGTAAATAAAACAAAGTCATTGGTCATGTCTTACTACAAGGTCTCTACATGTATAACGTAGAAAATCCCATCAATCGATAAGCCCCCTGAGAGCATACTAGGTTAGTCCATTAGGGTTTGTCACATTCACTATTACACACGTCAGATATCTTCAAATAAATAAAAAAAATTAGTCAATCTTGTCGGTCAAAGTCTGCTCTAAATATGAGGTCTCTGCATATATAACATAGGATAGGTCATCAATCAATGAGCCCCTGAGGCCACACTAGGTCAGTCCTTTAGGGTTTGTCATGTCAATCAAAATAATTTAGACATTGTCATCAAACACAAACAATTGTTAGAACATCAAAACAAGTAACGCATCAACAAGAAAAATAAATCAACAAGGTCATCAAGTCAAACAAATAAATTTCCAAATAAATAACAAAAACAATCAACCTATGTCTTATATAGGATGTGTACTTCCTGAAAATAGACATGATCATTTAGTCAAACAATCATCATTTCCTTATACAGTTGTTCACATGATCAAAACCATAATCAACGTCTTATACGATATGTGTCTTTATAAAACCATGCTTCATCATTTCCTTATATAGGTGGTCACATGATTGAAACCAGACTCAACATCTTATATGATATGTGTCATTCCTAAAACCAGGCTTTATCAAACAATTATCTTACCAATTGCCTAGACAATTAAACAACACATGATTAAATTTTGGCAAATATTCTTACTACCTATTGACATTGTGGCTTGTTTTGTCTTATCTTTTCATTTGGCTTTATCTTTGAGTTGGGTTACTAGATTTCTCAAGGATGTCCCATGAAGGATTTAGAGAAGCAAGGATGTCTCAGTACTCTTTTTCTTTGACTGTTGTTTGTCAACTTTCTTTTAGATTTTTTTCAACTCAGGTTACTAGCTTCCTCGAGGATGTCCCATGAAGGATCTAGAGGAGAAATGATGTCTCATGACTCATCTTTTATTTGATTGTTGTTTGCGGTTTGTCTTGACAAAAATACTAGGAAAACTTTTCCCTTAGTATGAGTTAGGACATTCCTTGTCTGCGACTATCTATTTTTAGCAGGTGGATGACCTTACACACCTTGGTCTATCTCATATCATGGTATTTGTTATCCATTTGTATCATTTAATGCCCAATGATGATTAATGCAAGGCCTATTATGTTTTAGAAAAATATTGAAGTCATTCTAATACTATTCATCTTTTTCGCTCTAACATTTCTTTTTTGCATCTTCATCATCCTTATCTATTTTCCCCTATTCTCTTGTCCTTCATCTTCTAGTCCTCTTATCCATTTCAAGAGCACATTTTTGTTCTTTGAACCTTCCTGTCCTCCTGAGGGGGCATACCACTACTTCCTCGTCATCCTTCCTCATCCTAATTTCACTAGGGCATATATTTTTCTTTGACACAATGTGATAAACTACATTATATCAAAGAGCGGCAAAATGTAGACACTAAAAATTGTCCTAGGCTAGCAACTCTAATTTTCATCATAATTCTTATGTTCATTTTCATAATGAAATAATGGTAACTATTTAATTATTTTCTAAAGTCATTTGTCCTGTATTAATTAAATAACTTTAATTATTTAATTAATTCATTCTTACCTTTATTCTTCCTTGATTAATTAAATAAATATTATTTATGTAATTATGTCTCTATTTAAATTTATCCTCTTTTCAAAATTAAATAAACTATTATTAATTAATTCCTATGACACTTTCAACTATAATTAAATAATCACTTTAATTATTTGATTATTCCTTAACCTTTTCTCTTTAATTAAATAAATCTTTGTTTATTTAATTTAATCTCAAAATTTTGAATGTTGAATTAAATCATTATTTAATTCATAAAAGGTTTATCCTTAGCATATTCCTCTATAATTAGATAATCTCTTTGTTATCTAATAAGTCATTTATCACTAAAATATAGATATAATTAGATCATTCAGTTATCTGGTGAGATAATATCTGATTATCTTTAACAAATAGACTTTATGTGTTAATAAACCTATTATCTAGATTAGATATTATCTTCTACATGCAAACCACTATTAATTAAATAACTTTAATTATTTAATTAATTTATTCTTATCTTCTATCCATGTCAATCTTTATTCTTGTATGTCTCAACCAGTTTCCACTAAAGATTAAATTATTATTTAATTGAATCCCCACCTTTTATGCTTTATCACTCACACTAATTTAAACCTAACCCTATTGTATGTCACATCTTTTAATCTTAATCGTCGATTTATCTTTTAATCTAAGCCAGTCATTCGAAAATCATATTTTCTATAAATTGGCTTTACCTTCATCATTACTACTTCTCTTGAAATCTTATGAGTTTTGGAAGCACCTTAATTTAGAATCTTCAATTGTTTTCTATTATCATGATCATGAGGCCATAGTTACATACTTAATGAAAATCTGAGGGAAAGTATCATACAATGACTAAATCATCATTTATGCATTGTTTTAACTAGTTTTCCATTGTTCTTGATTATTATCTTAGGTTTAGTTTTTTTATGATTTTAATTGCTTAACCTGTGAATTTTCCCTATGCTACATGACAAAGTAGGCAAGAAAGGTAGGAGTGGGGAAGTTGATAGCAGGGAAATAGTAGAGAAAGAAGAATCCAATACTACTACCAGTGCAGTTGGTGAGGTGGAAGCAAGGTGAACAGAGATGTGCACACTAGGTGGAGATGAAATGGGCAATGATTTGGTTGGAGGGGGTGGAATGGTAGTAACAGTGGTAGCGAGGATGGATGTAGTTGGTGGTGGCCGCTCAGACTTTTCTTCTTTGGTGGAGGTGGCCCTTCTATCATATTCCTTGTATAAACCTTGGGCTTTGGTTGTCACTCTGATGCCTCCTTTCTCTTTCTAGATCTTGTAATAGGTGGGGATTTAGGTGCCTCACTAGAGGGTTCTGCAGCAGTAGCACTATCAATCTCACTACTTGCTTCATCTTCCAACTCTCCATACATGAGCTTAACACCTTGTTCCTTCAACTGAGCAATCTACTCCTCTATCCATTGCTTTGTCCTATTCTCGATAGGATGAGTGAGAATTTCCAAGTTTGGAATGTCTTCTTTGGACTAGTCTATCATCGAAAAAGGTGCATTCATCAAGGCACCATATCTTTCATCTATCATGTTGTTTTCATCAACAACTTGGCTGGGAACCTAGAATAAATTGATTGAATTTTCAAATGAGAGGGCCATCCTTATATAATGGTGCATCCATACCTCTTTATCATCCTTGCAGTTGGCCCAGAAATCCTCGATGTGAGGGTGATGAGAATACTCTCTCCCATCCCACTTTTTCAACTTTCCCTTGGGGTCTACTCTTACTCTATCTATATGGAGGTTGAAATTGTACTCGGTCAACTCCTTCTCCACATATTCCATGCATTGGGAAGTAAGGAAAGCATACATACATTATCCAAGAGTAAGAGGGTATGGGACTACTGCTCTATGTTTGTTGCTTAGCAAGGTGTGGAAGGTTTGTAGCTGTCAGTTTTCCTCCAACATGATGATCCTATCATTGGGGTAGTGTTGCAACTGGTATGGTTTTGTCAAAAATCCCTAGAGTCTAATGTAAGTGAACTTGGAGAATTGGATGAACAAATATCCAAAACCCTTCACGAAAGGCTAGTGCATTGTGTGTTACCCTTCTTTCAAAGTGTTCAGCCAGGAGTCTGATTATGTGCCCAATGAATGCATCATTTACTCTCTGATATTATCTTTTGAAATTCCTCTATTATAGTTTAGGGTAGCAGTCATAGACTTTAAATTGTCCTTGCTTGGTTCCTAGTTCTCTAGCACAGAAAAAACCATTGTATGGGAACTTAGTCGCCATGAGGTAGACCAGATAGGAAGTCATGAAGAAGTGAGAGGTTTTCTTTACCTCCATTAACTGTCGTTGTATGTTGTCACTAATGATTTTTTCCCAATGGAATTTGGTCTTTCCCTGGATGATCTCTTCTATGAAATAAAACATTGAATTTTCAAAGAATGTGGCAGTAGGCAGACCCATTACTTTGCTCAAAAGTGTGACTAGATCATGTTACTCCTCAACTAAGTCACTTTTGTATAGGGTTTGGGGAAACTTAGCAATAATTTCCCTCTTTTCCCTTAACCGATTCTTATTGATTGTTCATTTGCACCCAATACAATCTATTTTCCATACATTCTAGGTAAATTCCTTCTCTACTTCTTTCATCTTGTCAAAGACTAGAATGCCAAAGGTCTTGGCAATAGATTTGGCCAACATATCTACCAATGATCTTCCATCATGGTCAATTATTTTTCTATTAAAGTGATAGAACTCCTGACAGGCCATTACCAACTCTGGAGCTATAAGTGCAAGAGGGAAACCAATAGCCTTGGCTAGGCCACTCTTCCTAATTTTCAAAGTTGTGTTAGTTTTGAGGTTCTATATAACCCTCTCTCTGAATTCATCTACACTGACATGACCAAAGTCGATGTTTGTGATCTTCTCCCAATTAGAGGTGAGCTTGGACATGTTTTCCACTCCATGAAACTCATACTTCATTTTATCTTTCTCCTCCTTTCCCCTAGGAGTGCGGGAAGGCTTCTTTCTTTTGTCAAGTTTCTGCATAGGCTTCTCGGAAGGCCTTGTAGTAGGTTCCATAAATCTTGCATACACTAGATGTAGTAAATGATCCTACATAGAAATTCAAGAAAATGCTAGTTAAATCCTAAAAATTGAGCATTAGATCCATACATACATCATCATAGGTTCATAAAATGCATCATCATTTGGTAGTTGGAGCTTTTTGGGACCATTTAGGCAAATGCGGGTTTAACAGTGTGGGCTTCCCCAAGCTAGAAGCCATCAAGAGGAAGGTAGTTAACTAGCATCCAAGGGGCTATGGAGACTCGCAGATGGAATTCCAAAACAAAGGTACTCCATGGAAAGTTCGATGATCAAATCCCTTGCTGGGATCTTATACATATGTGGAAATTAGGCTAGAGGACAACTAATGTCATTAGGTTGTTCCCTGATGTTCTGTGGGTCTTGAACATGTGAGTGTTGCTAGGTGGAAGGTCATTTAAACTTAGCCTTTGAGTTAGTAGGTTTCAGGGGAAGGAAACTCACAGGAAAAGTTCTACACTACGGGACCCACGGGTGGTTTAGATGGCATGAGCTTGTTCGATAAGATTTGATCATTTTGGGCATGTGGATGAGAACCATTGGGAAAATGTTTAATGTTTGTTGTTATTGAATGACCAATAATGAGTAGTGGACCATAGACCATAGCCCACATGGATGGGCCTGCATGGTGTTCACTGACTTGGGTTTTGAGTTGAAGGCCTTAGAGGGAAATCACCTTGGCAGAGTTTTCAATGTAGACGAATGTGGTCATTCAAGCGCTAGGGCATAGTGAAGAAATATGGACTGCCCACATACAAAATCTTGCAGAGATCGACCCACATGCATTTTTTTTTACTTAGAATTTTTTTTTAGTTGGGAATACTCGAAACAACAACAAAGGGAGCAGGGTCCACATGATGGGCATGAGGAATGGTTTCACCATTAAGCAATGACAATCAAGCAACAATGAGATGTACACAGTGGCCCATAGGAAGTCATCTGCAAGTACTCTAATAAATCCATTTGAGCAACTAATATCTATGACAAACATGGGACTAGCGATGTGGAAAGTGATCAAGGTTAGGCCATTAATCAATGATGAAAGAGAGGTAGCCATCCGTAGGCAGAAGTCTGCATCAAGACTCCTACAAAGGGTCGAAGACTTAGCTATTTTTTTGGGATTTTTGTAGTTTGACCAAGGCAATGGTGGAAATGGTGTGGGCCACAAAGGTGTTCATGCAGCATGAAGAACAATGAGGAAATCACAAGTTTCCACATGACTTTAAGGGAACATTTTGATCGTTTGTTTAAGGAATTTAAATGTTAGTAAGAAACTATTCAGGTGGGGCTGATCATAGCAGAAGTTACTAAGAGAGGTTCAAGGTTCTAATTTCAATATTTTAACATTAATTTGTAAACACTAACCTCAAAAAAAGACCCATTTTAAAATTTAAAATGGGGGTATACCTGAAAACAATGCAAGAATCTGATGAAAACCTTTATTTTGATTTGATGTAAGCTTATACGAGGTTGGGGTCTTTGTTCTCCATTTCACTCTTTGAAATTTTGAAAATGCATTGGTGAAAATGATAGGTGGGGGCACATATTTATAGGCCTCAGTGCATTTATAATGAGTAATTAATTTTGGGTACAGTGGTAGGTGAGGTAGTTGGATCTACAGAGATCCGATATGGTGCATTTGTCAGACGATGAAGGATAGTGTGGGGCCCATCATGCGGGTGGACATCCAAGGTTAGGTGTTAATCAATGGAAAAGGGATAGTAGTGATCACAAAGGGAAACCCATAACCATGGATCCGCAAGGCCTAGAGGATGCTGGGGAAAAAGGCCAAGGGAAACCCTTAAGGGCCTTTCTACAAAATCCAAAGACTTAGAAAATTTGTGGATGGTGATTTTGGCCAAAGGGAATTTGGGGACTTTACTGCCATGTGGGCACACAAAATGAGGCAAAGGTGAAAATGACAGAAGGGGTCCCTAGTCCAAATGAGGCATGTGTGCAATAGGCACAAAAAATTGTGACTCTATTGGGAAAATGCTCCTAAGAATTCTATGGGTAAGGATTCATCTAAAACCTAGAATCTCTAGTTTCATAGACTAGAAGCCAGTTTCTATAAGCCAACTAGAAACTTAAAGGAGGAAAAGATCCTTAGTTGAATCCAATCACAAACATATCTCTGAAGTGTGTGT
The DNA here is from genome assembly GCA_007258455.2 of Sequoia sempervirens. NCBI lineage: Eukaryota > Viridiplantae > Streptophyta > Pinopsida > Cupressales > Cupressaceae > Sequoia > Sequoia sempervirens. The sequence continues at coordinate 144,351,793 of VDFB02000013.1, forward strand.
GTAGTGTGTTTATTTCCTTTCCTCATGGCCCATAATGAACAATAGTCAATCAACCAAGGGAAACTACATAAATTGTCCAAGCCTAAAAGTAACTTGGACATTGCTCCACTACTAGTCAGGCATCCATAACCCTAATGGAGTTATTGTTGTGACTCAATGAAAATTTCTCTATTGCCAGACAAGATTCCATAGCCCTGATAGAGTTGCCCACATACCCACACAGTTGCTTGTTTCAACATTTTCTTTTCTCTTTTCTTTCTGATATTTTCTTTGGATACTCTTTCTTTGCTCAACTACATAAGCATTGAAGCTTATAGAGCAGACTTAATAGTTTTCACTTGCTGAAACCTCATAATGACCTTCATCTAGCTCATCAAAAATATTTAGGGTGTGTTTTCATGTCTAATTTTAGATAAGCATGAGGAGATTCAAATAAAGGTTCTACCCTAGATCAAGTTGGAGTTGAAGTAAGGAAACCCTCTTGATGAGAGTGGTTAGAAATTGATAGTAATGAATGAAGAAATGTCCAAAGAGAAAATGGGATTGAACAAAAAATTAGTCCCTCTAACAAGCCAAGCACAACCACCATATCAAGATCAAGTGACACCCTCAACAAAACAAAAGCTGAGAAATGAGTGACAACGAGGTGAAAGCAAAGCAACAAAGCCAAAAGAAAAGAGCCTACCCTAACTATATATAGCTATATACAAAGGAGGTAAGCTTGGATAGATCAAGCAAGGAAATAATACTTGAGGTATTTCCCGTTGATTGGCAATGGGACATCCTTTCTAGTTAGCATCTTGAGGCGAAATGTATTATCTCCCAAGATTTCTGAAATCTGAAATGGGCCAAGCTAGAGCTTGTTGAATTTGTCATGTCTCCCTTTCTTCTCATGGGATTTGTCCTAATAGAGGACTAAATCAGCAATCCTAAAGGCCTTTACTTTGGCTTGACCATCAAACCATATTTTGACTATGCTCTAGTGTTTGGAAAATATTTCTATTGCTTGATCATGAACTTCTTCTAAGTGCAACAATTAAGCCAAATGGGATTCTTGGTGTTCTCCTTCCTCATAATATGTGTTAACAAATTGGAGCATGGGGATCCTGTGGTGGACTGGAAATACCAGCTCTAAGCCATAGACTAGGAGAAATGGGGAATTTCCCAAGGAAACTTTATGACATGTGTGATCTATCCATAAGGAAAAATGTAGCTGGGTTTTCCAATCTTTTGGATTCTTGTCAAGAAGCTTTCAAATCAAAATCAATAGAATTTTGTTCATTGATTTAGATAAGTTTTGATGGGTGTTTTTGCACCTTCTCAACACAGGCAACACACAAGTATGCTACCTCTCTTAAAAGGAAATCTCCAACAACAATTTGCTGAAAATTACCCCAAAGTCTCTTGGGTGTTAGGCTATGACAAGCTTGGAATATCTCAGTGGTTGATGTGTTTTTGCTGGTAATCATAGGGTAGCCTTACGCGAGTTAAACTAGAGGGGAATTGGATCCTTAGAAGGAGTTTATAAAATTTTCTGAAGTGTTGCTCAGTTGTTGTAAGTTTAGGACAACAACCTCTAACTCCACTTTAATCTTTAGATTTGGCTTTACAATGTGCAATGAACTTTATCTAAAGCACCTATTAAAAAAAAGAGAAAGAGGGCAGGGAAAGGGAGAAGTTCCTAGACCTAAAACTACTAGTGAACAGTGATAATGGAGGATGCTACAATGGACAACCTTCCTAAAAATAAATCCCCCTTAACTAGATCACCTCATAGTCTCATGGAACTAGTGCAATCTTCTAAGGTCTACAAATTTCAATCCCTCATTCACCATAAATAATGAAGAAAAGATAGAATTTTAAGTGGAGCATTCAAACAATGTTCAGACTAGATTTACACTACAGTTTATCATCAATAAACATCAAAAAGCATGAACAAGGAAGGGCATCAACACAACATAATCATTCACTATCAATGAATAGCATTAACTAATCTATTAAAGCATACTAACATATAGAACAACAAAGTTAATCTACTCAAATTCACTAACCAGGAGGAGAAGAATCATGAAACATGAAATTGGAACTCAAGAATCCACCGAAATATGAACTATTAAAATTCCAGCAGCATGTCTTTAGAACAACTCAACTCTCTCCGAAAATGAGAGGAGACCCCCTATTTATAGTGTCTAAAAGGAAAATTAAATGGCCAAGATTCAATATGATTGTGTGACCAAGATTCACTACAAATTAGGGTTTCACCTACCCCCAAATATTTTACAATATAAAATTACATTTTTGTCTTTTAGCCTATTTTTTCCTCTAGTGGCTAGCACTGTAGCTTTTTTGCCTTCTAGCTGATTCCTTTTGTGGTAGCTACACTGTGAGGAATTCATCATCTATGATCAAATTCCCTTCACTTTTCTTGATGGTGGCATACTCTATGAATTTTCCCACTAAAATTTGAAGCCTATCCTTCTGAACAATCTTAGACTGGAGAATCTAAAAATGAAGTTCCTTCGAATGATTGGCCACCTCCTTCCCATGCTTCGTACACTTTGGAGTGGCCTTCACCATTTTTTCTGATTGAACAAACGCCCTAGCAGAGAAATCCATGAAGAGTGGGGACATGTCATCTATTGCACCCTCTTCCATCTTTTTATGGAAATATTCTTTAATCTTTTTTGCATCTAGCTCTTTGGCAGATACATCCTGATTAGTCATCAACTTAATATAGTCTTCACTATCCACCCAATACTCTTTTTCCCATTCAAGGTCAAGCTCAACCTCATGTAACACTCTTTCTAGCACCTCATTCTGATGATCAAGGGTCATTTTCCACGTATCGACTAACCAGTGATCATGTTTGATGATGCCAAATTCCTTTTCCAAGGCTTTCTTTGGTATTTTGAGGACAACTTCAACCTTTGGGTTCTGATTCTATAGAATTCAATGTAGTAGAGGCATACTTTCTCCATCTCCTCCAATTTCTTTTGTATAAGATTAAATTTGTTAGTTACTCTGACGGTGTGCCCTATGCCCATATCACTGTTATAGATCACCCACTGGAACCATTCCTCCATAGCCTTTGTCCAATTTTTTCTCCTTTCTAGCTTGCTAATATGTTCTTTGGATAGTAGTTGGTGTGGTGTTGACGATGTGGTGGGTATTTCTTCAGCTGATGACCATTGTTGAATGTATGATGTTAGATCCACCACCTATGCTTTTAACTCCTCCTTGGAGGATTTTTCCTTATGCATTTGATGCATAATGGTGGCAACCAACCCTTAAACATGGTCAATTTTCTACTCTCTTGTGGCTGTTCCCAGATCAACGGTGGAGATATTATAGCTAACCTCTCCTTCTCCCATCACCAGAGTAGCTATCTATACCATCCTGGATTTTGATGCATCCATTGTCAGATGAGATCTAACATTTTGTTTCTTCTCCTTCTTCATGCTTATTTTTTCTTGAGCCAAGATGGATTCAAATCTTTCCTTTGGCTCCATGAGTGTAGGGTTCTTCTTCTTTAATTGCTTTTCAATCCATTCAGGCATCTGGGATTCCCCTTTCGGTGATTCATGATCACCTTCTTCTTCTCGAGTATGTTAAATTTCTATTTTCTTGCGACCCAGAGTCTCCTACTCTATTTTTTCTTCTTCTTCCTCATCTGAATCCCAAATAAATATTGTTTCTTTTCCTAGGGATTCAGTGGTTGTATGATCTTTAGGGATGTCCTCCCCTTTGAAGGTTTTCTCTTCTTCTTCTTATTCATGCCCATGCTCCTCATGATGCTCTGCTTCTAGGATTTTCCTTGTTTCAACCTCTTCTTGATGCTTGTCTTCTTCTTTCTCTTCCCTTTCCTTTTCTTCCTGCTCTCATGAAGGAGGCATCTCTTCATCATGTTTGGGACTCTTATCTTGCTCCCCAGTTGGAGGCCCATTATTTACCTCAATTTCATTATTCGTCTCTTTCTTTTCTTCAAAGGGCTGCTCTTTAACTTCTTCTCCAACATCCCTAAGTTGTTGAGCCAACTCCTCCTTGAGCTCAAGGTTGAAATTTTCCACAATATACTTTATGTTTGGTTCCTCAACATATTCTTTAAAGGACTGTATTTCCTCCTCTTCCTCAAGCACCACTTTATCAATTACTAGATGTTCATATTTAGGATGCTCATGATAGTCATCTGCTTCTTCCATTTCTTTGGTTGCTTCCCTCTCTTTCCTTTCCAATTCCTCTGATATTTGCATTGTCACCTCCATCATAGGTGGTTTAGTTGTGGGAGGAGGAGTAGGGAGGATAGCAACAACTTGTGCTAGGGCAGCTTGCACCACAAAGTTCATTAGTACCCCAAATAGCTTCATTGGTATATTTTGCATATGTCAAGCAAAGGATTCTGGGAGCGAGAGGGTAGGCATTGTTGTTGTTGTAGTGGCCAGTGGGAGGGTTGATGATGGAGACATGGAGGAGGAGGAGAGCAGAGAACTGGTGGTAGATGAGGAATCTATGACCATAACATGTCCTACAGGGGAAGTAGAGGCAAGGTGAACCGAGATGTCCACCACAGGCGAAGAAGAGGAAACCATCACCCAAGAAGCAGGTATAGGAGTGATGGTAGTGGTAGTGATAGTAGTGGTGGTAGTGAGGGTGGAGGTAGCAGGTGGAGAATTTAGCTGCTTGACCTCTGCCTCCTCTCCCTCATGAAGTCGGTCTTCCTGTATGGTGGGAATCACTTTGAAACTACCCGACTTCTTTGACTTCTTGGAAGGCTCACCCTCTAAGGCTTTCCTTGAATACACCTTATGTTTGGGCTGAAGTTCAACCATTTCTTTTATTTTCTTGGATGGTGTAGTGGTAGGAGATGCTGAAGTCTTTCTGGTCAGAGCAACAATGGCAAGGGCACTATCAATTTCACTCTTGGGTTCATCCTAAAGCTCACCATACGTTAGAGTTGCTCCTTGCAGCTTCAATTGAGCAATCTTCCCATTCGATCCATTGTTTTGTTCTTGCTTCAATGGGTTTCATAAGAATGTTGAGGTCATTGACCTCTTCCTCATTCCAATCAATCAGGGGTAGTAGTAGATTGCTAACAACATCATACCTAGGATCAATCATTGTGTTTTCATCCTCAACAATCTAATACAGTACTAGAAACAACTTGAATATTTTGACAAAATATGTTTTCATGCGCATGTAGTGCCTCATCCGCACTTCTTTATCATCTCTACAATTGGCCGAAAAGTCCTCAAAATTATGAAAATGGGCATACTCTATCCCGACCACCTTCTTTAGCTTGCCATATGGATCCATATGTGGCCTAGCAGTTTGGAACTCCAAGTTGTACTCATTTAATTCCTTATCAGAGTATTTCGCACATTGAGAAGCTGGGAGTGCATACATTATGACCAAATGTGAGGGGATAAGGGATCCCGCCCTATGCTTGCCGCTTAGAAGGGTGTGCACACACTGCAGTTGTTAGGAGAGTTCAAGTAATATCAACTAGTCCTTTGCGTACTGGGGCAGCTTATATGGTTTCTTTGAGAAACCATCAAATCAGATGTATGTAAATTTGGGAAATTGAATGAACAAAAAGTCGAACCAATGGATGAAGGCATTAGCACTGTGTGTGAATCTCCTTTAAAAGTCACCTCCAAGTAACCTGATGATGTGCCTGATGAAGGAATCATTGACCCTATAATAGTCCTTCTTAAAGTTCTTGTATTGGAGTTGTAGATATTTTTTGTATACCTTCAATTCCCTTCCTAGAGTTTGGTTGGGAGCTACAAACAAACCTCTGTATTGGAGACGGTTAGCAAGTAGATAGACTAGGTATGATCATGTCATGTAAAATTGTGAAGTTTTCTTCACTACCACAAATTGCTCGTGTAGGTATTTGTTGATCATTCTTTCCCAATGGAATTGGGTCTTTCCCCTAATTATTTCCTCTATAAAGTACAACATCCACTCTTAGAAGAAGGCTACAATTGGAATACCCATAACCCTACTCAATAAGATTACCAAGTCATGGTAATCTTCATGAAAATCACTCCTGAAGAGCTCCTAGGGCACCTTATTTGCACTGCCCCTCTTCTCCTTCAACCAATATTGATTAATGAACTTCTTACACTTGAGGGGGTCAACATCCCATGTGGTCTTGGAATATTCTTTAGATGCTTTTTCCATTTCATCAAAGGTTGGTATATGGAAGGTTTGTCTAATAGACTTGGTAGAGAAATCTACTAAAATGTTGCCATCTCTATCTATTATTCTTTTAGTGTCCTCCTAATATGCTTCTCTGCAGGCCATTACAAGTTTGGGGGAAATGAGGGTAGGCGGGAAACCAACAAATTTGGCCAACCCACTTCTTCTGATTCTTTTGGAATTTTCTATGGTGGGGTTGACAATGACCCTCTGCTTGAACTCATCGATGTTGATATGCCCCTAGTTAGTATCTAAGATCTCTTTCTAGTCAGTGGTGACCTTTGAATTAAGGGGATCTCCTTGGAATTTGTACTTCATTTTATCTTTATTCTCCTTACCCTTAGGTTCCTCGGTACCCTTCTTTCCTTTTTCCTTCTCTATAGTCGCCTCTAAAGGTCTTGCAGCTGGTTCCATATATCCTGCAAGCAAAGGAGCAGTAAGCATACCCAAACATAAAACATGAGGAATGTTAGCAAAATTTGGAAAAAATGATGTTAGATCAAGTAACTCATGATTCAAGGGTCCTAACAACTCTTTTAGATTAGCATTGGCCATTCATTTTGGGAATTTATGGTGATGTGGGCCTAGGGGTGGAAACTTCCCTAGGCTGATAGCTATTTTGGAAGTAGCTGCAAAAGAGATGACAATCATGGCACGATGGCCCATAAGGTTTTAGTTGCACCAGGATTTGGCCATAAAGTGAGGTCCACTAAGGGGATCAAGCTAATTTAGCATGTGGTTCAAATCCATTTTGAATCTTTGGGAGTGTCAAGCTCATCATTTAGGCACACGAACTCAAGGGTTGCGGGGGTAGGAGGGTAGCTTGGCCATTTGAGGCTTCACCATTGAAATGGTGCTGGAAAAGTGGCATTCTGCAAGTGACATCCCACAATGTGGGGTGCACTGACTTGGGGGATGGTTGTCTCTTAGTCACTAAAGTTCAAACCATTTAGTGGAGTGCAAACCAACAGGTGTGATAAGGCATTGGAAGTTGGTTGTTTGGAATGGCGGAGCCAAGACGAAAGTCTACCAAAGGAAGCCCACATCATTGGGTCCATAGGTAGCTTAGGCATCACTTGCTTGTTCATTGGTGGAAAACTGCAAGGAGATAGTAGAGTTGGGTCTCATGTAGCGGGCCAATGGGAGTCCTCAGTCATTTTGGCACAGTGATGATAGGACGGTCACCCGCAAGTGGCTACTCACATGGGGTAGCCCGCAAAGTCTCTTCACTTAGGTATGTTTTGTTTCTTTAGGCTCAAGACAGAGGTAACAAGTGTGGGTTCCATGGGGAAGAAAGATGGATGTCCAAGGCCATTTGGGATGGTGAATAGGAAGTGAAGACCCACAAATAGAAGTCCAGAAGGAGAGGCCTGCAAAAAGAGCCAACACTTAGCCATTTCAACATAGGGAATAGGATTGCAACGGCCAGGTGGGGCCCAATAGGTGGAGAGATTCCAAGGTTTCATTGCTTTGAATGGTTGTTTGAACAACGAAAAAAGGTCAATGGAAATCTACAAAGGATGGTCCACCTTAGATAAGTTGCTTTGGTTTGAGCTCAAATGATGGTCATGAAGGTGGGGTCCATTGAGCAGAAGGATGGGTTAGAAAATCCATTTGGAACAGGGAACCTAGGGTGGTGGCCTGTGGACAAAATTCCACAAGGAGAAGTTCGCAATGGGCCCAGACTTAGTCATTTTGGTGTGGTTGAATTTGATCGGAGACCACTAGGGTGGGGCCCGCCTTAGTGGAGGGACGGTGTCAGATAGCTATTCAAAACAATGAGGCTCAAGAGCATTCTGCAAGTAGAGTCCCATGCTTGTGGACCCTAGAGAGTTGAAGGATCATTCTTTTGGGCTCATGAATATAGGCTAAGTCCAGAATGGATGGTCGATTAGGTGGGTCTTCCCAAGAGGGTGGGTTTGATGAAGGTGTCTACCAATTTTCATGTTTGGCATTTAAGGGAAAGGCAATGACAGCAACTACTTTGCGGGTTCGATGGGCATGAACGCCCTAGTTCAATAATGGTTGTGGGAGGTACGAGTCCCGTAAGCCTCTAGCAGATAGAGTTTTGAAGGGTTTCAAAATTCTAATTTATGGGTTTTGCTCGCCCGGGGTGTTCTAGCTAGTTTTTGAGTTTTCTTTCACCAAAACTTAGAAACTTTCATGAAAATTAAAGAAAACTCAAAGCGCAACTTGGCGGTGGAAAACCAACCTAAAGAACTCGACAAAATCGATCAAGAGGTAGTGAGTAAAGGCTTCAAATCAATGAAGGAGCTCTATGGGTGCAAAGGAGGAGAAGGCGAGTGGCTCTAATAGATGTCTAACATTCCTGATGGTGAAAATGACATTTCAAAATGCCTATTTATAGATTTTGTAGCATTTAATATCCACCATTAATGAAGGTACAATGACATCTGAAGTTGAAGGACACACCTTTTGAGAGGGGCGGCACCAGAAGTAGTGGGGTTCGCTAAGCAGAAGAGCATTGAGGGTTGGTTATCTAGTAGGTCAGCAGTGAGAAGAGCAAACAAGGTTGCAAATCCCATGGGGTAGGAAGATGTCTTGGGTTGGCCGTTCAAAACAATGAAGATGCGAGGGAATCCTACATAGGGCAGTTCGCAAGGGTGGACTCGCATTGCTCAAAGGACGTCAATTTTGAGGTTTGAAGGAAAATTTCTAGGGGAACCCTGCAAAGGCCCAAGGCTTTGAAAATTTGAGGGTGGAAAAACTTGGTCAACTCAAGATGATTCTTCTAGGACTCCCTAACCACTTAGAAATCAAAAATAGGGGTCACACAAAATGAGGTGGAAGAAAAGGTGGCCCAGCAAGGAAAATAGAGAGGGTCCCCATTTGGAACAGGGCATGTGTGTTATAGGCACAACAACAAGCCATTTCCCTAGGGGTAATAGTTAGAGGTAAATTTAAGTGCAATTCCATAATCAAAGGCCTAGCAGGGAAACTTAAGGGATGAAAAGGCAGGACCATTGTGGCACATGAGGGAAAATAGGCAACCAAAGTGATTTAAAATAAAACTCTATAAGAAATTAGTAACTACTTTAGTTGTACATTGCCTACATATTTTTTCTTTAGTCCATCTAGTGTAGTAATCAGAAGCAGTCATAATATACATGTGTCTTGCAGAGGATGGTGGGCTTACTAGACCAATAAAGTCAAGTCCCCACTGAGAAAAAGTCCTCACCTCCACTACTGGTTGCAATGGGATAGTAGTGTTCCTTTCCTAGGTGGTGGTGGTCTGACATATATGATAGGATCTGACGTGGTTGTGTGCATGTTTGAACAACGTCGGCCAATAGTTCCCAGCCCATAGAACCTGATGAGTAGTCGAAGGGCCAGATCTATGACCAGTGTAGAAATTTTCATGGAATTGCTTAGTACTTTAGTTGCTTCTTCTTTTCCCAGGTATCTAAGGTAGATGCCTTCATGATTTCTCTTATATAGTATGGATCCCTATAGCATATAGCTACTACTATTCAATATTCAAGGAAATATTTGCACACATTGTAGTCATGATGGGCACTTGTTGTTTAACAAGTAATAGACAATGTCATTGTACCATTCTCCTAGAGAAACGTCCTCTAGTTGGTATTGCTACACTGTGACCTTGGGTCCTATTTCTACTATGGCCTAAGTGAGGGATTGTCCTCAAAGTAGCTCCATGGGCTGAATCTCCATGTCATATTCTTGTAGCAAAGTGACCCATTTTTCTCTTCTTTCTCCTAAATTATTTTCCATTAATAGGGTCTTAACCGCTGGATCTAGGACAATTGCAAACACCTTGTTCCAAAGAATATAGTTCTTAAATTTATTAACTCCTTTTACCAAGGAATAGGCCTACTTTTCACCATTGTCATATTGTAATTTGACATCTTTCATTGTAGCACTAGTAAATGTAATCGGGTGTTGATTCCCTTCATCATCTTTTTTTGTTAACATGTTAGTGCAGGAGTGATTTGAAGCAAAGGAATAAATGTAGAATGATTTCAGATAATTTGGGTTGACCAACACTGGTGCATTATCAATAGCTCTCTTGATTTCTTCAAAAAACTACTTGGCTTCTAGTTTCTATTCCACATTAGCACTCTATTTGAGCATGGCGTTCACTAGCTTGACGATTTTAGCAAAGCCCATGATGAGTTTCCTAACAAAGTTGATCTTTCCAAAGAAATAATTTCTTTCTTTCTTGCTTCCTGGGGTTAAATTTTTAATATGGATTGGATATGTTCTAGATTGATTGAGATTCCCTTTTCTGAGATCATGTGTCCTAGTAGCTTCCCTTCAGTCACTCTAAAGATGCACTTCTTTAGGTTCAAGGAGATACCAAACTCTCTGCATTTATGAAATACCTTGCACAAATCAAAGACATGATCTCCCATTTTCTTAGAGAATATGGTGAGGTCGTTCATATATATGATGATGCACTTGCTGATGAGATATTTGAAGGAGATGTCCATTGCACACTGAAATGTAGCATTAACGTTAATTAATCCAAATGACATTATTATGTATGCAAATTTCCCCAAATTTGTAGTCAATGTTATTTTATGCCTATCTTCATATTGCACCATAACCTAGTTGTATCCTGAGTAGCCTTCCAAAAGTGGCATCATCTGAGACCCATTCACTATCTGTAGTACCTCATCTTGTGAAGGCATTGGGTAGTTTCCCTTTTTAGAGGCTCTATTTAGGTTTTGGAAATCGACACATAATCTGATTTCACCATTATTTTTCCTAAGTAGAACTAGATTTGTCACCCATGTGGAGTGCCTAACTGGGAAGATAATTCTAGCAGACAACAACTTTTGAACTTCTTTGTAGATGATTGGTTCTAATAGTGCAATGATTGGGCGTTGGCACTATCGAAAAGGCCTTACATTGGGATTGAGGGGAATGGTATGAGTAATAATTGAGGTATCATATGTTTTCAAGTATTCATAGACTCAAGCAATCACATCATGATAGGTATGAAAATTATCAATGATCCCTTTCTTCTCTTCTAATGTGTACACTTTTCCAATGAACACATTCTTAACCTCCTCAACAGTACCAATATTATGAGTGTCACACTAATTATCTATTGATTCCTTTTTAGCCTACTGAGCTGGATCCCTAACTTGATCCAAGTCAAATATTCTTTCAAGCTAAACCATACCTTATGGTATTGTGTTGGTTTTGAGGTTGATAACCCCTTCTATATCTAGTTCAACCTCCTCAAGCTTTGTATCATCAATCATTTGAGTCCCAAACACATAAAAACTTGTTATGAAATCAAGGATGTGCTTATTATAATTAAAAAATTGAAAGTTGGTGACATTTTCAGGCACTGATGGGGTAGAGGTGAGCTCTACAGTGAATTTCTTCAAGCCAATTAAGGACAGGGGCTAAAGGGTGCTAGCTACTTGGGCTAATGCATCAGCAGTTTGGTTCCTATTGTGAGGGATTAACTGAATATTGAATGCATCTAATCCTTCTATAAGATCCCATACCCTATTTCTATAGTTTCCTTCTATCATGATAAGAGTAAACTTTCCTAACTTGTTTCACTACCAACTTAGAGTCACCAAATACTTGCAGCATTTTCCTTCTAATAGGGGATTTTTTGATGATTTGTGATGAGGTTGATGGTAATTTTTTGATATGATGATATTCCAATGATTTATCTCCTAACATTGAAGAAATTAGTTGTCATTTGATTAATTGATCCCTAAAAAATTAAAATATCCCCTCATAAATCCCACTTTAATTACCCCTTTTAATAGGCCAAAAAGTGAGAAAGACATTCATTTGCGCACTTGTGATTTTGAAATTTTTGGAGTGAGCAACTTGAGAAATTCAACAAAAATGGTGATCCCCTATGAGACTCATTGATTTGAGCATGTGTGGTGACATAACCAACAAGCGGCATACAAACCTCTAGTACGAATTTCCAAAACCCTTTTTGTGAAATTTTGAATTGTTTTTCCCACATTTTTAATTTTGAAATTTGATGTTTTTCATGTTTTAATGCATTAGCCATCTGTAATAGCACATAAGTTAGGCCTTTCAACACATTTAATTATGGTTTTAGCACATTCACTAAGATTTTTAGTGTATTTCAAGCCTGATGTAGTGCATCGGTGGTTTGTAATGGCACATTTTCCTTTTGGCGCATAGGATGAGAACTTTAGCGCATCAGAGTTTTTAGATAACGGATTGAATTAAATGGTGGATAGGATCAAAGTTTTGGTGAACATACCAGAAGAAATAGCACATAGAATCTTGTAGCACATTGATGTAGTTTTGTGGCACATCTACCAAAAGAAGTGGTGCATTCAATCTTGTAGCGCATTGATTGGAATGGCACATAGAGAGACTGTATTGGCGCATAAAGAGAATTTAGTGGTGCATTAAATGAAATGGTGCATTGAAGCAGTATTATAGTGCATTAAGGATAAAATTGAAGATTATTTGTTTTTCTCCTTGATTTTGATGATGTTCAATCGCGTCAACTAGTGATTTGTTTCTGTTGATAGATTAGATGATTTATTGATCTCATGATAGGTGAGATTCAATAATGATGATGTTGATTTGACCTCATGATAGGCAAGGATAAAAAGTAGATGTTTGCAATATTTGTTCAAAATCTCACTTGAGCTGATAGGATGATTTATTGTTTAATGTTGATTTTTTTGATTGATTGATTGATATGTTGATTGTGATGTGTTATAATGATAGGAGAGTGATTTAGGGAATCTTCAGTCTCGATAGCACTTTCCATGGACTTGGGAGTTGATTCCATGGCTATCACAGGCTGATAGAGGTATTATTGAGAGATGTGGATTATCTTCATTGAGTGACATGCCCTAGATTAGGATTAATTGGGGATTGATGACCGCACTAGTAGAGAGGTGGCATAGCAGACACAACACCTTTCATCTGGCCACTGGAGAGATGATTGTGATGCTAGATGATGTCTATAGGATCATCTGGATTTCTGTGATGGGTGAAATTTTTGTATATCATCAGGCCGAGTAGGGTGGTACACATGCTTTACACCAGATATTTCATGATAATCAGATTAGTGGGTATGAGATGCCCTAGTAGGAGATGTTTGAGAGTTATGCCTCTTTACCTTCCATGCTTGCAGGTTTTTTCAATGGATTTCTATGTCCTAACTAGAGCAAATGATTTTGTATTGGACTTGGTATGTCTAGGGTTCATGCATGCTTGCGCAATTGTATCATGATTTACATTAGGTAGTGTATCTTGGAGGTGTTAGTATATCTATAGGGGTGACATTGTTATAGACATGAGCCTGGGAGAATATAGCAGTGACACACCTAGTGACATACAAGTATCGACCTATTGGGAGACCCTATGTCTATGGTTATACTGGCCCAGTTGTCTAGCATAAGCTAGGAAAATTGGAGTATTGGAGACATGTACTAGATGACTTGGATTCCATGACATGGTGGTTGTTTGTGGATTGTGAGTAGTGGGATGATGATCACCTAGAGTTTCCTTATGTTTGCACAACTAGATATCTCATCGGATGGACACATTTCATTATTGATAGATTCCTACTGATGAGGGTACTTAGACAGTACAATAGATTGTAGGGGATTCCATAGGAATTGGCTACATATGCACAAAAATAGCAGGATGCCACAAAGTGGGGACCTACCTTATCCTATGATGTTGCTTGTGATGAGTACCATAGATTATAGCCACTGATTTGGGACTATCATATGGAGATTGAGGAGGGATATATGATAGGGGAGTACTCGTAGCACTTTTTTGGACATCTATTTCCTAGGATCTCAAGGCTTGATGAACTAGTGTTGGCACTAGAGAATGATGAAGAGAGAGCACCCAAATAGAGGAGGGACAAAGGTGGTGGAGATGAGGGGTAAGGAGATGGTGGTGATGGGGATGGAGGAGATGGGGGAGGTGGTGGTGATGATGGTGGAGATGGAGATGGGGATGGTGGTGGAGATGGAGGGGGTTCCCATCTAGTACTAGATGTCAAAGTTCCTCAGAAGAGGAAATCCTTAGTAGCTATGGAATAGCAGAATGTACAAATATTATTACCCTCCCAACATTAGTAGGCACAAATTGTGGCCCTCCAGGTTTAGGTCTAGACACTTTAGGGATAGTTAACACAGATTAAGGGGCAGTTGCAATCATAGACATAGGCATAGATGTAGGTACATGAGTAGCTCTCATAGGCATAGGGACAAATCACCACCTTGATAGCAGAGAGGGACAGCTTGAGACTGCAAGTGGATCAAGCAGAGGGTATTGTAGAGAGACCGCAGAGGGCTACCAAGGGCAGTGGGATAGCAGATCATTTTTCAAGAGGTATCATGCTTTGCCAAGGAGGTAGAGTTTTACCAGATTGAATATTATGAGGTTGTTACGCTAGAGTATTGTAGACACGTCAAATTTACATCATGCATAATCATATTCCATTCATCCAATAAATCAGGACTTTATTTAAATCAAATCCAAATCATACATTTTCCATCATTTTCTGGATTTAAATAAATCAGAATATCAAAGTCCAAAAAGTCAAATCAGTTAATCAGCATTAAATCAGCATAATCAGCATTAAATTAATCTAATCCTAATCTAAGGCTAATCCCATCCCACTTGCACAATAAATCAATTTTATTGATTTATTAAAACAATCATTTTCCCTCAACATGACAAGTCAAACAGGGCATTTATTGCTCTTCTTTCTTGTCCCCCTCTCAAAATTAATTGCAAATTTGAATTCAAAATTTCCCCCTCTTGGGCACTCTTCCCAAATCTTGCACATGCATCCATCAATCACATGATGACAAGTGTTCTCAATTCATTGGCTTGTTTTTGATCCCACATTGGTCCCTCTTCAACATTCAACATTTTGAAAATCTTTAAATAGGTGCATCATCCTCAAGCAAATGGCTTCACAATCTTCACAATTTCATGCAAGGTTACTCTCTTCACTTGAGATTTAATCTTGTTCATCATCACTCCACCATCTTCATAGCATTTTCAATTTGAGCTTTTATCAAGGATTGGGAAAGGGTCACTAGCACATGTGACACCAATCCAACTATGGAATAGGTAATTTGGTTTTGTTTTCATAATGCTTTGGTCTTTTTAATATCATTTGCTGCATTTGGAAGCATTTCTAAGGTATTTCATAGAGGCATTTTAGTAGAGTTTGCATAACACTAATCCATGCTTGAAGTGTAGTTTGTTTGCAGATTTTGAAAAAGATGCTTACATTTGGCGCTAGAAGGAGGGCTGATTTTCATTATATTAAGCTCATTTTGATTTCTAACAAGCAGGGATGAAATGGAGGAAGAAACAGCTAGCTAAAAAAGAATTCTCTGTGTGTTTTCTGTTTTAAATTTCCTTTTTTTTTGCAGATCAGATTATTCTTGCAAAATAATCATTAGATGTTCAAATCTAGGGACATTTTGAATCTGTTATTTGGAACATCTATTTGTCAAGTGGGTCTTACTTTTACCATTAGTTATTTACAATTGTATATAACACATAGTACGTTATTTACATCCACCAGTCTCTTTTTTTTTTAGCACTGAAATTCATCTCGTGTGCATTATCCAGATAATACTATTGCTAAACTATTGATATATAAGCAAAAGAGAAAAGCTTTTTGGTTACGCTGCTGGTATCTTTATAACATTCCTATTCTGAAGTATTGAGGCAGTAATGTCATCGGGTTTTTTTTTTTTTTTTTTCTTTGGATATAGACATTTGAAAAGTAAGTGTTTACATCAACTTGAATATCAATTTACATTTGAAATTGATTTGAAGTTTTATTATCAGCAATGACAAAAGGAAAAATCAACAGTTGAATGATAGTGTAAAAGCATCACTTGATAAGTTTGTATCTTAAGTTGAAGGAAGGTCATTAGGGCGCAGCTTTTACACTTGCTGATTGCATTGGCTTAAATTATTCTCCATCGACCCTTTCATGCACCAGCCACTTGCAGAAGTCTCCATGTAACATTTCTTTTAGGCACTTTGTCAGACAAGTTTGCTGTTGTGTGCTTTACTATTGCTGTTTTCATGACTGTCACTGTCCACGCAGCAAGCATTAATAGATTTCGATTGATGGATGTCATTTCCAATAAGAATACTTACTCACATGTCACTTGTCTCATCAAAAAGGCGTTGCCATTAACAGATTTTGAGTAGACATCCACTTATGCATGAAGCATTCTGTCAGATATTCTGCGCACTCTACATACTTGGGCGTATTCTCTTTCTTTTTGCCTTCTTTGTACACACTCTTGCAGAAGCGTCTAAACTTGTTCTTTGCAGTAGATTGTGTAACCACCGTGGACTTGACTGCCTTTCTCCGAGAGGAGTCATTGGATGCAACATGAGTTTGATCTGCACTAAGACTTGTGCCAAGCCTGCCGCTATACTTGAGCTCAACATATTTCGGCCTCTCATCAACCCTTGCTTTTTCTCCAAGGCTAGCATCTACCTTTCCCATCAATAAACATTAGAGGCATAGTTTGATGGTTTCCATCAGATATGGAAATAACGCCACTCTGTGAAGTGATTTGGATCTTAAGTTTCACTTAAATACGCAGGAAATAGTTATGACGCCTGTCCTCATAAATATGTTGTAAGTCAAACACGCAATCTCAAATTTGAATCTTAAGTTTCACTTAAATGCGCGCACCATGAAGTCTATTTCTGTTCAAAATACACTCCCAGTATTACACGCACCCGGTAGCCCATCTGTCAAACTGATTTGAATAATATCTTATTCAGATCCATACGCCACTTTCCTTTTCAGTAGACTGTTGGGTGCATTTATGGCAGACTTTCTTGCTGGTTGCAGTTGAGGCGTAGTCAGTAAAATAGACACTGGTATTTTGATCCATTACTAGTTATTGTTGATAGCTCATGCGCGTTTATTAGTAGGCAACCTGGTGAAGTTTAGTTTCCTGTCATGTTCTTTGACTAATGTGGTATTGACTTATGGCGCAGTTCCTTTCATAAGTTCAAGACTTAAATTCTAATATACTAAATATTAGCTTTTGCAGGAACTGGCGTAACATAGGAGAGGATATATTCTCAACATATGAAAGGGGTGTCAAATCACGAAGTTTTTTTAAATTTGCTTGCTGTGTTAATAACATTGTGAATTCATGGCTGGAATAATCATAGTGTTAATGACTTTGGGAGTTGAAGTATTTCTAAAATATGGTGTTTTGAAGATGACCAAGGAAAATTGATATGATGGAATGCATTTAATGCTTATTCTCACAATTAACATCGATGTTTCCAATAAAATATTTATTGAGTTATAAGTAAAGTCTTTCACATTTTAGAGTATCTTTTCATATTATTGGAAAAGACTTTTACTTGTTGTTAAACAAACACTTTACTTTTGATCAAGGCATTAAGGTTTGTGAGAAATAAAGATCCACTTGTAAATTTTCCTTTTATTGTCATGATCATCTAGATTGTTTGTTCTTTCAATCAAGATCATGTTATTATTTGGAATTAATGATAAAAACAAATTTAATATGTTGATCCTCACATAATTGTCTTTTTATCTTATAGGTACAAAAGCAAACGAAGGTACAAGCGAAGGTACAAACAATCAACAAAAGACAACCAAGGTACAAAAGCAAACGAAGGTACAAGCGAAGGATACAAACGAACAAAGGCGAAAAGATGCAAAACAAAAGAGGAGGATTCTTGTTTGAAAACACAATGTGTTTTTTAACACTTTGATTTTTTTGATCAATACAACTTCACGAAAGGAGGGAAATGTTTTTTTGAAAACACAATGTGTTCTTTAACACTTTAAGTGTTTATTCAACACTTCACGAAATTGTTTTCCTTTTCGTTCTAGAACATTAGTTTTCAATTGGGGCTAAAACGAACAATTTCATTTTCATTGCAAAGGGCTTAAAACGAACGTTAGAACAAATTTACTAGATTTCGTTTTGGTTTAAAATTGAACAAGGCAAACTTCACACTTGATTTTGGTGCTTAAAATGAAGTCATCATTGCTTTAAGGCTAAAACGAACAAGTGCTTGATTGTGTTATTTTGTCTTTTGAGTGCGTATCCTCTCCCCTTGCGCTTCGTGCGATCTAGGGTGCAAGAGAAACACTCAAAATACATTTTATTGCTTTGAAACACTTCATTTTGGGCTTAAAAATTGAACAATCTTATATGAGTGGTAGAGGCATTTTTCAATTGCCTGATTCTTTGCCTGCAATAAAGAAGAATGTCGATCCCGAGATTCTGATTGTGTGCTTTATAGCTTTTGTTTTATCTTAAGAGGGGTACTGCCTTGGGAAAAAGAAATGCTCACCTGACGTGACGACTTTCAACGACTTAACACTCTAAAGCCAAGAGTATTTCACAAGGGATATAAATGAGGATTTTGGTTAAACGCCATAATCACGCGGTTGGCTCAGACAAGATGGATCCGAAAGGGGACTCTTGCCACGTTGGGTCAACTCCTACGAACGGAAAGTCCTTACTAGAACCTATGTGTTAGAATTTGCCAAAATCCTTAATCTGTTTGTTGGTGCAAGAACGGTCGTTCTGAAGCCGCCCCACAATTTTACGGCTTTTAGTAGAGATGGAAAGCATGCCATGGGGGTTTCATGGGTGTTGACGCTTGACTTGCCGTATAAGTGAGTGCTGGTGGAGGGGAACTTGATTAGGGTCAGAAGCATCTAACCATCCGCTAAAATGGGCGTATTTGGACTTGTGGTACAGGGGACTCAACAAACATTGACTATCACATCCATAGGGCTTATGGTTATTCTTTGTTTGAAACAGTGGGTATTCAAAACATTTTGCAAACAAACATAAACATGATCAGCAGGCTGGAAACATACAATGGGCAAATGCAATAATTTAAGTGTGTTGCCTTCCCATGGGATTATGTCCTTAGAGTTTCTCATCCACTTGGAATTTATATAAATCATTTGCTCTAACTAGGGTTCTTTAAAGAAATCCAACACCTAAATTTCCCCCGTTTTCCACACAACACTTTGTGGGAAGAAAAGGAATTTTGACATAGAACATCTTTAGTTTGAAACATAATCAAGAAAGTGTATTTGGTAAAAAGAAGTCATTAAAAGCAAAGATAAGCAATTGAGCCCCACACATGTCTTTTCAATGATTTCTCGCAAGGTCAAGATACAAAAACCCAAGAAAAAGAAACTTAGCCCAAAACAACATCAACAAAGACTCAAAAGGTTATATGATTTTAGAGAAAATTTGTTGGCTAATTTCTATAGACATGCTTCAAGAGACAACCCCACTTTATATTCATTTTACTACACACAAAATCCAAGATTGTTTCAAGGGATTGGATACCTTGCTTAGGGCATAACACGTTCTTCAATACCTTGGTCTTGTTAAGCAAAAGTCTAAACTAGGGTCATTCTAAGATCAAAACAAACATTCATCCATCAAAAACATCATGAACCATAAACATCTCACCAACATTTTGAGAAAATCTTGACACAACTATGCTAGGCTCCTTTGGTAGACATCAAAACTTTTCAAACATGAGACTTTGAATTCTTCAAACATCAAACATCAAACTTGTTCAACTCAATTGTGTGTGAATGAATCCTTTTGCACATGCTTAGTTGAATTATCACTTTGTTCAAATTAATGGTGGAATAGATGCATCCTTCTCCCATCACTAATTTGGATTATCTTTTGGTTAGCTTGTGAGTAGACACATCCTATTCTCACTTCTAGATCAAATTATCCTTTATGAGCATTAGTTATCTTTTTTAGATCATCATTCAAACATCTTGGGGATATCTCTTGCTCAAACATCAACATTCAAAAGATAGAATTCAAAGTCTAAACATCAAACAAACATCAATCAAAGCAAACCCAAAGTACCTAGCATCACATCAAGATTTTCAATACAAATTCAAAACTTCCATTCTCACCCATATATCATACACCTTTCATCTTCACATCTTTGATCTTTTACGCATCCTAGTTTGCTCTTTTATGGTTCAAACAAGATCACAACACAAGAGGAACATGGAGTTAAATCAAGAAACATCAACCACAAGTGATCTAAGCCAAAACATTCCAGAAATCCAAAACACACCACTTCCGGACCTCACTATCACTACACACGATCCACAAAAAGAGGTCTTGGTGGAAGACATCACACCAACAGAACTAAGTGAGGAAGAAGTTCTTGAGATGCTCAAACAACCAAAACTACAAAAGTTTCTTCGCGCAATGGCTAAAATAAATCCATCAATTCTCAACACTATTGAGGATGAGCTTCTTGTACCAAATGACCAAAACACCCTTCCACAATCAACCACTTCCATTACCACCATAGAACCTACTATCAATGAGGATGATACCCTCTTCAACACGCATCAAAACCCACTTTACAACCCACTTGGATTTATCGATACCTCTGAGGTTCCTTACCATACCACCACATCATTTTCTCTTGACACGCAAGTGTCTAGACCTTTGGTACAAGCAAGCTCGTCCGAAATAGAGAGACCTTATGGATTTGTCTCTTCATTTGCACAAGAAAATCTTCCACCATTCAAACCATTCACACCTCCCACCACGTCAACACCATATTTTGGTTTAGGGATCCCCCCTTTACCTAAATTTCCACCTTTCCCTAACATAAATCACCCCATCCAAATCAATTCATCCAACCAAGGGGGTACATCGCATCTTTCAAACACACCATCCACATCAAACCAACACATGATAGCTAATCAAAATATGGTCTCTCAAATACCCACTATTTCGCTCATCTCTACCATTCCTACCACTCCACCTAGTCCCACCATTCCTATCGCTTCACCCATCCAAAATGCACCTATCACCACATTCACTCCAACCACTACATCCACTATACCTCAAACTTCCACTACCCCCATCATACCCCTTACATCGCAACCTCCCACCATCGCTCTAAACACATCTCAAACTTCCAACACAATTCCGATCCCACCACCACCACCACTGCGACCAAGCCAAGTAAGCCATTACAATGCTTCATTCAAAGCATACCAACAATTGCTCCAACAATATCAAACACTTCGGCAAGCGCCTATAGCCACGCACGCTTCTCAAGCTTCACAGCAAAATCAAGCTCAAACATCGCTGCAACAACAACAAGCACAACAAGCGGCACAAGCCCAAGCTTTGTTGCAACAACAACAACGAGCGCTGGCATCAAGCTGCTCAAAGCTACTTTAAAGTTTACACCAAACCACTTTAGCTACAAATGCTCAAGCTGCTCAAGCTGCTGAAATTTGCTGGCCACACTTTAAAGGCTGCTCAAAATTTACACAAGCTTAAAGATGGCAAGATGCTTGCGCCGGTGCAACACAAGCGCGATGCTTTGCTCAAGCAAGCAGCCCAACAACTCGCATATCAGCAAGCGTTAGAGCAATGCCAAGAGCAACAAGAAGTAGCACAACAAGCCCTAGCTGACCAACAACAAGCGTTGTTGGACCAACAACAAGCACAACAAGCTCTATTAGCGCAACAACAGCAAGATCAACAACAAGCGTTGTTGAAAGCATACATGGCACAACAAGCAAACATTCCACCCATTCAAACACCCACTCCGCCCCCCCAGAACACCTTCATTCCACCTCCTGATCCACAATTGGATGTCACCGCACAAATAAAATTTCTGTCACAACAAGTGCTTGACCTTCAATCAGGAAAGACACCAAAACCACAAAAAAACCTATGCCCTTATCCATTTGATAGGAGCGTAGAAATGAAACCATTCCCAAAAGGGTTTGAGATCCCTAAATTTGACAAATATCGCGGCACGGGTAACCCTGAAGATCACATCAGGGAATTTCAAGTACATTGCATGGAGGTGGCTCACGACGAAACGTACTTGATGAGATTATTCCCAAGAAGCTTGGCTGGAAACGCTATTGATTGGTTTTCTCGATTTTCTGGAATCAAAAAATTCCAGGAAATTGTGGATGCCTTCATACATAATTATTCCTTCAACACTCCCATGGAGGTTAGCTTACAGGAATTATCATCTCTCAAACAAAGGAAAAATGAATCATTCGGTGCTTTCTTACAACGATGGCGATCCAAAGCTAATCAAAGCAAGTGGTCCATGCCTGAAGAACAACAAGTGGGAACTATCATTGCGAATCTTGATGGGCCCTTGGCCTTCCACCTCAAAATGCAAAACATCACCACTTACGACCAATTGATACCTAGGGCGCTCAATATCGAACAAGCCCTTTCCACGCAGGGAGAAACTTCATCATATCAAGAAGGCCGCTCATCATCCAATTATCATGACAAACCACGAACATGGGCAAAGAATCGTAATGTAACCAATGATGGTGTTGTTGACGCCAAAGTTGTCATTAGTGCCCCATGGAAGAACAATCCACCATCCCAACAACAACAACACCAAAATACCAATCAAAGCAATCGACAAGTCAATACTGTGGTCCAACCATCCCATAACCAAAACACAAACAACATTGATAATCAGGGAGGACCACAGTGAAACAAGTTCTTCCCCAAACGAAAATACACACTCCTTGGGGAACCTGCTGAAGCAATCATGAAAAGATTGGTAGATGAAAAATTGATAGCGGTCCCTACACATAATAATTATCAAGAACCATCGGTCAAGCCACCATGGTATAATGAGAATTATCTTTGTGACTTCCACAAACTCAAGGGACACACGACAAACAACTGCATGAGGCTCAAAAATCTAATTCAAGACCTCATAGATGACAAAATCATAGATGTGGAAGCCCCATCAGGAAACAAAGATCTCAAGATTTACACGAATCCGATGCCGAATCATGGCAACAAAGGAAACAAAGATCAAGACAAAGGAAAAGGGGCTTATAAAAATGTCAACCACACATACGAGGGTGTTGTTGCTTGTTTAGATGAGTTTTGTGGAGTCATCACCATCAAAGGGGCCCAAGCCGATTGTGGAGTCACCACAAGAGGTGGAAAGGTTACCATTGCAGCACCATCCCAACCAAGCAGAAATTCCACATCCAATCCAAGGTCTAACCCTAGTGGCTATAATGTCTTGGATCAATTGAAAAGAACCCTTGCACATATCTCCATCATGGAGTTACTCAAAATCTCATCTGCACACAAAAAGATTCTAGAAGAAGCTTTGGCGTCATCTACTGTCCCCGCAGATCTAGATGCAGAACAATTCCAAGCGATGGTCGCAAATATCACCACACCTAACATTCTTACATTTTCTGAACAAGACTTCCCCACACAACCATCTCACAACCGTGCACTTCATCTGGAGGTGTACGTAAATAAAAAGAAAGTCAAGAGAGTCTTGGTGGATGGAGGTGCAGGCTTAAATATTTGCTCCTTAAAGCTTCTAAAGAATTTGAACATTTCAGAGGATTCAATTGATAAAGGAAAAGGCATCACAATAAGAGCATACGATGACCAGGAAAGGGTATCCCAAGGCACCATTCAGCTTCCTGTCCAGGTTGGACCCGCCATCATGCAAACCAACTGTCAGGTCTTGGACCTCGATTTACCATACAACATTCTCCTAGGGCGACCATGGATACATGCAATGCAAGTTGTAGCTTCAACCTTTCATCAATGTGTGAAATTCACACATGAAGGTCAAGAGATTACTATCCATGGAGATCCTGAGCCATTTGCCTACTGCAAAAATCTAGAGGCAAAATACTACAAGATCCCGCAAGTACCCAAGAACGATGAAGGCCCATCAACACCTTACGTGGATCCCGCCACTCTCACTTCTGTGACAGAGACACCCTCCACCCCCGCCATCCCCGCCTTTCTGATATCAAAGTTATAATACAAGATGATGGTTGTGGAAACTATTCAATGCCTAAGAATGCTTTTGTAGTAGGAGAGCTACCACAATCTCCTAGATCAAGAGGACGACCACAATCACAAGAAGCTTCAACATCTCAAGGATACTATGAACGAAACCCTACCTTCACAAGTGCAGGAGATCTTGGTCAGGAAACATTAGAGGGGGACCTATCTCATCTCCTTTATTGAGATGATATACCGGCAGTTGAATTGCCTATGGATGAACGAAACAAAGGTATGAAGCTGATGCTCTTGATGGGCTATAACCGGAACCAAGGGTTAGGCCAAGATAATAACGGGCGTGTAATACCCATTATACCTGAAAAAAAAAAAAAAAATCTTGGCATTGGTCATCCTACTCCTAAGGTAACTGTACTTGGTCGAGGTGCCCAGGATACACGGAACCGAACGCCTCCTCAGGAATCTGTAGCTACTCCAAAATCCTCCATGACTTTTGAAGATACCTCTTGATTTAAGCGGGTGCAGAAATGATTGCCTTTAACATTTGAGGATACCAATGTCATATGATTAACTTTTGCTTGTCTTATGGTCACGAGCCAAAACAGTAAATGGAGTTAGTCTATCTGGCGGTGTGATTCGATAACGAGGACCACCAATTCTTGACATGTTTGAAAACGATACGGCGCTCTCGGAATTCATGGGACTTAGGGATGACATTCCATGTGGGGATCATAAGGCAGGTTTTATCATAGAGCTGGATACACATGCATACTATGGAGAAACGATTGAATCCCTCAGTCGCAAAAATAAAAAATTGAGAATAATCTCCAAGTCCTTGAGTGAAAACCACCTTGTGGCACTCTCCGACTCTGAAAAAGTAAAAATAAAGGATGCATCCAATGGTGAAAACCTCTCTGAGGCGCCTGAGGATGGGGGATTCAATCTTCCTCTTACAGCTATACACCAAGAAAAGTCAGCTATGCTAGCAGAAAAGTGCAACCCCATCAATCTGGGAACACAAGAAACTCCTCATATTACATTCTACGCTGAGTCATTATTATGCAAAGAACAAGAGGAGTTGGCTACCTTCTTAAAGGAAAGGGAGATAAATTTTGCGTGGACCTATGCTGATATGCCAGGATTGGATCCAGAGGTAGTGGTTCATCACTTGGCAGTCTATCCTAAAGCTAAACCTGTGAGACAGAAGCTTCGCAAAATGCATCCTCAAATTGCTTTGTTAGTCAAATGGAGCTCAAAAAGCTATTAGATGTGGGATTCATTCGACCAATTGATTATCCAGAATGGGTATCGAACTTGGTACCCGTATCAAAGCCTGACGGAGCCATAAGAATCTGTACGGATTTCAGAGCTTTGAACAAAGCATGTCCCAAGGATGATTTCCCGCTCCCCAACATCGACATGATAGTAGACATGACAGCAGGGCATGAGATGCTATCACTTATGGACGGATTTTCAGGATACAACCAGATTATGATAGCAAAAGAAGATCAACACAAGACGGATTTCACTTGCCCATGGGGAACATACTGCTGGAACGTAATGCCATTCGGCTTAAAGAACGCCGGGGCCACATACCAAAGGGCCATGACACTAATATTCCATGACATGATCCACAAAACAGTTGAGGACTATGTTGATGACATCCTGAGAAAATCCAAAAAGAAGGAGGATCATATATCGGTCTTGAGTGCTATCTTTGACAGACTAGAAGAATACAAGGTTCGTTTGAATCCCAAGAAGTGTGTCTTTGGCGTACAATCAGGAAAATTGTTGGGTTACATAGTGTCAATGAGAGGCATTGAGATTGATCCGGCAAAGGTGAAAGCAATACTTGAAATGGAAGCTCCTAGGACATTGAAACAACTGAGAGGTCTCCAAGGCAGGCTTCAGTCAATTCGCAGGTTCATAGCACAATTAGCAGACAAACAAATCCCTTACTCTCACCTACTCCACCAGGGGGTAACGTACAAATGGGATGACAAATGTGAACAAGCCTTCAACAAAATCAAGGAATATCTGTTAACACCTCCAGTACTAAGGCCTCCAATTCAGAACAAACCATTGATCCTTTATATCTCAGCAACTGCAGCAGCCCTTGGTGCTCTCCTAGCACAACATGATGAAAACGGAATAGAAAGAGCCATATACTACATCAGCCGTACAATGGTGGGCCATGAGTTAAACTATACATTCATTGAAAAAGCTTGCCTAGCAGTGGTGTTTGCATCCCAAAAATCCAGACACTACATGTTGGCACACAAGATCAAACTCATAGCTAAAATTGATCCCTTAAAGTATCTTCTTTCAAAGGAAATGCTTACGGGAAGAATGGCTAAGTGGGTAATATTATCGAATACTGACGTGCATGAGTATATGGAAGCTTGAGCAATCAAAGACGGTCATTGGAGACCAGGCGATGCACCTATCTGCTCTTGAGGAGGCCCTTGTTGAAATTTCGGATGAATCCATTTCAACATTGACAGCTACTCATTGGGCTTATACTTTGATGGTTCCTACACAGCAACCAGGTCGGAGCTGGTATCTTCTTCATCACTCCACAAGGGGATTGTATACCAATATCATACAAACTAGCATTCCCTTGTACCAACAACATTGCAGAATACGAGGCTTTAACTATAGGTCTCAGGATAGCAGTACAGTGGAACATTATGGCATTGAAGGTATATGGAGATTCACAGCTTATCATAAATCAAGTGAACAATGAGTACCAAACAAAGGACGATAAGCTAACTCCATACAAAAGGCTGGTGGAAAATCTCAAGGAATATTTTGTTGACATCACATTTGAGCAAGTACCAAGAACCAACAACAGAGCAGCAGACGCAATGGCAACTATTGGATCACTCTTAGAGATCCCTCAAAATGTTCCAAATCGACTGCTTGGTGAGGCGAACTACAAATTTTGGCATTCAGGTACGGTCGAATTGTGTCTTGAAATCGTTGGTCAAATGATGATGAACACCAGGGACATTTACACATGCCTTAGGATGATCGCCATTCAGCGATTTAGATTTCAGGCCTTGAGCGGAACCCTGTCAAAGCATCTCGTTTTGTCATTTTAGGAGGAACCCTTTATCGTAGAAGCATAGAAGGAACCTTACTAAGATGTCTTAACCCTGAGGAGGCTTCGGCTGCCTTAACTGAGGTGCACAACGGCATCTGTGGTTCTCATTCGAGTGGCATGACCTTGTCTAAGAAATTGCTGAGGAGTGGGTATTACTGGCCTACCATGGACAGAGAGGCACATGAATACGTCAAGAAGTGTCTACAGTGTCAGCAACACGGGGACCTCATCCATGCTCCAGCTCAAAACTCGTCAATCCATGCACACCATGGCCCTTTTCCGGTGGGACTCGATCTCATTGGGAAAATCCACACCACTGTCCAGGCCCACAAATTCATTATAACATAGCCGAGTGCCACCAAGTGGGTTGAAATATGCCTGTGACCTACCAACGGAAGCAGATCTCAAAGTTCTCTGAACTTCTCTCATATGCCATATAATTGTTTCAGGCTATTATCTTGAATAATAATGGGACACCATTCTAAAAATCGAATCATGACCTATGTGATAAATTCAAAATCAACATCGCTTTCACCCATACCTCCCAAGGCAATGGTAACGACTACAAATAAAACCATCCTCAAAATCCTTAAGAAAGCAGGTCAATGGCCCAGCGGTCGTGATGGCATTCTGACTTAATCCGCCCTTTGGGCTTACGATTAATCACACACCGGGTACCATTTCAGCAGTCCTGAATTGAGCCATCACCCATTGAGATCGAGTTACCATCCCTCAGAGTATCATTGCAAAACCTCATCACGGACGAGGAGTATCGAGTTTCAAGACTGAACGAGCTGGAACTGTTGGACGAGCGATGTTTGGATGCTTTAAACCATCTGCAAGTGTATCAGAATAGACTGAAAAGGAGCTACAACAAGAAAATCAGAAGTAGAACTTTCCAAGTTGGAGAATTAGTCTTAAAAGAAAATCAGAAGAATGTCCCAAACCCCAGCAGCAAAGGAAAGTTCGAACCCAATTGGTTAGGGCCTTTCATTGTCACAGCAAGCTACAAATCAGGGGCATATCAGCTATCAACACCCGAAGGGGAACCTCTGCAGGAGCCCATGAATAGCTCCCATCTCAAAAAGTTTTATACCTAATTCTTTCAAGGTATAGAACCAAAAAATCCAAAAAAATCAGAAAAAGTCCTGAAAAAATGGTTACCTCGGCGAAAACCTGGCAAACAGGCGTCTTGGTAACAACAAAAAAATCAAAAAAGCAAAAAATCCAAAAAAATCAGAAAAAGGATCAAAAAATAGTAAAGAAAAAAATCGTCCTCTAGTGAAAACCACTTCTGTGGCACTTTGGGCAAGTACCTTGGTGAAAACCTGGCAAACAGGCGCCTTGCGTAAATAAGCACTTTCCATCCACCAGGATCTTTGTGGCTCGATCTACATTATCCCTCCATTTCGCTTCCATCGTCCATCACATCCATATCTCCATCCATCACTCATCCGCTCACATCCGCACCATAGCTTGGTCCTGTGCTCGTATCATGATCCCTCCTAGTCCTACTCGGCCCATTCTCAAGGTCAGTTTGTCACGCGCCTATCTCAGATCAGTCTGTTGCATCCTGTTGGGGGCACATTCTCCATCGGATCGGTTAGGTATGTGATCTTAAAGTCCCTCGAAATCAAGAAAATCCAAAACATCGACATCGGAAAATCCAAAAACATCAAAACATGAAATCCAAAAGCGCAACCAATCGAGAAAATCAAAAACATGATGAAAATCAAAACATGGAAAATCGGAAAATCCAAAAACATTCAAAACATTCCGAAATCAAAAAGCAGTGCGTCTTGTCGAACTTCGTGGAGTCTACGAGCACGAAGGCAATGAAGCAAATTGATCTTTGATCTCCCAGGACATTGGGTGATCCCATATAGGAGTTCGTCATAATAAACTGACATCTCATCATGTATATCTTCATCTGTAAATCGGTCAAGTCGTCAGTCGAACTACGTGGTCTCTGCGTGTATAACGTAGGCAAGGCTAATCTATCGATAAGCCCCCGAGGCCCCTAGGATAGGTCTTTAGGTTAGTCTCTTGGTCAAAATCTCGTAAAATCCCAAAACATTGAAAAATCAAAAAATCAAAACATTTGTAAAACCTCAAAAAATTACCAAAAACAGCCTCAAAACATTGCAAAATTCCAAAAACATCCAAATACTTGAAAAAAATCCATCCACCTCATCTCGCTTACACTCGCAATAATCAATCATCCATAATAAATCGTCATCACCCTCAACCTTTGGTAAAACAGTCAGAAACAAGTCTAGTAGTCAAACGTGAAAACCTAAACTGTCAAAATCTCAAGTATAGGTCTGTCGGCAAGCAAGTTGGTCAACTCTTTTCTTATCAATGGCATATAAATCATAAATCAATTTCATCATCATTTGATACAAAGCATGTCCTAGGATCCGTTCCGACAATGGGCACTTTTATCAAATCAACCACTTTGGGTAAACAAAACGACGTGTCATTAACATGTCCTAGGATCCGTTCCGACAATGGACATTATCTTTTGGCAATGAGTTTTGGCTCCCATCTTTTGAAACACATTCCTTTGGCTAGAGGTATGAAGAACATTGACTTGTTTGCGTGCCAGTCTTTTCTTTGATTTATCTTATTGCGCTCATTCAAGGACCTCCTAGGAGAGTGATATCGAAGACGAGGATTTAGAGATAGGAATGGGGAACCTTAGATATCATTCTTTGTTTCTTCCATGCTTGTTGGGCCGTTCATATAAAATCTTGTTGAATCACACTTTGTTAGATATGTATGGAGGTTTGGATAGCTGACGACTGGCCATTGATTAGTTTATACTTTCATATTTTTGGTCAAGATATTTGAGACTTCTAGTGCATCCTAGCAAAGGTTTCCGTATGTCAAGTGTGAACAAGATTCCTCCTAGCTCTTTTGTCGAGTCAAAGTCCATCACACTAAGTACCATCATCCTGTACATTATACCTTGATGCACTCGTACTTAGGTATTATCAAAAATAGTAAGTGACCCTTTTGAAAATCCCAATCCTTATTAAACAAATCCCATCCATCATCATGTCTATCATCATCTACGCCGCTGTAAAAGTCTCGACCAATCATGGACTTGTTGGATCCTCTTGTCATCATCTCATTCCCGCACTAACATCATGCATCCATTATGCATCCATCCTGCATCTGCAAACCATCAATATACTGCATATCACATATCATCCATATCATACATCATAGGAAACATTGATCATTTCACATGCATTGCATAATCATCATCATAATATAGATCTGTTAGTCTAAGCATCTCATAAATCATCTGTTGCATAATCGCAACATATCATCGTAATCTCATCATCTCATATCCCACATCATCAATCTCATCCATCTCATCATCATCATTAAGTTGTTTAGGATAATATAGATTTGTTATTTAAGCATCTTAAAATCATCTCATTGCTTGTCA
This sequence comes from Sequoia sempervirens, assembly GCA_007258455.2. Taxonomy (NCBI): domain Eukaryota; kingdom Viridiplantae; phylum Streptophyta; class Pinopsida; order Cupressales; family Cupressaceae; genus Sequoia; species Sequoia sempervirens. The sequence goes on from VDFB02000013.1 coordinate 144,382,421, forward strand.
TCATAACCACCATTTTGAACCTCTTTATACGTGAGATCGACCCTCAAATACGAATCTTCGCTCGATCTCTCGAGGGCAATGTACGATGTACTTCTTTCGGCTGAGGACATCCCGAAAAATCATGAATTTTTTAAATTTGGAGATTACCTTGATTTAATCTTTGAACCAGCGCAACAAGTACATTGCTTCAAAGAGGGCAAAATGTAGACAAGTCAAATTTACATCATGCATAATCATATTCAATTCATCCAATAAATCAGGACTTTTATTTAAATCAAATCTTAAATCATTTTCCATCCTTTTCTGATTTAAATAAATCAATTATCAAAGTCCAAAAAGTCAAATCAGTTAATCAGCATTAAATCAGCATAATCATCATTAAATTAATCTAATCCTAATCTAAGGCTAATCCCATGCCACTTGCACAATAAATCAATTTTATTGATTTATTAAAACATCATTTTCTCTCAACATGACAAGTCAAACAGGGCATTTATTGCTGTTTTTCCTTGTCCCCCTCTCAACATTTATGGCAAAATTTGAATTCAAATTTTCCCCCTCTTGGGCACTCTTCCCAAATCTTGCACATACATCCATCAATCACATGGTGACAAGTGTCCTTCTATCATTGGCTTGATTTTTATCCCACATTGGTCCCTCTTCAACATTCAACATTTTGAAAATCTTTAAATAGGTGCATCATCCTCAAGCAAATGGCTTCACAATCTTCACAATTTCATGCAAGGTTACTCTCTTCACTTGAGATTTAATCTTGTTCATCATCACTCCACCATCTCCATTTGCATTTGCACAATTTGAGCTTTGATCTAGGATTGGGAAAGGGTCACTAGCACATGTGACACCAATCCAACTATGGAATAGGTAATTTGGTTTTGTTTTCATAATGCTTTGGTCTTTTTAATATCATTTGCTGCATTTGGAAGCATGTCTAAGGTATTTCATAGAGGCATTTTAGTAGAGTTTGCATAACACTAATCCATGCTTGAAGTGTAGTTTGTTTGCAGATTTTGAAAAAGATGCTTACAACATAACATCTTCAACATAACTTGTGTCTTGAAAAAATTTCACTCACTGTGATTCTTGCTATAGAAAACATCCATCGCCTGATTGAATGTGGCAAAGGCCTAAACGTTATGAAACAAATTGCTAAGATATACAACAAACATGCTCCTTACACCTCTATTACATCTCAACTAGCAAAGACTATGGTTAGTCAAGGAGGACCTAACACTCCTCCCTCCATAGTGGCATCCATACCTACCTACACCACTCCCCAAGTTGCAATAGTCATGCAATCTGTTATTAATGTGATACCTTCCTTGATTATTCCTACTAGCATTTCTAATTCTTATGTGGCATCACATGTCTTATCTTCTTCCACTATACCATCTATTAGCATTCCATTCACTTTCCATACCACTACATACACTTCATCACCACTTTCCCTTCCACCTCATAGCACTTACACGGACCCTCTCATCACACAACTTTTCCAAACTATCTCCTCCATGCAAAAACAAATATCCACAATCAACCAAAACCAGAATGGACCACCGACCTATTATGTCTGAAGCATCCCACTATCTTTAGAAATCCTATGAAAACTGATGCCACAAGGAATAGAAATGCCTAGATTTGATAAATATGGTGGGAAGGGCGATCCTTCTAACCATGTTAATGCTTACACTGCCTTATGTAGTGACTTTTTCCTTAACGATAAACTATTAGCCAAACTGTTTCCTAGGAGTTTAAAAGACACTTCCTTAGAGTGGTTTTCATCCTTAACAAACAATTCAATTCATTCATTCAATAAACTATTTGATGCATTTATAAATCATTTTCAAGTGCATATGACTCCAAAAAGAATACCTTGGCTGATTTGATGAGATGAAAATAAAATGAAGAAGAAAAAGTAACTGATTTTATCTCATGATACCAATTTCTTTACTCTCAAATCGATGTCAAGATTCTTGATCCACATCTTCAGAAGATGTTTATAGAAAAATTGCAAACCAAACTTTAGGATAAACTCACAATGATGAAATTTCCCTCCTTTATGCACTTGTGTACCACCCTTTGCGATTATCACAATTCGGTTAGCAGTCGTGATGCAAATTCCACTTCTAGCAGAGTTGAGAAATTTGAACATGCCAATCCAAATAGTTCACAACCGTTTAGAAAAAAAAAAAAGGTTTCTTATAGTTCCATCCCCCTCAACAACTAACTCAACCCATGAACAACCAGGTAGCAGCTGTTAAAGCCATGATACCTTATAGTTATGGAGATTCGAAATGATAGTTTACACCTTTACCAGACACTCTTCATAACACCATGTCCCAACTTATACAGTAACAAATGATACTTTACCTATTGTTAAACCAGTCGATCCTACTAAGCCTTTACCTCCAACCTTTAAAACCAATTCTTATTGCCATTATCATAGACAAAATAAACATGCCACATAAAATTGTAAGCATCTTAAACACCTTGTGCAAGACCTCATTGATTTCGGTTATCTATCTGTTTCAAATTTTAATGTTAAAGGAAATGCATTTGTTTCCCCACCTAATCAAAATTTGCAAATTTTTACTGATCTAATGCCCAAGCACAATGTGTCATTTTTCAAAGCTAGAAAAACTCAAAACAATGATGTGATGAATATTCATATAGCTATTGAACATCCTAATCCTATTCCACATACCACTACTATTATTCCTATGAATGAAATGGTAGGTGTGATAGATGTTTTCGATTGTAAGGGCCAACCTAAGAAATCTCTTGATATTACTTTCTCATCTATGACATACTCCCAAATCTTCTCGATGGTCCTCTTTACATAGCTGGACATATTTATGATAAGCCCACTAATGGGATACTCATAGATACTTCCTATGGCAAGAATGTGATCACTAAGAAATTATTGGTATTACATGATCTTTATCAAGATGATTATGATAAACCAAAAGAATGGATCAAAACAAACAATGGTTTTTCTTGACCTATGATAGGATCGATCATCCTTCCATTATAGATAGGACCTAAAATATTTGATGTTACATTCTCCATCATCTAGCAGTCGGATCAGTTTCATTTGTGGCTAGGCCATCCATTGTTGCAATCAATGAAATATGTTCATTTAGTCATACACAAATTTTTAAAGTTTTTGCTTGACAATGACATATTCACTATTAACCATAGTGGCTCTAACCCTTTGTCTTCTAAACGAAAATTCTCCTTAGAAGCTTTTTGGCCTGAGCCCATGGAACCTATAACACGTCACAAAGACTTCTTGTTCATTGCTTACAAAAATTTTAAAGCAAAGAAAATTGTAGAATTGTCCCTCTGCAACATGTCCTCGTGTACTTCCAACACTCCTATCCTAGATGAAACAATGTTTCAACTTGAACAAGAACCAACCCATCAAACTCAACCAAAAGTCGAAACCTCTCCCACATCATCCAAATGCCCAAGAGATAATGATAATAACTCTATCATACCTCCTCATATAAAACAAGTTTGTAAGGAAAAGGAGAAAGTGGTTGAACAACCTTCCATGGTTTCTTTCGTTCCTCCCTTTAGAGAAGAAAAGCAACCAATGGTTGATCAACCCACTCGTTCACAAGCACAACTTGAAAATAGAACTAATAGAAACAAAGGAGATAGAGAGTGTAGGCGTCGACATCGTGCCCTTGCTCGCAAGTCACAAGATGAAGAAAATAAGTAAAATAAAAATCCAAACTTGATAGAAGCAATGCATGATGACCCTCCTCCCCAATCACAAAAAAATGATCCCATACAACACCCACAACTTGTGATACACCCTTCATTAGATATTATCATTTGTCCTCCTGTCATGATTAACCTAGATGACAATGACAAAATCACTAAAATTGATGAAGAGGTGCATAATGATTTGAATACATTATTTATTTTCCTCTTCCATGAGCCTAAACGACAAATCTCCTACAACAAGTGTAGAACTTGTTACTTCCCCTTGTTCGGCACTTGCACTTGTCCCTTTGGCTAGTCGACCATCCTCAACATATCATAAACATGATTGGGAGGCAGATGACTTGCTCATTGGTTGACTTGCATTTTCCTTACTAGTCTTTTGCATTTTCTTTTTCTTTTTCTTTCTTTTATGCATGTGCGTATTGTTGGAATTGTGTGCCTCAATCTCACAAGCTGAAACCTCTAAAAGAGCCAAGTTGGTATGACATCCTTATTGTCTGGCCGACTAGCAGTTGTGCAACCTTGTGGAATGTTTAGGTCACCGACACCTTGTTGTTGTCTTACCGACTAGAGTAGTCACTATGGAATTTCTTGTCATTGTGATCTCTCTCTGCCCGGTAAGAACTCTCACCGACTATGGTTCATAGTGGTTGTCGGGGAGACTTGAGGTGACAACAGTTATCAAGGAAATATATGAACATTCAGTATGAAGTGTTACCGACAAGAGATGTCTCATAGAATGGTTATACACTTGGAGTCATCGAAGTAACATGAAGGCTTCGGTGAGAACTCTTGGCGATGGAGGTTTGTCTCGCCGATGGTGTAGTCTGTTGTCGGTATGATCTCTTGGTGATAGCGATAGTCTCGCTGATGGGAATGTTGATGTCTATGTGACTTTTGAACATTGGTATGATCTTTTGGTGAAAGCAGTAGTCTTACTAACTATTATGAGCGTAGTATGATGTCTCACTAAAAGCAGTAGTCTTGCCGATAGCGCTACATGTGTTGGATATCGGTACGATGTCTTGGTGACCAGGGGAAGTCTGAGCGACTATTTTTTGAACTCGGTGTAACCTCTTGCCGAAGGTGATGACTCTTGGCAATATCGATGGTTGGGCTATGTAGCATTGGGGAGACACGGTCAGTGTCTCACCAACATGTGAATACAAGTTGAACACTTTGACTAATTGGAAGACTATCCTACATGGTTTTTCTTTGACCAATCAGAGGAGCAGAATGGGAACTGCTAGCAGTTGGAATGTTGTGGCCATTGCTGTGAGGAAGATCGACAAACAAGAGCGACATGGATATACTCAGGAATTGAAGATGATGATACGTTCGGGTGATAGTTGGATGAATAGTTCGATGTGTGATTAGTGAGAATTCAATTTAGAGAGCATTGTAACTTGAATGTTTTGTACAAGTTTGATCAAGGATTATGCTATTATAAATTGACATCAGAGAGTGAAGCCCATACTCTGTATGTAATTTCATTACTATAATACAAAGGTGTTTTTTTTGGTGTGGTGGGGTTTTCTCCCGTAAGGGTTTTCCCATGTAAATCTGGTGTTCATCTATGTATGTTCATTTCTCTATTTCTGCTATTTCTTTCAAGTGTATCTTAATTGGACTGTAATTGAAATTTTAAAAGCACCTCTACATTCTTCCTTGAGGCTTTTACGTTAGGAGAGTTGTTTCAACACCTTAGCTTTCCTTACAAGTGGTATCAGAGCCTGGCCATTTGTGTTATCATTGTGGGTACATTGGGTTTTTTGTGTCTATTTCTATTCAGTGTGAGTCTTGTAGAAGTTTGGTAATTCAAATTACAGGTTAAGATGGCAAGCACGTCAGGAAAGATTGAAATTGAGAAATTCAATGGCAGCAATTTTGAGTTGTGGAAACTTAAAATGGAAGATATGTTGGTTGATCATGATCTTTGGATTGATATGTCTAGAATGAAGCCTACAAGCATGAAGCAAGAGGATTGGAACCTTGCAGATAGAAAATCAAAGGGGATGATAAGGCTCTATTTAGCAGAATCTGTTCTTCTGAATGTTCATGAAGAAAAGACTGCATCTTCCTTGTGGAAAATACTGGCAGCTATTTATTAGGGCAAGTCCTTGGTGAATAATTTTTTCTTGAGGAAGAAGTTGTACTCTTTCAGAATGTAGGAAGTAGGGTCTATTGTTGATAATTTGAACACTTTGAACATGTTGATTGCACAGCTAACATATGTGGCTGTGAAGATTGATGAAGATCATTGTATGCTATTATTATGTTCTTTGCTAGATTCTTGGGATCACCTGGTGATGGATATTGGGAGTACGACATCCACTTTTAAGATGGAAGATGTTGTTGCTTCTTTTTTATCAGAAGAGATGAGAAGGAAATCTTCTGAGATGGTGAAGGAGGCTCTTTTTGTTAGAGGCAGATTGAAAGAAAAAGGAAATAAAAAGGACAAGAATTCCAAATTCAAATCAGAGGGGAGATCAAAGTCTCCTGGCAAGAATTCCAAGGTGAAGTGTTAGAATTTTGGGCAACCTAGTCATGTCCGAAGGATTGTAAAGAGGAGAAAAAGAAGAAGAAGTATTCTTTCGACAATGATTCTTCTTAGAGTGATGCAGATGCTTTCACTGCAGCCTTGGCTACACAAGCATCAAATGATGTCTGGCTAATTGATTTTGGACCATCTTTCCACATGACATCTCATAGAGACTGGTTCACGAAGTATGAAAAATATGATGGTGGAAAGGTGTATTTGGCAAGCGATTCATCTTTGGAAATTGTTGGTCGTGGAAGAGTCAGAATTCAATTCCCTGATGGAAGAGTGAAGGGAATCAATGATGTAATGCATATACCAAGTCTGGCTCGAAGTCTACTTTTTGTTAGTATGCTGAATGATATTGGAGTGCAAGTCACATTCTCTGGAAATGGCTGCAAGATGACTAGAGGCTATATGGTGCTAGCAAGGGGTGCTCGTATTGGTACCTTGTATAAGCTAGATGCACATGTTGTGCAATGCAATAGTGTCTTTGCAAAGTCACAGAAAGCTACTCATAGGGAAAAAGAGGAAAAAGTTCTTGATAGTGTAAACTCTATCAAAGTTATAATTCCAGTAGAAAAGACAATGCTCTAGCATCATAGGCTAGGCCACATTAGTGAGAAAGGTTTAAAAACCTTGAAGAATAAAAACCTGGTTGAGGGGCTTGATGATTGTAACCTTGAATTTGAATTTTGTAAACATTGTATATATGGTAAACAACACTGTGTTTCATTTTATTCCAGTCCTCACAAATCTTCTGGTTTTCTTGATTATATACATTATGATGTTTTTGGTCCAGTGAATGTTCCTTCTTTGTCTAATTCAAGGTACTATGTATCATTCATTGATGATTATTCAAGAAGAGCATTTGTTTATTTTTTGAAAAGTAAATTAGAAGTGTTCAGTTGGTTTAAGGAATTCAAAAACCTTGTAGAAAATTAGACTGGAAGGAAAATAAAATGTTTAAGGACTGATAATGGCGGTGAATTTTGTTCTGATGAATTCGAGAGGTATTGTAAAGATCATGGGATTAAAATACATAAAACTACACCTTACACTTTGCAGTAAAATGGAGTTGCAGAAAGGTTCAATAGGATAGTGATGGAAAGAGCATGAAGTATGTTGAGCAGTGCTGGCTTGGAGGAGAAGTTCTGGGCTAAGGCAGTTGCTACAGCATGTTACTTGATAAACCATTCTCGTAATTCTACCCTTGTTGAGAAAACACCTTTGGAAGCATGGTTTGGTAAGAAGCCCTCTCTGAGACACATTCGTGTTTTTGGCTGTGAGGCATATGCATATGTGCCAAATGAGAAAAGATCTAAATTGGAGAACAAGGTTGTTAAATGTATTTTTATTGGCTATAGTGCTAGCATAAAAGGATACAAGCTTTGGAATCTTGATACGGAGAAGCTTCTATACAACAGAAGTGTTATCTTTCATGAGTTGAAGCCTTCTACCTTGGATCTGCAATCAGAGACAAAATCAAAAAAAAAAAAGGATGTAGTTGAAATTCCTCCGACACCAGATAAAGAGGAATTCAAAATTCAAAATGTACCTAAAATTGAGGAGAGCTCAAGTAGTTCTGAGAGTTTTAAAGAAGAATAACAACCTCAGCCTCAGCAAGTGAGGAGGTCAACTCATGAAAGAAAGCAACCTGATAGGTATGGGTTTTCTTTGATAGATTCTACTTGTGCCTATGTTTTAATTTCTAGCACTGATGAGCCTAGGACTATGAAAGAGGCTTTTAGAATGTCTGATTCAAACTCTTGGTTGGAAGCCATGAATGAAGAAATGGAATCATTAGAAAAGAATGATACTTGGAGTTTGGTGCCCTTTCCTGAAGGCAGAAAAGTTGTGGGCTACAAATGGGTATTTAAAAAGAAAATAGGCCTGGATGGCAGTGTGGAAAAGTATAAGGTGAGGTTGGTTGCAAAGGGTTATTCCCAGGTAGAGGGAATTGATTATGGAGAAATTTTTTCTCCTGTAGCTAAACTGACATCCATTAGATTTCTTTTGTCACTTGCAGCAACGTATGACTTAGAGATTGAATAGATGGATTTGAAGACAACATTTCTTCATGGTGATCTTGAAGAAGAAATTTATATGTCCCAGCCTGAGCACTTTGTGGAGAAAGGTAAAGAAAAACTAGTTTGCAAGTTGAAAAAATCTCTGTATGGATTAAAGCAGTCTCCTAGAATGTGGTACCATAAGTTTGACACTTTTGTTTTGTCATTGGGATTTGTAAGATCAAAATATGATCATTATGTGTATTACAAAGCTGAAAGTGATCGAGTTCTTCTTATTGCTCTCTATGTTGATGATATGTTGTTCATAGGCAATAGTAAGTTAATGATTTCTGATCTTAAGTCTCAGTTGTCTGCAAAGTTTGAAATGAAATATCTTGGTGCATCAAGGTATATTTTGGGAATGGAAATCACCAGGGATAGGAGTAGTAGAAAACTTTGGCTCAGTTAGAGTAATTATATTAAGACTGTTCTAGAGAGATTTTGTATGACTAACTGCAAGCAGCTAGTTGTTCCAGTTCTATAGAGAACGAAGCTATCTGTTGAAGACTATCTGAAATCTCCTACTGAGATGGAGGACATGACCAGTGTGCCTTATTCTAGTGTTGTTGGTAGTCTAATGTATGCAATGGTCTATACAAGGCCAGACATTGCCCAAGCAGTGGGAGTACTTAGTCGGTTTATGGCTAATCTTGGAAGGTCACATTGGGATGTTGTGAAAAGAGTATTCAAATATTTGAAAGGCACTTCAGAATATATTTTGTGTTACCATGGGAACTTGGTTGAATCATAGAGGACTCTCAACATTTGAGGCTATGTGGATTCTAATTGGGTAGGGGACATTGACAACAGAAGATCCACCAGTGGATATATTTTCATGTTGAATGGTGGTGCAGTGAGTTGGATGAGTAAGCGGTAGGTTGTAGTCGCTTTGTCCACTATAAAGGCAAAATACATGGCAGCAACACATGCCTGTAAAGAAGCAATTTGGTTAAAATGTTTGTGTTCTAACATTTGTTTTGATGCAGGGAAAATAAAAATTTACTGTGACAGTCAGAGTGCTATTTTTTTGGAAAAGAATCCTACTTTCCATGCCAGGACGAAACATATAGATGTACAGTATCATTTTGTATGAGATATGGTGGAGGATCGAAAGGTCTCTTTAGAAAAAGTGGATACTCTGGAGAATGTTGCAGATCCATTGACGAAGCCAGTGAGCATAGAAAAGTTTAGGTGGTGTGCCAATTCGATGGGCCTCAATGCCCATGAATTTCAATAGTTTTGTTGTGCTCTAGAGGTGCCTATGTGATCTTTGTCAAGTGGGAGTTTGTTGGAATTGTGTGCCTCAATCTCACAGGTTGAAACCTCCGAAAGAGCCAATTCGGTATGACATCCTCATTGTCTGGCCGACTAGCAGTTGTTCAACCTTGTGGAATGTTTAGGTAGCTGAGACCTTGTTGTTGTCTTACCGACTGGAGTAGTCGTTGTGACATTTCTTGTCATTGTGATCTCTCTCCACCTAGTAAGAACTCTTGCCGACTGTGGTTCATAGTTGTTTTCGGGGAGACTTGTGGCGACAACAGTTATCAGGGAAAGATATGAATGTTTGGTATGAAGTCTTACCGACAAGAGATGTCTCGCCAAATGGTTATACACTAGGAGTCATTGGAGTAACATGAAGGCTTCAGTGAGAACTATTAGCGATGGAGGTTTGTCTTGCCGATGGTGTAGTTTGTTGTTGGTATGATCTCTTGGCGATAGCGATAGTCTCCCCAATGGGAATGTTGATGTCTATGTGACTCTTGAACATCAGTATGATCTTTTGGCGAAAGCAGTAGTCTCACCGACTGTTATGAGCTTGGTATGATGTCTCATCGAAAGTGGTAGTCTTGCCGATAGCACTACATGTGTTGGATATCGGTATGATGTCTTGGAGACAAGGGGAAGTCTGAGTGACTATTTTTTGAACTCAGTGTAACCTCTTGCTAAAGGTGATGACTCTTGGCGATATCAATGATTGGGCTCTGTGGCATCAGGGAGACACGGTCAGTGTCTCATCGACATGTGAATACAAGTTGAACGCTTTGACTAATTGGAAGACTATCCTACGTGGTTTTTCTTTGACCAATCAGAGGAGCAGAATGGGAACTGCTAGCAGTTAGACTGTTGCAGCCATTGCTGTGAGGAAGATCGATATATAGGAGTGACATGGATATACTCAGGAATTGAAGATGATGATACTTTTAGGTAGCAGTTGGATGAATAGTTTGATGTGTGATCAGTGAGAATTCAATTAAGAGAGCATTGTAACTTTAATTTTTTGTACAAGTTTGATCAAGGATTATGCTGTTATAAATTGACATCAGAGAGTGAAGCTCGTACTCTGTATGTAATTTCATTACTATAATACAAAGGGGTTTTTCTTGGTGTGGTGGGTTTTTCTCCCATAAAGGTTTTCCCATGTAAATCTGGTGTTCATCTGTGTATGTTCATTTCTCTGTTTCTACTATTTCTTTCAAGTGTATCTTAATTGGACTGTAATTGAAATTTTAAAAGAACCTCTGCATTCTTCCTTGTGGTTTTGACGTTAGGAGAGTTGTTTTTGCACCTTAGCTTTCCTTACATGTATTGTGTTCCCCCATCATGTGACATTTGGAGTTTTGTCTCTTTGTGACATTCTTCTATTTGTACCTTCATTCTTTTATATGTCATGCATTCCTTTTTCTTTTCGTTTTTGTTTTGTGTTTTCCTTTTAGGGATGACACAAGGCATTTAGACCGCAATGTCTCTTTCATGTTGAACCAAAATGACCCTTTTCTTTTCTTTTCTTTTCTCTTTGGATTTCCTTTTCTTTTTGGGGATGACACAAGGCATTGATACCACAATGTCTCTTTCATGTTGACCCAAAAGTCCCCCTTTTATTTTTCTTTTCATTTTTATTTTGTCTTTTCTTGTGGTTTCCTTTTGGGGATGACGCAAGGCATTGAGACCTCAATCTCTCTTTCATTTTAATCCAAAAGGCCCGTTTTCTTTTCTCTTCTCTTCTTTTGTCTTTGGCTTTCCTTTCCCTTTTGGGAATGATGCAAGGCATTGATACTGCAATGTCTCTTTCATGTTGACCAAAAAGGCCCCTTTTCTGTTCTTTTCATTTTTCTTTGGCTTGCCTTTTCCTTTTGGGGATGATGCAAGGAATTGAAACCACAATATCTCTTTCATGTTGACCCAAAAAAAAAAATCTTTTTCTCTTTCCTTTTTTTTTTCCTTTTTTTTGTGTTTCCATTTGGAGACAATGCCAAGTGTCGAGATATCCTATGTCTCTTCAATGTTGACCCAAACAAATCTTTATTTTTCTTTGTTTTCACTCTCTTTCTGTCATTCTTCCAGTTCTATGTATTCAAGAAATGATGACAGTTTCGACAAAACATTGCAGCAACAAACATATTGACCCCAAATCCATAGATCCCTTATGCATTTAGTTTTTTCATTTTGGGGGAAAACCCTTCCTTTCTTTTTCTTTTTCCTTTCCTTCACATGACGTAGCCTTACTTGGAAACATATGACTTGGCATAGGGGATTTCCATGTTGGATGTCATGTCTTTTTTTTTTTTTGTATTTTCATTTTCTACTTTAAAGTAATTGCTCATAGTACGATGTGTATCAATTCCTTTAAAGTGGAGGCATACATTGGAATTATTAATTTTTCATTTTTCCTTTTTCTTGGTTCTTAGTGCAATCGTGTTACTTCATATGATGAGTTTTTTCACTTTGTCGATGACATTGGGTGTGATGTCCTTCATGAGCATGATCTATCTTAGCATATGATATTCATTTTAGTTTCCTGATGTGTAACACACTACATCCCCTAAGTTGTGAATTTTCTATTCTTGATTTGGTCCTCTCTTGGAGAAATTAGACACAATATTCCCTAAGTTATAGACCTCACATGAACTTAGAAAGACTCCTTTTAACATCTTCTACATGTTTCATTTTGCATTCTTTATATGGCCACTTTGCATAACATAACTTGTGTGCCTGTAGTTCCCTCGTGTTTGTTCATGAGCTCCAAGCATACACAGGTTTCATTGTCTTATGAAGCTCAAAATGTTATTTTCTTTTGCGATGCCTTATTAAAGTTATTAGGAGTTATAACTTTGGTATGGTTGAGAAGGAACCCCATTCTAAGGTATGAATTTTCCCCATAGCCATCTGCGTGTGTGTGAGTGCATACCAGCCATGAGTTTATGTTTCTCACCTTTTGGGCCTTCTCACCCAGTGGACAGCCATGAGTTCCATTGCCCCAAAGTGAGTATGCATTTATTTTCTAGAAAAACAACCTAGATCTAATCCACAATGAGCTAGACAAATGATCAAGGCTTGATCCAACTTTATTTACTTTCAACTTCCCTCTTTCATTCTTTTTTCATCATTTTCATGTGTGTCCTTTGTATTTATATTTGGTTTTCCAAGGGATTTTCATCATGGGGGATTGATCATCCCTCTTTATTGTTGTTATCTCATCTTACCACCATCAGTGCATTTGGATCCCTCTTGATTGCATGTTGGGCTACTTTAGTGTGAGTTTGAAGCAAGTTCATCCTCTCACTAAAGTGGAGGCTAACTATGGACAGGGAAAAAGTAACCCTTCTACTTTTTCTCATGTTCAAGCTCTCCTAGTGGACTTTGGCTTGATTTTTCCAAGATTTAATGTTGTAATGTGGCCAACACATTCACATTAGGTCTTCGACCCTTAAGAATCATTAAGAATTCTAGCTTGTCTTGTAAAAGTGTTGTGAAGTGTTGTAACCCAGGTTCACACTTTTCTAGGACCCTTTCATCATAATTCACTTAAATAACTCATTTTTATCACTTACCAAGTCTTATTTCAAAGTGTTGTAAATATTTATAACAAACTCATGCTTTTTTAGGCTTGTAATCACTAAATTGACCCTTTATTATGTTTAAATGACCCCTTAATTTACTTTTCGGCCCTATTTAAATGTATTTTTTGGGAATGTTCCCATTAAACACCATTAAATACACTTCAATCCCTAACACCTAGTAAAATTTCCCTAGTGCGACCAAGTCACCACCTGGAGCAACTTAGTCCCACTAGGCACAAAAATAAAAATAATTTCAATTTTCTGGAAGGATTTTATTCTCTTACCCTTGAGGTCGACCTGTGATGTGTTATTTTTGGGAAATATTAAAAAAACAAGTATAAATAAAATGGTTTTTCCTCTCATTTTACACCCCATTCACCTAATTCATTTTCAAGCATCCTAATTCATTATTGAAGCAATTATCAAGCAGTCAAGCACTCTAAGCATCATCAAGTCATCCATTGGAGCACTTCATTGCATATCTTCATATTTCATCATCAAGGGTTTGGTGAGTTTGTGACATTTGATGTTGTTTATTCATCATTCTCTTCTTATTCTATTTCATTTCATAGTGTTTGATTACCAAATTAGGGTTTGACCAAGGCAAAACCCCTATTCTCTAACCCTTAACCTTTTTTCCCCTCTTTGCATGTGTGTTTGCAGGTCTTGTATGCAAATTTTTCAAAGAGGAAAGTGTCAAAAAGGTGTTGTCAACTCAAAGTAAAAAAAAACCCTAATTGAAGCTTAGAGAGCTATTTAAGCCCTTTTTTTTGTAGTTTCTGAACTAGACACCTGTCAGGAAGGGAAGTGTAGACCAAAAGCTATAGAATCCTGTCCCGAATTTCTCAAGATTCCCAAGTGGGCTAAGTCACCATCTATGGAAAATTAGTCCTGTTGATGGGTGTTTTATACACTTTCTCATCATAGGAAATGCAAAAGTGCACTACCTATCTTGAAAGACAATATCCAACAACAAGTTGCTAAAAATTATCCCAAGTTCTCTCATGTGTTAGGTCATGACTTGATTGGACTGTATCAATTATTTCATGTGATTTGTTGGTAATCACAAGGAAACCTTACATATATTAAGTTGGAGGGGAATTGTTCCTTCAAATGGAGCTCTTAAAGTGTGGAAATTGATGTGCAGTTAATGCAGGTTCAAAACAACAGTCTAGAACTCTATTTCCATCATCAAATGGATTTACAATGTGAAATGAACCTTGTTGAAACTTACTATTTAAATGAAAAGTCAAAAGGGTAGGGAAGAAAGTAAGTTCCTAAACCTAAAACTACTAATAAATAGTGATAATTGAGGACTCTACAGTGGACAACCTTCCCAAAACCAAGTTCCACTTAACCAAATTAACTCATAGTTTCATGAAACTAATGCAAGCTTCTATCATATACAATTTTTCAATCATTCATTCACCATGAAGCATGAATAAAAGATAGAATTTAAGTGAAACATTCAAATTATGTTTAGACTAGCTTTACACTATTATTTATCATCAATAAACAACAAAAATCATGAATAGGGAATGGCATCAACATAGTAGAATTCTTCAATACCAATTAACAACATTAACTAATCTACCAAAATCACGTAAAACTTATAGAACAACAAAGTAAATCTACTCAAATTCACTAAATATGAGGAGAAGAATCATGAAACATGATATTGGAACTCAAGAATACACCAAAATCAATGAATTTCTATTCAAATTCCAGCAGCATGTCTTTACAACAACTCAAATCTCTCTTGAAAATGAGAGAATACCCCCTATATATAGTGTCTAAAAAGAAAAATGAATGGCCAAGATTTAATCTCATTATGTTGCCAAGATTCACTACAAATTAGGGTTTCACCTACCCTAAAATATTCTACAATTTAAAATTACACCTTTGTCCTTTACCCTATTTTGTCTTTTAGTGGCCAACACTGTAGAAATTTTGTCCTTTAGTTGGTTGCCTTTGTTGTAGATACTTTGTGAGGAATTCATCATCGACGACTGAATTTCCTTTATATTTCTTCACAGTGGCATATTCTACAAACCTTCCAATCAATGTCAAGAGCTTACTCCACTCCATTATATCAGATTGGAGCACCTGAAAGTTCAATTTCCTAGACCTGTTGGTAATGAAGTCCCAATCCTTGTTGTAGTTTGGCGTGTTCTTGATCACTTGTTATGATTGGGTGAAAAATCGAGTAGAAAAATCCATGAAATTTGGTGTTAAGGTATCAGTGGCTCTGTCCTCCATCTTCTTATGAAAGTGTGGCCTTATTTTCTTAGGTTCAAGCTTGAAGGAGGGAATATCATAGTTTTGCATGAGCTTAAGGTACTCTTCACAGGTCACTTTTATTTCCTTAGCCCAATCAATATCGAGCTCCAGTTCATGGAGCACCTATTCCAATATCTATTTCTTGTGATTGAGTTCCAATTTATAGGCCTTAATGAGCCAATGATCATCCTTTACCAGTTTCAGCTCCTTTTCCCATGTTCTCTTAGGCATCTTGAGGATAGCCTCAAGTTTGGGGTATGTAATTCTATATAGCTCTGGGAAGTCGGTACAAAATTTTTGCGTGCCCTCGATATGGACATTTTGTACCTCTCTAAACTTATTTGTTTTCCAGGCAGCATGGCCGATACCTATATCCCTATTGTACAATATTTTTTAGAACCAATCCTCTGTGGCCTTTGTCTAGCTTTTCCTCCTTTCAAGCTTGCTAATATGTTCCTCAGACAATAGTTGTGGCAGATCCAATGAGGTTGTTTGCAGTTCTTCCGTAGAGGACCATTGTTGTATGTAAGCCATTAAATCAGCCACTTGTGCTTTCAATTCCTCCTTAGATGATTTTTCATTTTCATTTGATGCACTATGGTGGTGACAAATCCCTGAAGATGATTAATGTTTTGCACCCTTGTGGCTATTCCTAGGTCTATGGTGGAGACATTGTAGCTGACTCCTACTTCCACCACTAGATTAGCTATTTGTATGGTCCTTGACCCAGATACATTAATCATTATGTGGGATCTGACTCTTGGTTTCTTCTCCCTCTTTGTCTCTATCTATGCTCGAGGAAAGACGGCTTCTAATCTCTTCTTGGGATCCATAAGGATGAGAGCCTTCTTCTGTAGTTGTTTATCCATCTGCTTAGGCATTTGAGATTCTTCCTTTGGTGATTCATGATCACCTTCCTCTTGAGTATGCAGAATTTCCATTTCTTTATGGCCCAAAGCCTCTCATTCTCTCTTTTCTTCCTCTTCTTCATCTGAATCTCAAATGAATATAGCCTTTTCTTCCTGGAACTCAGTGATAACTACATTTTACTTGGGGTTATCTTCCACTTCAAATCTCTTGTCTTCTTCTTTCTTTCCCATGCTCCTCATGATCTTCAGCTTCTCAACTTTTTCTTGTTTCAGCCTCTTCTTCAGGCTTATCTTCTTATTTCTCTTCCTCTTTCTTTTATTCTTCTTCCCCTATAGGAGGAATTTTATCATCATGACCGAGGCTCCTCTCTCGTTCATTAGTTGGAGGCTCTATAGTTACCTCCCTTTCTTCATCTGCATCGCTCTTCTCTTCAGAGGACTTCCTTTCAATGTCCTCTCTAACATCTCTGAGTTTCTTTGCCAATTCTTTCTCAAGTTCTTAGTTAGATGGTTCCACTATGTATCAGACACCAAGTTCTTCAATATCTTCTTCTGAGGATTGTGTTCCTTCTTCTTCATGCACCACTTCATGAATGACTAAGTGTTGATGCTTTGGATGCTCATGATAGTCATCATCTTCCTCCTCCATTTCTTTGGATGCTTCTTTCTCTTTCCTTTCTAGCTCTTTAGAAATAAACATGGTCATCTCCATTTTAGATGGTTCTATGAGAGAAGGGACAGGGAGTCCAACCACGACTTGGGATAAGATAGCTTGTACTATAGGGTTCATTAATACTCTTAAAAGATCCAATGGTATGTTTTGCATGTGCCTAGCAAAAGCCTCTAGCAGTGAGAGGGTGGGGCATTGTTGTTGCAGAAGCCAAAGGGATAGTTGTTGTTGGATACATGGAGGAAGATGAGAGTGGAGAAGTGGTAGCAGAGGAAGAATCTATTACCATGATGGGTATAGTAGGCAAGGTGGAGGCAAGGTGGATAGAGATGTCCACCGTGGGAAGAGAGGAAGCAAACAATGCCTGGGATTGTGTCAGAGGAGTGACATCACTTGCAATAGTGGTGGAAGCAATGGTAGAGGCAGCAAGTGGAGACATTGGTTGCTCTATCTCTTCTTCTCCCTCATGAATTCGATCTTCCTGATTTGTGGGAATCTTAGTGAATCTGCTCGATGTCTTGACCTTCTTTGAAGGCTTACCTTCAAAGGCCTTCCTTGAGTATACTTTATGCTTAGGTTGGCGCTTGGCTACCTCCTTCCTTTTCTTGGATTTGGTGACGAGAGGCAATTTCAGAGCTTCTCCAGATGGGGTAGCAGCAGTCCCACTATCAGTCTCACCCTTGAGCTCATCCTTGAGCTCTTGGTAAGTTAGAGATGCTTCCTGTAGCTTTAGTTGAGAAATCTTCCCATTAGTCCACTGCTTTGTTCTAGCCTCTATTGGTTTTGTTAAGATATAGATGTCATTGACCTCTTCCTAATCCTAGTTAATTAGGCAAAGGGATAGGTTGGTGATGGCATTATACCTCGGATCTATCACTGTGTTTTCATCTTCTACAATATGGTATGGTACTAGGAACAAGTTGACCATTTTAGCAAAGTACGTCATAATGCACATATAGTGCCTCATGCACACTTATTTATCGTCCTTGTAGTTTTCCCAAAATTCTTCAACATTCTTCCAATGGGCATATTCTATCCCAACCATATTCTTCAATTTTCCATATGGATCCATCCGTGGCTGAGTAGTATAGAGCTCCAAGTTGTATTTAATTATTTCTTTCTCAGAATAATCCACACATTAAGATGCGGGGATTGCATACATTACCTTATCGAATGTGAGAGGATATTGGATTCCAAGCCTATGCTTGTCACTCAGAAAAGTATGTGCATGATGTAGCTATCTGGAGATCTCAAGCAATACCAACCGGTCATTTGGATACCGAGGTAGCTTATATGGCCTCCCAAAAAATCCCTCGATTCTATTGTAGGTAAATTTAGGAAATTGAATAAAGAGGAACCTAAACCAGTGGATGAAGGAATTAGCACTATGAGTGACTCTCTATTCAAAGTTTCCACTGACTAGTCTGATAATGTGCCTAATAAAGGAATCATTCACCTGACAATAATCTTTCTTGAAATTTTTGTATTGAAGTTGTGGGTGTCTATCATAGACCTCCATCTCCCTACCTAGAGTCTTGCTTTGGGCAATAAATAGACCCCTATAAGGTACAAAATCAGCCAACAAGTAGACCAAGTATGAGGTCATGTAAAATGAGGAGATCCTTTTAACTGCCATAAACTGTTCATGCAAGCAGTTGTTGATCATTCCTGCCCAATGGAACTTAGTCTTCCCTCTAATAATTTCTTCTATAAAATACAACATCCATTCTTGGAAGTAAGCCATAGTTGGGATGCCCATGACTCTGCTTAACAATGTTACCAAATCATGGAAATCTTCATAGAAATCACTCCTAAAGAGCTCCTAGGGTACTTTGTTCACACTGCCCCTCTTTTCTTTCAGTCATTATTCATTGATCAACTTCGTGCATTTGAGGGGGTCAACCTTCCACATAATTTCTACATATTTTTTGGTGGTTTCTTCCATAGGATCAAAAGTGGGGATGTGAAACATTCTTCCTATGGACTTGGTAGATAGTTCAGCCAATACCTTGCTATCCTAGTCAACAATTATTTGACTGTTCTCCTGATATGCTTCTCGATAGGCCATTACCAGCTTAGGAGCCATAAGGGCAGGGGAGAAACCAGCTGCCTTGGCCAACCCACTTTTTGTGATATTCTTTGCATTTTTGGTGGTAGAGTTGATGATGACCCTTTGTTTGAATTCATCAATATCAATGTGCCCCAAGTTTGTATTTGAGACAGTGTCCCATTCCGTAGTGACTTTGGAGTTGATGTATCCTCCCTGAAATTTATATTTCATTTGATCTTTATCTTCCATTCCACTTGGTGCTTTGTCGGCATTTTTCCCCTTTTCTTTCTTTGTGGATGCTCCTAAAGGTCCTGCAGCTGATTCCATATATCCTGTAATCAAAAGAGCTATCAGCATGTTCATACAAAATATGGGGAGCAATAGTAAAATCCTACAAAATTCACGTTAGATTAAGTAATTCATCATTTAAAGATCATAATATTCTTCATTGATTATCATTTTCCTTTCATTGGAGGGAGTTATGGAAATGCGGGCCTAGGGGTGTAGACTTCCCTAGGCCGATAACCATTTTAAAGACTTTTGCAACCAGGTGGCGAATAGGGAATGACGACCCACATTTATCAACTCGAATTAGGTTTTTCAAGTTAAGGTGGGCCTACCAAGAGGTCAATCTCTTTTGACACTTGAACTTGATCACATTTGATGTTTTGGAAGTACTAGATTGATCATTTAGGCTTGCAGAAGCAAAGGGTGTAGGCGCACGGGGCCTCTCAGCCATTTTAGGCTTCACCATTAGAAACGACGCTAGTAGGAAGGAATCCCATAGGTGGCATCCCACAATGTGGGGCCCATGGTTAGAGAGGATGGCACCGAGCTATCTTTAAATTTCAAATAGCTTAGATGAGTGCGGGTAGGGAGATGCAAAAGTTTGCTGGAGGTCAGTCATTTTGAATGGTGGAGGTGAGATAGAGTTTTGCGTAAGGAAACCTACATCATCGGATCCATAAAGAGTCACAACATTGTTCATTCATGATTGGCCAGAAGGAAGCATTGAGGTCGAGCCTCGCATAGCAGGTAGGAGGCATCAGTTGGTAGTTTTGAAATGGCTAGAGTGGGATGGAGGCCTGCAAGTGGTTGTCCGCATGGGGTAGCTCGCATGATGCACTGCACTTAGTCTTTTCGTTCTTTGGGATCATACAGAGGCGATGAGTGTGGATTCCGCTTGGTGGACAGATAGGTATCCAAGGTCGTTCAAAATGACAAACTCATGACAATGGCCCATGGATGGAAGTCCACAATGGGTAGTCCATAAGGGCTTGAACTTAGGCATTTTAATTTGGAGAATTGGTTAGAAGTTACCAGTGTGGGGCCCACCTAGCAGGAGGAACCTAAGGTTTTGCTGTTAGGAGATGATCATTGAACAACAACAAAGTGGTGGTGGAAACTCACAGCAGATAGTCTATAAGGAGTTATGTACTAATGTTAAATTAGCAGACAAAAATGTAGCGGGACCCACAAGGCAAGAGGCCGAGGCAGGTCTTCCATTTGAGACAGCGAAACACAGGGGAAATCCAAATACAGAAACCCAGATATATGGGCCCACAAGGATGAAAAGATATTCGTTTATTCCCTTGTTTTGTTTAAGTCTAATTAGTGATGGCGATGAAGGAGTGCCTTCCCACATATGTAGACCCGAAGGGGAAGAAGGCTGCCATTTAAAGTTTATCGTTTTAAGGAACAAGGCAATGACATTGGGAATTTTGTGGGTTGTATGGACCTGATGGGTCTAGTTCAAGAATGGTTGCAGAGGGTGAAAGTTTTGCATGGTTTTCTAAGTTCGATTTCAAAAGATATTCAAGTTTTTAAAATGTGGGTTTTGTCTGCCATGATGTGATCAGGCTAGTTTTAAGTCTTTCCTTCTTCAAAATTTACTAACTTTTGTGAAAATTGAAGAAAACTCATAACATAGATGATTCCAAAAAAATGACCTAGAAAACCCAATGAAGTATGTGAAGAGACTGCAAATGATGATGCTTTAAACAATGAAGGGACTCTGTAGGCATGAAAGCAACGATGGTTAGGGGCTCTAACAAGTTTTTGAAAGTCTGATAGTGAAAATGACTATAGAATTTCATGCATTAAATGCCAGTCATTAATAT
Source organism: Sequoia sempervirens (assembly GCA_007258455.2). Taxonomy (NCBI): domain Eukaryota; kingdom Viridiplantae; phylum Streptophyta; class Pinopsida; order Cupressales; family Cupressaceae; genus Sequoia; species Sequoia sempervirens. The sequence goes on from VDFB02000013.1 coordinate 144,403,609, forward strand.
AGGTACAAAGGTAGCCAGGGTTAGTGAACATGCATTTCAAAAAGGCGGTGATGGGAATGGTAGGGTCTGCAAAGCAAACGACACCCATGAGTTGGTCATTCAATGAATCAACAAAAAGGAATGACAGTAGGGGTTGCGGACCCCACAAGGTGAGTGAATGTGATGAGTCATCCATTTGGGATGGCAAAGCTAGGGTGGAGTTCTACATAGGGTGGCCTGGAAGGGTAGACCCGCATAGCGTGAAGGATGGCATTTTGAGGGTTTGAAAGAAAACTACCAAGGGAACTCCACAAAGGCCAAATACTTGGAAATTTTGAGGACAATGAAACTTGGTCAACTTAAGATGGTGAATCTAAGACTCCTTGACCACTTAGGACTCAAAATAGGGGGTTACACAAACTGAGGTGAAGGAAAAAGAGGGTCCCCATTCTGAATAGAGTGTGTGTGCTATAGGCACAACAAATGGTGACTCTATTGGAGAACACTCTTGAGCGTTCTAAGGATAAATGCTCATTTAGAACCTAGAATCTTTGGTTTCATAGAATAGGGGTCGATTTCCAAAAGTGAACTGTGGGACTCAAAGAAGAATGGGATCCTTAGCTGGATCAAATTACAAAACATCTCAAAAGTGTGTGTATGTAGTGAATTCATTTCCTTCTCTTAGAGGCTATAACAAATGACCATTAATCAGACCAAGCAAGCTCCATAAACTATCCAACTCCAAAAGTAACCTGGACATTTTTGTGCTTCCAGTCAGGCATCCATAGCCCCAACGGATTTGTCATTGTGACCCCATGAACATTACTCTACTGTTGGCTAGGTGTCCATAGCCCTGGTAGAGTTGTTTGCACACCCACACGGTTAATTGATTCTCACATTTTATTTCTTATTTCTTTTGATACCTCTTTTAATATTATTTATTTTTGCTCAACTATGTAAGCATCAAAGCTTATTGTGGGTTTGGGAATCACAGTGGTTATTGGAACATACTTAAGATTTTTCACTTGCTAAGCTGTCATAACGACCACTGTACAACTCTTCAGAAATAATTTAGTATGCATTTTGTGCAAGATCTAAGATGAACATAAAAGGATTCAACTAAGGGTCAGGTTCTAAGTCAAGTTAGAGTTCAAATAAGGAGACCGTTCAATAGCAGAAATCAAAGACCAATAGTTGAGAGTGAATATTTATCTAGAGAACGCAAAGAGAAAACAACAAAGTGAATCATTCATCGAATCAAGCACGACGGTTGCATTAGAACAAAGGAAAACCCTCAAAAAAAAAGATAGCCGTGTGGTGAGAAAAACAAAAACAAAGCAAACAACGAAGCAACAAAGAAAGGAAACCTAAACTAACCTATGTACATGTATTTACAAAGAACAGCTCAGACGAGCCTAGGATAGGAAGTAATGCTTGAGGTGTTGCCCGTTGATAGGTAGCGAGATATTTTCACTAGTTAGTGTCTTGAGGAAGAAAGCATTATCTCCTAAGATTTCATAAACCTGAAAGGGGCCAAGCCAGAGCTTGCCGAATTTTTCATGTCCCCCTTTCTTTTCATGGGCCTTGTTCCAAGATAGGACCAAATCAGCGATTCTAAAGGCCTTAACTTTGGCTCGGTGATCGAACCATCATTTGACTATGCCCTAATGTTTGGTAAAGTTTTCAATAGCCCAATCATGAAATTCTTCAAGGTGGAGAAACTCAGCTAGACGAGCTTCTCATTGATCCCCTTCTTCATAAAAGGTGTTGATGAATTGAAGGGTGGGGATCTTGAGGTGGAAAAGAAAACATAGGCTCCAAGCCATAAACAAGATGGAACAGGAAATCACTGAAGGAAGCCTTGTGGCATGTGAAATCTGCCCAAAGGGAAAAACAAAGTTGGGTGTACCAGTCTTTAGGATTCCTATCAAGCAGTTTTTTGATCACGGTGATTAAGTTCTTGTTTGTGGATTCAACTAGGTCATTACCCTATGGGTAATAATTAGAAAAGAATTTAAGGGTAATGCCATAATTGAAGTCCCAACTAGCGAATTTAAGCGAAGAAAAGGCAAGGCCATTATCACAGACTAAAATGTATGGGCAACCAAAGCGATATAAAATGAAACCTTCAAGAAAATCAGTAACTACCTTTGTGGTACAATTGCTTCTGTCCATCTAGTACAATAATCACTAGCAGTTAGAATGTACCTGTGACCCGCAGAAGATGGTAGGTTTACTGGACTGATGAAATTGAGACCCCATTGCACAAATGGTCTTACCTCTAGGACTAGTTGCAACGAGATAGCAACATTCCATTCTTTGGCTGTGGCAGTCTGGCAAACGTGGCATGTGTGGACATTTCTATGTGCATCCTTGAAGAATGTTGGCTAGTAGTATCTAGCCCATAGGATTTGATGAGCAGTGGAAGGACCAGACCCATGACTAGTGCTAAACTTATCATGAAATTATTTCAGCACTCGCCTTGCTTCCTCTTTTCCCAGGCATCCAATGTAGACTAATTCATGATTCTTTTTATAAAGTATAGACCCTTAAAGCATGTAGCTGCTAATTTTTAGGCGGAGAGAATGCTTTTGAACTCCTTGTAGACAAGATGGGAATTTATTGTGTATCAAGTAGTAGACTATGTCATCATACCACTCCCCTGGGGAGACATCTTCAAACTGGCATTACTAAACCGTAAGCTCAGATCCTGCTTCAACCACTATTTTAGCTATTGTACTAGTGAGGGCCTGTCCCCTCACTAATTTCTTTGGCTAAATTTCCATGTCATATTCTTGTAGCAAGGTAACCCACTTTTCTCTTCTTTCTCCTAACTCACTCAGCATTAACGTCTTCACTATTGGGTCAGGCACAATGGAAAAAACCTTGTTTTGTAGGATGTAGTTTCTGAACTTCTTGACTCCTCTAACCAGAGTATATGCTTGTTTCTCTACGTTGTGATATCTCAGATCATCATCCTTCAATGGAGAACTCATAAAGGCAATTGGGTGCCCACTCCCTTCATCATCCTTTTGAGTCAATATACTGGCACATGAATGATCTGAAGCAAACAAGTAAATATAGAACGACTTTAGGTAATTAGGACTAACTAGCATGGGTGCATTAGCAATTTCTTTCTTGATTTCCTCAAAGGTCTGCTTTTCCTCTAGATTCCACTCAATTTTTGCATCTTTCTTTAGCATGGCATTGAGTGGCTTGAGTATTTCAGCAAAGCTCGTAATAATTTTTTTGATGAAATTTATTTTTTCGAAGAAATATTTCAACTCTTTCTTGCTTCTTGACTACTAAATCTTCAAGAGAGACTGAATTTGCTTGGGGTCTATTGAGATTCCTTGCTCTAAAATAATGTTCCCTGGAATCTTTCCTTTTGTAACTCTAAAGATGCACTTCTTCGGATTGAGGGATATTCCAAATTCTCTGCACTTCAAAAAAAATTTGCATAGATCAGAAACATGATCACCCTATTTCTTTGAGAACATGGTGAGATCATCCATGTAGATGATAATCTACTTTTTGATCAGATCCTTTAATGTTATGTCCATTGCACGCTGGAAGGTGGCACCAGCATTGATGAGCATGGATGACATTATTTTGTATGTGAAGGTTTCCCACTTGGTGGTGAACGTTGTTTTGTATCAGTCCTCATATTGCACCATTACTTAGTTGTACCCAGAGTACCCATCTAAAAAAGACATCATTTGTGAACCATTGACAATCTATAGCACCTCATCCAATAAGGGCACAAGATAGTTGTCTTTTTCTGAAGCTATATTCAAGTTGCAGAAGTCCACACACAATCTGATTTCTCCATTCATTTTCCTAACTGGGACCAAATTGGCCACCCACATGGAGTGCCTGACTAGAAATGTGATTTTGGTAAACAAATTTTGCACTTATAAATGATGGGCTCCAATAATGCATTAATGGGACATTGTTGTTGTCGCAATGGTCAACCATTCAGCTTAAGAGGTATAGTTTGTGTGATGATTGAAGTATCATATGTCTTTAAATATTCCTAAATCCATGCAAGTACATCATGATACTTCCAAAAAGCATCGATGAATCCTTTCTTTTCTTCTGGCATACACACTTTTCCAATGAATACATTTTTAACTTCCTCGGTTGTTTTGAGGTTGAGAGTGTCACAATGGTTGTTGATGGAATCCTTCTTTGCCTATTGATCCTGGTCTTGGATCTGATCTAGGTCAAATATCCATTCAATCTAAACCACCCCCATTGGAATAGTGTTTGTCTTGAGGTTGATGACCCCTTCTATATCTAATTTAGCCTCTTCAGGCTCATCCTCATCAACAATTTGGGTTGCAAACACATTGGAACTAGTGATGAAATCTAAGATGTTCTTGTCATCATTGAACACTTGGAAATGAGTAATGTTTTCTAACATAGATGGGGTGGAGGTAAGCTCAACGGTCAATATTTTAAGACCGGACAATAATAATGGTTGAAGAGTATTGGCTGCTTGATCCAAGGCATCAAAAGTGTGGTTTTGGGATCGATGAATCAACTAAATATTGAATGCATCTAGGCTTTCTAACAAGTCCCAAATCCTATGCCTATATTTTTCTAGTCTTCTATCATGGTAGAAATATAGTTTCCTGACTTATTTCACTACTAACTCTAAATCTCCAAATACTTGCAACATTTTAACTTTCTTCCTTAGGTCCATTAAGAGACCATGAACTAACACTTCGTACTCTGCTATGTTATTGGTGCAATAGAATTGAAGCCTATGGGAAGAAAAGCAAGTCTTACCTATGGGGCTGATGAGTTCAAATTTGGCTCCCCCTCCTTTCTTGGAATTGGATCCATCGAAGTGCAAAGTCTAGAACTTGGAGGGTTCCTTAACTTTGGGGTGGATCATGCATTCATTCCTCCTTGGTTGCATGCTTGCATCTGCAATTTCCAGAGTTGGTACTGGCTTAGCATGGTTGATGCTAGATTATCTTGTTGCCAACTCCTTTTGAGGTGCATCTTGTCCTTTGATATGTTCTATTGTTTTTTGACACAAGAAACACTCGAATTCTGAGTGGGTAGCATTATGAAATCTACACCAACTAGGGAGAAAAATTTGTTGAAAATCCATTCTTGGACCTAGGCTAGGTTGATCTTGTATGCATTTCTCCATGAAGAATTGGAATCCTTCTAGCAGTCCCAAATTCTCATCATTGTAGGATTCATCATCATCTAATTCTACCGGCATCTCCATACTTTGAGGTGCATAGGCTAAATTGGTAGGAGGGCCACATAATACCATAAATACTTCTTCAGTAATCTCTTCTTCTTGAGGCCCTGATTCTTCTTGATATGCCATAGGGCAATAATTGACCAGCTTTATTTTAGCAAACAACATCTTGTTGGTGTTGTTATATTTCGTAATCATGAATTTCATGCACAGCTCCCAGTCTATACAGATCTAATTTGGAAGCCCCTTCCATGGTAACCACATGTGAGAGAAATTAGTTGTGGAATATCCACTCAATTCCCCCGTGAAGTCTCATCCTAGTATTATGCCATATGTGTCTAGGATATCCACAACCTAGATGTCAATAACTTGCTGCACCCTTGGGTCTATAGCAATTTGCATGGGGATTCGATTGATTTCTTTGACTATATTCACTTTTGTTTTGTCCAATTGGGTCACCTTTCTTTTGGAAGGAGTGGGAACTATTCCCAATGTTTTACATATTGCGAGAGGCATGACATTGGTTGACACTCTAGAATCAAGCAAGAAATTGTGTAGGTTTTTCCCAAATATTCTAATTATAGTAAGAAAAGGTGGCATTTCTAACTTTCCCTGAAATAACCCCATAGGAATATCTACCTGGGCCACTTGATTTTTATCCTTTTCAATGGTCTTTTCCTTAGCTTGCACTTGACTTTGTTCCTTAGTGGGTTGTTTCCCCATTTGTTGATTTAAAGGGACATCTTTCATTTTGCCTATAATTTCTTGAATTACAGGCTCATGTTGTGGCTCTTTGAACGATACTTTCTTAGTTGTATCTCTTGTGTGGACTTGGAGGAAGGGGTCCCATTGATAACCCTAAAGAAGGCGTGCCTAACTATATGTACCTTAAGTAACTCAAAGGAAAACAAGTTGATTTTGACCTTCTTGAACTCTCTAGCAATATACTCGCCTATTTGCTCAATTTGAGCTTCGAAGGCTCTACCTAAGGAAGAGCTAGCTAACTGGTTTTTTGTTTGATTTGGTTGTTTGTTCTTGTTGAAGTATTGAGTGGGAATGTAGAGGTAGCTTGGATTATTGTTGGCATTAGGGTCATGCTAGGTGGTAAAGTTATTAGGCAAAGTGGAAGTTGTGTAAGGTCCTCTTGCTTGCCTATTTCTTAAGCTATATGGAGTTTCCCTTTGATGGAACATGTGTACATCCTCAGGTGTCTCTTCCTCATCTAGTAGACCATTATCTACCAAAGCAAAGAGATGAGATAAATTTTCTTCATTACTTACCATTTTCACTTCTTCGTTCTTTAGAGAAGTAGTCTCATTTTTTGCTCCATTGTTCTCACTTCACAGGAATGGGGCTTGATTGACTATGAGCATAGAGGAATCATAAGGTTCAGACAGAACTAGGTCTTGGCAACCAACACCATCCACAAAATTTTGAACTTCAACTTGGAATCTCTTCACAATTGTGAGGAACTCTGGGCAATCCAATTTAGAGTGCCTACTAGTCTTGTGAATTTGGCACTAGCTGGACAAAGCTACTTCGGAAAGGTACACCCCACTAGTTGTATTCTCTATGTTAACTGGTTGATCAAGAGAGGTAGGAACACCTCCATTGTTTAGCCTTGTATTCCACATCTAGTTCTTCCTTTGTGAGGGCCTCCTTTCAAAATTCTAATTGGAATTTTGTCCCCATTCATAGTTCTACCCGGATGAGGTTCCGCATCATGGTTATCTCTAGTGTCTTGGTTGCAGTTGGCTTGGATGCTGCATTGGGAGGCTTGTAGCTGGTTTTTTTAATTTCTTAAATGGATCATCTATGTGGACATCTTTCTAATCATTTCTGATAGCTTGTCTAACCGATCTTTCTCTACATTGTTTGGCTGCGATGCTTGGTTTTGGAGAAAGATGGGTTGTGTTGCCTATTGGTTCTACTAAGTAGGTGGGAATTCGGGCCCTTGTAGATATAAAGGAACTTGAGGTTGTTGCATATAGACCTGTTACTACTGCGGCTATAAGGAATAAGGCACTAGAGGCACCTAGTTCAATGGTTGTCCTGGATGAGGGACTATGGGCAATTGCAGAACTTGGTTTAGAAGAGGCATCTAATGTGCCAAGGCTTGGGTAAGCCCTTGAATTTGCATGGGGTGAGAAATCTATCCCATGGAAGGCTACTGACCCAATTTTTTTTTTCCCAAATCAGTGTTGGCTATGACCGCCTCAGCATAAGCATCCACCAATCTGGTAGGTGGTGGGTTCATTCTTTTTACCAATGCTACAATGAGTTTGTCTAGGGCGGCTAGTAGACTGGCAAAACATTAGCATCATTAAGCACATATGGAGTTTGTAACCTCGTGTATGCCTAATGAAACTGATCATTGAAGTAGCCTATTGGTTCATTGACCTCCCTACAAACATACATGAACTATTGATATAGTTCTAAGGGACTAATTAGAATCTTGTACTTCCACAAGAAGGAATTCTTCAAAAGGTCCCAAGTGGTAATTGATCTCATTGGTAAGTTGATGTACCAATAGAAAGCCTCCTCTCCCAAGGAATAAGGGAAAAGTATGCATGCCACATCCTCATGATCGATCTACATATCCTTAAGTGTTGTTTGGAATATCTTGATGTGTTCTTCAACTCTTCTCTATGGATCCCAAGGATTGAATTTCATGAAAAATCCCTCTAAGTTCTTGGGCATGTCATGTTAAACGTTGAATAATAGTGGAGAAGGATTATTCCCAGCCAGGACATGAGGGGAAGCAGAGGTGGTATTTTCTATTGGACTGGAACTTGGAGCTACATAGGGGTAGCAATAGTTGGAACTACACCTTGGACTTGAGGGGTAGGGAGAGGGGCAACACCCTAGCTATGGGAGGCGAGTGACTGGATGTAGTTTGAGATGGTTGAATGGAGGAAGTGGATGTAGAAAGGAAGGATGAGTGTGGGGAGAATGGAAGGAGGAGGGAGGTGAAGTGGATGGAATGGATGAGGAGGAGGAAGTTGCATCCCCTCTTTTAGTCCTCCTAGCCCTAGTAGGGGGTTGTAGCTCTTGGAATTCCCCTCTATTTGGTGTTGATCTTAGAACTATTTGAAATCTTTCAAGGGAGAACAAACCAATTTGATCCAACTTAACACAAATGGTTCCCTCCCTCTAGCACCAGTTCTATTGATGTGTGTTTTATACACTTTCTCAACAGAGGAAATGCAAAAGTGCACTACCTTTCTCGAAAGAAAATCTCCAACAACAAGTTGCTGAAAATTACCCCAAGGTCTCTAGAGTGTCAAGTCATGAATTGCTTGGAATGTCTCAGTTTTTTTATGTGATTTGTTGGTAATCATAGGGAAGCCTTACATATGTTAAGTTGGAGGGGAATTGGTCCTTGAAATGGAGTTCTTAAGGTGTGGAAATTTATGAGCAGTTGTTGTAGGTTCAAAACAATAGTCTAGAACTCTATTTCCTAGACTTGAAACTACTAATGAATAGTGATAATGCAGGACTCTACAGTGGACAACCTTCATAAAACCAAGTTCCACCTAACCAAATTAACTCACAATCTCATGAAACTAGTGCAAGCTTCTAAGGTATCTAGATTTTATATCATTCATTCATCATGAAGCATGAATAAAAGATAGAATTTAAGTGCAACATTCAAAGTATGTTCAGAATAGCTTTACACTAGTATTTATCATCAATAAACAACAAAAAGCATGAACAAGGAAGGGCATCAAAACAACATAATTCTTCAATACCAATGAACAACATTAACTAATCTACCGAAAGCATGTAAAACTCATAGAATAGAAAAGTAAATCTACTCAAATTCACTAACTATAAGAAGAAGAATCATGAAACATGAAATTGGAACTCAAGAATCCACCAAAATAAATGAATTTCTATTCAAATTCTAGTAGCATGTCTTTACAACAACTCAACTCTCTCTTGAAAATGAGAGGAGACCCCCTATTTATAGTTTCCAAAAAGAAAAATGAATGGCCAAGATTTAATCTCATTGTGTGGCCAAGATTCACTATAAACTAGGGTTTCAACTACCCCCAAATATTTTGCAATTTAAAATTACATCTTTGTCCTTTACCCTATTTTTTCTTTTAGTGGCCAACACTATAGCAATTATTTCCATTAGCTAGCTTCATTTTTTGTAGCTACTATGTGAGGAATTCATCATGAATGACTGGATTTCCTTCATGTTTCTTCATAGTGGCATATTCTACAAACCTTCCAATCAACTCCTTGAGCTTACTCTACTCAATTATATCAGATTGGCACACTTGAAAGTTCAATTTCTTGGAGTTTTCGATAATCAAGTCCCAATCCTTGTTTTACTTTGGTGTGTTCTTGATCACTTGTTCTGATTGGGTGAAAGCTCAAGCAACAAAATCCATGAAATCTCGCATTAAGGTATTAGTGGCTCCATCCTCCATCTTCTTATGAAAGTGCGGCCTTATTTTATTAGGATCAAGCTTGACAGAGGGCATATCATAGTTTTTCATGAGCTTTAGGTACTCTTCATAGGACGCTCTAATTTCCTTAGCCCAATCAATATCAAGCTCCACTTAATGGAACACTCATTCCAAGATCTCTTTCTTGTGATTGAGGCCCAGTTTCCAGGTCTCAACGAGCCAATGATAGTCCTTTACCAATGCCAGCTCATTTTCCCATGTTCTCTCGAGCATCTTAAGGATGGACTCGAGTTTGGGGTATGTAATTCTATTAAGCTCTGGGAAGTCCATACAAAATTTCTTCGTTCCCTCGAGCTAGTTTTGCACCTCTCTAAAATTATTTGTTGTCCAAGCAGCATGGCTGATACCTATATCCCCATTGTACAGTATTCATTGGAACCAATCCTCCATGGCCTTTGTCCAACTCTTCCTCCTTTCAAGGTTGTTGATATGTTCCCCAGATAGTAGTAGTGGTAGAGCCGATGAGGTTGTTGGCAGTTCTTCCACAGAGGACCATTATTGTATGTAAGTCATTAAATCTTCCACTTGTGCTTTTAATTCCTCCTTGGAGGATTTTTCCTTATTCATTTGATGCACTATGGTGGCAAAAAATCCCTAAAGATGATCAATTTTCTACTCCCTTGTGGATGTTCCCAGGTCTATGGTGGAGATATTGTAGCTAAATCCTTCTCCTTCCACCACTAGACTAGCTATTTGTGTGGTCCTTGACCCTAATGCATCCATCGTTATGTCGGATCTGACCCTTGGTTTCTTCTCCTTCTTTGTCCCTATTTGTGTTCGAGACAAGATGGATTCTAATCTCGTCTTGGGATCCATAAGGATGGGAGCCTTCTTCTATAGTTTTTTATCCATCCACTCAAGAATTTTAGATTCTTCCTTTGGTGATTCACAATCACCCTCCACCTCTTGAGTATGTTGAATTTCCATTTCTTTACGGATCAGAGCCTCTCATTCTTTCTTTTCTTCATCTTCTTCATCTGAATCTCGAATGAATATAGCCTTTTCTTCCTAGAACTCAATGATAACTACGTTTTCCTTAGGGATATCTTCCCCTTCAGATCCCTTGTCTTCTTATTTTTTCCCATGCTCCTCATGATGTTCAAATTATAGGATTTTTCTTGTTTCAGCCTCTTCTTTAGGCTTATCTTCTTTCTCTTCCTCTTACTTTTCTTCTTCTTCCCTTGCAGGAGAAATTTTCTCATCATGACTAGGGATCCTCTCTAGTTCATTAGTTGGAGGCTCTATAGTTACCTCCCTTTCTTCATCTATGTCCATCTTCTTTTCAGAGGACTTCCTTTCAATTTACTCTCCAACTTCTCTGAGTTGCTTGATCAATTCTTCCTCAAGTTCTTGGTCAAAGTTTTCCACTATGTATTGGGCACAATGTTCTTCAATGTCTTCTTCTGAGGATTGTGATCCTTCTTCTTCATGCACCACTTCATTAATGACTAAGTGGTGATGCTTTGGATGATCATGATAGTCATCAACTTCCTCCTCTATTTCTTTGGTTGCTTCCTTCTCTTTCCTTTCTAGCTCTTTAGATATTCACATGGTCGTATCCATTTTAGGTGGTTTTGTGAGAGAAGGGATAGGGAGACCAGCCATGGCTTGGGATAAGGCAACTTGTATTGCAAGGTTCATTAATACTCACAAAACATCCAGTGGTATGTTTTGCATGCACCTAGAAAAATCTTCTAGGAGTGAGAGGGTGGGCATTGTTGTTGTAGAAGCCAAGGGGATAGTCATTGTTGGAGACATGGAGGAAGATGAGAGTGCAGAAGTTGTAGAGGTGGAAGAATCTATTACCATGATGGGTATAGTAGGCAAGGTGGAGGCAAGGTGGATAGAGATGTCCACCGTGGTCGGAGAGGAAGAAGGAAAAACCTAGGATGTCATCAGAGGAGTGACATTAGTGGCAATAATGATGGTAGAAATGGAAGAGGAAATAGGTGGAGACTTTGATTGCTCTACCTATTCTTCTTCTACCTCATGGATTAGATCTTCCTGAATTGTGGGAATCTCGGTGAATCTGCTTGATGTCTTTTCCTTCCTTGCATATACTTTATTCTTAGGTTGTCGCTCAGCTAACTCCTCTCTCTTCTTGGATTTGGTGATGGGAGGTTATTTCAGAGCTTCTCCAGATGGGGAAGTAGTAATCCCACTATCAGTCTCACCCTCGAGCTCATCCTCGAGTTTTTTGTAAGTCAGATTTGCTCCCTATAGCTTTAGTTGAGCAATCTACCCATCAATCCACTACTTTGTTTTGGCCTCTATTGGTTTTGTTAAGATATCGAGGTCATTAACCTCTTCCTCATCCTAATCAATTAGGGGGAGTGGCAGGTTGGCGATGACATTCTACCTTAGATCTATCACTATGTTTAGATCTTCTATAATTTGATCTGGCACTGGGAACAAGTTGACCATTTTAGCAAAGTATGTTGTCATGCGCATATAGTGCCTCATGTGCACTTCTTTATTATCATTACAATTTTCCCAGAAGTCCTCAACATTGTGCCAATGGGCATATTCTATCCCAACCATCTTCTTCAATTTTCCATACGGATCCATCCATGGCCGAGTAGTATAGAGCTCCAAGTTGTATTCAATGATTTCTTTCTTGGAATAATCCACACATTAGCATGCATTATTGCATACATACCCTAGCCAAATGTGAGAGAATATGGGATTCTAGGCCTATTCTTGTCACTCAGAAGAGTATGTGCACACTGTAGTTGTCTGGAGATCTCAAGCAATACCAAATAGTCATTTGGATACCGGGGCAGCTTATATGGCTTCCTAGAGAATCCCTCGATTCTAATGTAGGTAAATTTAGGAAATTGAATAAAGAGGAACCTGGACCAGTGGATAAAGGCATTGGCACTATGAGTGACTCTTATTTCGAAGTCTCCCCTGACTAGTCTAATAATGTGCCCGATAAAGGCACCATTCACTGGACAATAGTCTTTCTTGAATTTTTTGTAATGAAGCTACAGGTGTCTATAATAGAACTTTAGCTTCTTGCCCAGAGTCTAAATTTTGGTGATAAATAGACCCCTATAAAGTATGGGATCAGCCAACAAATAGACCAAGTATGAGGTCAAGTAAAATTGGGAGGTCCTTTTAACTACCACAAACTACTCATGCAAGCAGTTGTTGATCATTCCTACCCAATGTAACTTAATCTTCCCTCTGATAATCTCTTCTATAAAAAACAACATTCATTCTTTGAAGTAAGCCACAGTTGGGATGCCCATGAATCTACTTAACAATGTAACCAAATCATGGTAATATTTATAGAAATCACTCCTAAAGAGCTCCTGGAGTACTTTGCTCACGCTGCCCCTCTTTTCTTTCAACCAGTATTGATTGATTAGCTTCTTGCATTTGAGGGGGTCAACCTTCCACATAATTTCTACATATTCTTTCATGGTTTCTTCCATAGGATCAAAAGTGGGGATGTGAAATGTTCTTCCTATGGACTTGGTAGATAGGTCAACCAATACCTTGCCATCCTAGTCAACAATTCTTTGAGTGTTCTCCTGATATGCTTCCCGACAAGCCATTACTAGCTCAAGAGCCACAAGGGAAGGCAAGAAACTAGCTGCCTTGGCCAATCCACTTTTCCTAATATTCTTTGCATTTTTGATGGTAGGGTTGACGATGACCCTCTCCTTGAATTCATCAATATCAATGTGCCCTAGGTTTGTATCTGAGACAATGTCCCATTTTGTAGTTGCTTTGGAGTTGAGTTCTTCTCATTTAAATTTATATTTCATTTGATCTTTATCTTCCATTCTCCTTGGTGATTTTCTGGTATTTTTCCCCTTTTCTATCTCTTTGGATGCTCCTGAAGGTCCTACAGCTGATTCCATATATCCAGCAATCAAAGGAGCTATCAGAATTTTCATACAAAACACAGGGAGAGTTAGCAAAATCTTGTAGAATCCACGTTAGATCAAGTAATTCATCATTTAAAGATCATAATATTCTTCATTGATCATCATTTTCCTTTCATTGGAGGGATTTATGGCAATGCAGGCCCAAGGGTGTGGACTTCCCTAGGCTAGGAGTCATTTCGAAGACTGCTACAACTAGGTAGCAAATAGGGCACGGTAGCCTACATTGATCCACCCAATTTTGTTTTCCAAGTTAAGGTGGGGCCTACTAGGAGGTCAAGCTATTTTGGCATGTGGGATTGATCATTTAGGCTTATGAAAGCAAAGGGTGCAGGTGCAAGGGGCCTCTTGTCTATTTTAGGCTTCGTCATTAGAAATGGCACTGGCAGGAAGGAATCCCGCAGGCAGCATCCCACAATGCAGGGCCTATAGTTGGGGAGGACAGGGCCGAGCTATATTTAAAGTTGAAACAATTTAGATGAGTGTAGGTAAGGAGATGCGGAAGGTTGCTGGAGGTCAGTTGTTCTAAACAGAAAAGGAAGGACAAAGTTCCATGTAAGGCAACCCACATCATCAACTCCGCAGAGAGTCGAGACATTGTTCGTTCCTGATTGATTGGAAGGAAGCATTGAGGTTGGGCCCTATGTAGTGGGTGGAAGGCATCATTTGGCAGTTCTGAAATGACGAGAGTGGGATGGTGGCCTGCAAGTGGCTGTCCCCATGGGGTAGCCTCCATGATGCACTACACTTAGTCTTTTTGTTCTTCAAGCTCATACGAAGGCAACGAGTGTGGGTTCTACTTGGCGGAAAAATGGGTATCCAAGGCCATTCAAAATGGAAAACTCGCAATAGAGGCCTATGAATGGTATTTTTCAATAGGTAGTCCGCAAGGGCTTGAACTTAGGCATTTTAATTCAGAGAATTGGTCAAAAGTTACCAGCACGAGGCCCGTCTAGCGGGAGGAACCTGAGTTTTCACCATTAGGAGATGATCATTGAACAACGATGGAGTGGTGGTAGAAACCCGCAGGAGATAGTCTATAGGGAGTTATGTGCTAAGGTTAAATCAGCAGATGAAAATGTAGCGAGACCCACAGGGTAGGAGACTGAGGTAGGTCTTCTGTTTGAGATAGCGAAACATAGGGGCAATCCAAATGTGGAAAGTTGCATACCCATGCACACACGAATGAAAAGATCTTCGTTTAGTCCCTTATTTTGTTTAAGTATGATTGGTGATGGCGATGGAGTTCCTTCCCACATACGTGGGCCCAAAGGGGAAGAAGGTTTCCCTTTAAAGTTTATCATTTTAAGGAACAAGGAAATGACGTTGGGAATTTTGTGGGCCACAAGGACCCAATTGCTTTGGTTCAAGAACGACCGCGAAGGGTGAAAGTTCTGCACAATTTTCTAAGGTTGATTTCAAAATATTCTAAAGTTTTTTAAAATTTGGGTTTTGTCTGCCATGATGTGATCTAGCTAGTTTTGAGTCTTTCCTTCATCATAATTTACTAACTTTTGTAAAAATCGAAGAAAACTCATAACATGGATGGCATCAGAAAACTAACCTGGAAAGCTTGATGAAATATGTTAAGAGACTATAAATGATTATGCTTTAAATAACGAAGGAACTCTATGGGTGTAGAAGCGATGATGGCTGGGGGCTCTGACAAGTTTCTAAAAGTCTAACAGTGAAAATGGCTTGTCAAAAATGACTATTTATAGAATTTAACGCATTAAATTCTAGTCATTAATGTAGGTATGGAGGTAGCCAGGGTCGATGAACGTGCATTTCAAAAAGGCGGTGGCAGGGTCCGCAAAGCGGACGACACCCATGAGTTGGTCATTTAATGAGTTAGTGAAAAGGAATGGCAGCAGGGGCCACGGACCCTGCGAGGCAGGCAGATGTGCCTAGTCAGCCATTTGGTATGGAAAAGCCAAGGTGGAGTTCCACATAGGGCAGCCCACAAGGACAGATCCGCATAGTGTGAAGGATGACAGTTTGAGGGTTTGAAAGAAAATTGCCATGGGAACTCCGCAAAGGCAAAAGACTTGGAAATTTTGAGGGCACTAAAACTCGGTCAACTTAATATGGTGACTCTAAGATTCCTTGACCACTTAGGACTCAAAATAGGGGGCATCCAAAATGAGGTAAAGGAAAAAGGCAACCTGACAAAGAAAAAAGAGGGTCCCCATTCTGAACAAGGCGTGTGTGCTATAGGCACAAGTCTCACTTCCAAGCCTGAAAAGTGATTGTTACATTTCTAAGTACCCATTTGGCAGATTCTTGTTCTGCCAAATTTCCCAAAAACTGGACTAAGTCGCCCAGTTTGGCGTAAGTGTCCCATTCAGCATTTCTAGTCAACTCTGCAGGATTTTAGGTGCACCTCTCTAGTTTTTTTTAATTTTGTCATTCTTTACTTCCATTCTTAGGTGTTTTTTAATACACCACTGTGTTTTCAAACAAGTTGCATTTCTTAGATTTTGCATTAATAATCATCTTTTTTTTTAGTTTAGTGCATTTAGGAATATTGCATCCATCCTTACATTAATCTTCAAGGTTTACATTGCATTTTGGCCCATCTTTCTCCTTTTAGGTGAAAAAACCTAAAAGTGCAAGAAAGACCCTTAGGTACCAAAATCTTTGTTTACATTTTGGTGAACACTACTTTTGAATATTGTTGCTTTTGATTTCAATTGGATCCTAGGTTTAACTTGTATCAACATTGCATTAGGTTTTGCATTGTTTAATTTGCATCCTAGGGTTTTAAAAATTACATTAGTGAAAAGCTCATATAGCTTGCATTTTTGCATTTTGTTTCATTGGAAAACAACAAAATTTTGCATGTTCATAGTGTAGCTACATCTATGCATCTGAAAAACATCAAATTGCATTTACAATTTCTTAAAAATCTCAAAAAAATCATCACTGGGACTAATTCACCACACTAGGTGACTTAGTCCTACACATTTTGCACTGTTATTTCTGGCATTTTCTGCACACTTTCTGCTATTGCATTGTTGTTACAAATTTTAGAATTGTAGTTATTAGCATTTTATTGCTCTTAGTTTCATTGCATTTCATTTACAAACCTTTGCATGAGTGTTTGGTGTCCTATTACTAATACCTTAGAGAGACAAAGCTCAAGACTCATATTATCCCATGATAGTACACTCCTTTTGGATCTTGGATTGTCTAACGCTTCCACTCCTAGTATTGAAACTAGTACACTAGACATGGACCCTACCTATAGGAATGATTTGCTTTCCCATAACATGCAAATTGACACATCAAACAATCACATTTTGCAAGAAAAAGTCATTAAAATTCATGAAGACTTAACACATCTTCAACATAACTTGTGTCTTGAAAACATTTCAGCCACTGCGATTCCTACTATAGAAAACATCTGTCACCTGATTGAAAATGACGAAGGCCTAAATATTATGAAAAAAATTTATGAGATATACAACAAACATACTCATTCCTCATCTATTACATCTCAACCAGCAAACACTATGGTTAGTCAAGGAGGACCTAACACTCCTCCTCCCTCCATAGTGGCATCAATACCTACCTACACCACTCCCCCAGTTGCAACAGTCATGCAATCTATTAGTAATGTGATACCTTCCTTTACTATTCTTGTTAGCATTCCTAATTCTTATGTGGCATTGTATGTCTTATCTTCTTCCACCATACCATCTATTAGCATTCCATTCACTTTCCCTACCACTACATACACTCCATCACCACTTTCCCTTCCACCTCATTCCACTTACACTGACTCTCTCATCACACAAATTATCCAAACCGTCTCTTCCATTCAAAAATAAATATCCAACATCAACCAAAACTAGAATGGACCACCGACCTATTATGTCTGGAGCAGCCCACTATCTTTGGAAATCCTACAAACACCGATGCCACAAGGAATAGAAATGCCTAGACTTGTGACATATGGTGGGAAGGATGATCCTTTTAACCATGTTAATACTTACACATGCCTTATGTAGTGAAGTTTTCCTTGACGATAAACTGTTAGCCAAACTGTTTCCTATGACTTTAAAAGACACTACCTTAGAGTGGTTTTCATCCTTACCAAAAAATTCAATTCATTCATTCACTAAACTATTTGATGCATTTATAAATCATTTTGAAGTGCATATGACTCCAAATAAGACCTTGGCCAACTTGATGAGATGAAAACAACATGAAGAAGAAAAAGTAACTGATTTTATCTCACAATACCAATCTCTTTACTCTCAAATTGATGTCAAGATTTCTGATCCACATCTTCAGAAGATGTTTATAGAAAAATTGCAAACCAAACTTTACGATAAACTCACAATGCTGAAATTTCCCTCCTTTATGCACTTGTGTACTGCCCTTTGCGATTATCACAATTTGGTTTGTAGTCGTGATGCAAAGTCCACTTCTAGCTGACCTAAGAAATTCAAACATGCCAATCCAAACTGTTCACAACTATTTAGAAACAAAAACAAAGGGTTCTTACAGTTCCATCCCCCTGAGCAACCAACTCAACCTGTCAACAACCAGGTAGCAATTGTTAAAGCTGTGATACCTTATAGTTATGGAGATCTGAAACGACAGTTTACACCTTTACCAGACACTCTTCATAACACCATGTCCCAACTTATACAGTAACAAATGATTACTTTACCTATTGTTAAACCACTCAATCCTACTATGCCTTTACCTCCAACCTTTAAACCCAATGCTTATTGCCATTATCATAGACAAAACGAACATGAAACAAAAAAATTTAAACATCTTAAACACCTTGTGCAAGACCTTGTTGATTTTAGTCGTCTATCCATTTCAAATGTTAACATTAAAGTCAATGCATCTATTACCCCACCTAATCAAAATTTGCAATTTTTTATTGATCCAATGCCCAAGCACAATGTGTCAATTGTCAAAGCTAGTGAAACTCAAAACAATGATGTGATGAATATTCATACAGCTATTGAACATCCTGAACCACATACCACTACTATTAATCCTATGAATGAAATTGTAGGTGTGATAGATGTTATCCCTCATAAGGTCCAGCGTAATAAATCTCTTGATATTACTTTCTCATCTAACGAAATACTCCCAAATCTTCCTGATAGTCCTCTTTACATAGCCGGTTGTATTTATGATAAGCCCACTAATGGGATACTCATAGATCCCGCCTGTGGCGAGAATGTGATCACTAAGGAATTCTTGGTATTACATGATATTTATCAAGATGATTATGATAAATGAAAAGCATGGATCAAAACACACAATGGTTTTTCTTTCCCTAGGATAGGATCAATCATCCTTCCATTACAAATAGGACCTAAAATAGTGGATGTTACATTCTCCATCATCCCACAGTCGGATCAGTTTCGTTTGTGGCTAGGCCATCCATGGTTGCACTCAATGAAGTTTGTTCCTTCACTCATACACAAATGTTTAAAGTTTCCACTTGACACTAACATATTCAATATTAACCATAGTGGCTTTAACCATTTTTCCCTCCGCAACACATCTTCATCCACTTCTGACACTCCTATCCTAGATGAAACAATGTTGTAACTTGAACAAGAACCAACACCCAAAACCTCCCCCACATTGTCCAAACTGCCAAGAGATAATGACAATAACTCTGTCATACCTCGTATAAAACATATTTATAAGGAAAAGGAGAAAGTGGTTGAACAACCTTCCATGGTTTCTTTCATTCCTCCCTTTAGGGAATAAAAGAAACCAATGGTTGATCAACCCACTCCTTCACAAGAACAACTTGATAATAAAACAAAAAGAAACAAAGGAGTTAGAGAGCATAGGTGTCGATGTCCTGTCATTGCTCGCAAGTCACAAGATGAAGAAAATAAAGAAAATAAAAATCCACACTTGAAAGAAGCAATGAATGACAACCATCCTCCCCAATCACAACAAAATGATCCCATACAACAACCACAACTCGTGATACACCCTTTATTGGACATTATCATCCATCCTCCTGTCGTGATTAACTTGGATGACGATGATGAAATCACTAAAATTGATGAAGAGGTGCATAATTATCTAAAGACATTATTTATTTTCCTCTTCCATGAGCGTAAACAAAAAATCTCCTACAACAAGTGTAGAACCTAGTACTTCCCCTAGTTCAGCACTTACACTTGTCCCTTTAGTTATTTGACCACCCTCAGCATATCCTAAACATGATTGGGAGGCGGGTGACTTGCTCATCAGTTGACTTTCATTTGCCTTACTAGTCTTTTTCATTTTCTTTTACTTTTTCTTTGTCTTCTACATGTGCATATTGTGTTCCCCCATAATGTGTTGTTTCATGTTCTCTCTCTCTCTGTGACATTCTTTTATTTTTACCTTCATTATTCTATATTTCATACATTTATTTTTCTTTTTTCTTTTTTTTTTTCCTTTTGGGTATGGTGCAAGGAATTGAGACTGCAATGTCTCTTTCATGTTGACCTAAAAGGCCCATTTTCTTTTCTTTTCTTTTATCTTGGGCTTGCCTTTTCCTTTTGGGGATGACACAAGGCATTGAGACTACAATTTCTTTTTCATGTTAATCCAAAAAGCCCCCTTTTTTTTTTCTTTTCCTTTTCATTTTGTCTTTTCTTCTGTTTTCCTTTTGGGGATGATGCAAGGCATTGAGACCACAATGTATATTTCATGTTGACCCAAAAGGCCCCTTTTCTTTTCTTTTCTTTTCTTTTGTCTTTGGCTTTCCTTTTCCTTTTGGGGATGATGCAAGGAATTGAGACCAAAAGTTCTCTTTCATGTTGACCCAAAAGGCCCCTTTTCTTTTCTTTTCTTTTTTCTTTAGATTTCCTTTTCCTTTTGTGGATGACACAAGGCATTGAGACCACAATGTCTCTTTCATGTTGACCCAAAAGCTTTTTCTTTTTCTTTCACCTTTTTTTTTCCTTTTGTTTGTGTTTCCTTTTGGTGATGATGCAAAGTTTCAAGACACCCTATGTCTCTTCCATGTTGACCCAAACAGATCTTTCTTTTTTTGGGTATGTTGAGGATCATGATGGGCCAAAAAGTGGTGATATGATGGGTATGTGAAGGTGCATAAGAGTGAATTTTCACCTCATGTGAAAATCCCCTTTTTTTCCTTTATCCACCTTAGAAAACCAAGTTCAGAGGCTTAATTCCACCTAATCCTGTTGTTTGCATACCACTTGGCACCTGTTTTGAGCGTCAGTGGAGGAATTTTTTTCAGGGATGCCCGCACAAAGCACAAATGTCCATGCGGTGTGCTTATGTCCCTGGAAAATTCCTATGGTTAAACCTATAGAGGCGTTGATCTTCTCATTGGAAGTGAAGTTCTAACACCCCCTTCGGCCGACTAAACCGAATATGGCCATTTTCTTCCCTCTTCCTTCAAATTCTCTCTTCATTCCTTCATTGCAAGCTTCTACAATCTCTACACATCTTATTCACAACTTCAAACATTCAACTTCACACTCTTTGCATCCACTTCAATCTTCAAGCAACATTCTTGCATTCTATTTTAGCTAAAGCTCCACTCCAAATAGCCTTGAGTGCTCTTGGTGGAGGTGGCAAGCTTCCCTCTCCTCTCCTCTATCATTTGGTTGAGTTAGAACTTTACTATTTTGTAGTGCTCTTTTTCTCTTTATTGTATTGTTTCCTTTATCTTATTTCTTTGCCTGTCCATGGAGGTGGGAACACCTAAATGGGGTTCCAACTGAGGCAGACCCCTATACAGCCACCCAACATCCTCCCCTCTTTCTATGTGTAGGAGTGCGTGATTCTCAAAGGATCAACTGGTGAATAAATTTCTTGGTGAGATCCTCCTTACTCTCTTTACTCTTGCATATTTGTTTTATAATATTAGAGTATTTCATTTATTTAATCACATCATTATGGCCCTTTAGTTAATTAGCTGGGCCATTAGGTAGTTTTGTTGGTTTGACCTCATCTTCGTTGTTGTCTGGCTGTATGGATTCCAACATACTTTTGAGATGCCAGCATGTTGTGTTGTTGTCCAAAGACTGTCCTTTCATCCTCAGGAAAATAGCTTCCTAAGGCATAGTGTTGGACCTAAAAACTGGCTCGCCTAGCCTCCTCCTGTGTTTCGGGTCTGTAGAGTAACTAAGAGGCTTCACAGTCCTCATTACTCTCATCTTGCATTTCCTTACATTACATTTAGCTGAGGTAAGTTAGGGTACCCTCTTGCATCTTGACCCTCCATGGCCTAGGGTCTTGCACGTGGTAGTCCCCCTCTCTTACATTTTTGGTGAACCCGACGTGAACCAACATCTATTCACCATTGGTGTTGAAATCTCTCTCTTATATAATTTGTGAGTGTTGTGTCCCTGAGTGTTGTGAATGTTTATGAGCATCACAACCCAGTCCACAACTTTTGGGTATATCATTAGGATAAGTGTATGACACCTCCTGATGGAAAGGATGAAGGTCTTGATTGGTCTCTCTATGATCCTTTTCTCCACCCCCTCTGTTAGTTTGGCTATGCAGGAGTAGTTGTCAAGGAACTAGATGGGATCCCCTAACAAAACCGATCACATTCCCACTCCCCCTACGTCTCCTACACCATCATCGGTGGATGAGCATGAGGTCATTCAAATTATTGCAAGATACATCACCTCCCTTACTAAGGGATTGGGAAATTTAGAAAACCACTTGGAAAGAAATGCGAAGATGGCTACAACCACTTGAGTTGTTAGTGAATTAAGACATATGATGAGTAAATATCAAATTGGAATCGAACTTCTAACTAGCCACCTTGGTCTTGCTGAAGCATGTGCTCCTTCGAACAACCCTAGCTTCACACAAGGAGTCACCTTCAAGGAAGATGAAGGATAGTTAGGAGTATCAATGCCTCCCACATCCATCTATATGGCTGACATAGTCCCTTCTATCAGTATCCCTTCTGAAAAAACTGAAACTATTAGAGTCCCTTTGGGATTTAACTTCACCCCTCTTGTCACCTCTAGTGATGGAGGCTTTCATAGGATGAGTGGTGGAGGATTTGGTAGTGGTGGTGTATTCAATAGCAAAGGCGGTGCTAGTGGAGGTGGGTCCAACGGAGGCCCTACTGGTGGCAGTGGCTCTAGTGGTGGTTTTGGAAAAAGCCACACTAGTGGTGGCTCTAGAGGAGGCCTTGTTGGTTGTTTTAGAAAAGGTCCCTTTGGCCCTCTATCTTCTAATGACCCTATTCTGAACACTCTCCTTTGAAATATGGGTAAGATGAAAAACTAGTTGGCGAGTCTTTCCCAAGCCTCTGCCCAAACTATTTTCCAGCCCTTCTTCCAACATAGCCCATTGTCGGTTGCAATCTTGAACACTCCCTTCCCCCAAGGAATGGAGATACCTAAATTTGAGAAGTACGGTGGTAAGGGAGATCGACAGACACATGTGTCTTCCTCAACACCATGTGCACCGACTTCTTCCATCACGATGCATTGATGGCTAAATTGTTCCCCCGATCTCTCAAGGATACAACACTTGAGTGGTACTACTCCTTACCTGACAACTCTATTTTCTCATTCAATCAACTTATAAACCAATTCCTTAGACAGTTCCAAGCAAACATTGGGCCAAAGATGACCTTTTTGGATCTCGTCTGATGTAAACAAGGAGATAATGAAAAGATCACATATTTCATAGCGCGCTATCAAGTGCTCCTTTCAAAAATCTCGTATCAGTTGCCTGATTCTCACATGAAGAAGGTATTCATAGGAAACTTACAAAGGCCTTGGAAAGAGAAGTTCATCTTTATGAAACACCCTTCTTTTTTGCACTTGTGTGCAGCCTTATGAGAATACCAATAGATGGTTGTTCAGTTTAGGGGATCCTCCTCATGCTCCCATTCTAAGGGGAAGTCCATCGTATCGATCTTCAAGAAAGGTAAGGTTGTTGTGAATGTAGTAGCCACTACTAATGATAATGGCCTCAAACAAAACCGAAAGTTCACAAAGTTATTAGAATCTTATACCTCCATCTTATAGAAGCTGTTGAAGGATAAGATCATAAGTTTACCAACTCCTAATCCTATTAAACAACCTTTCTGTTATTGGTATGATGGGATCACTTATTTCTAGTACCATCATGTTAATGGACATGATACTAAATGCTCTATGTGGTTGCATCACAAGATATAAGACCACATCAAGGACAGTACCATTCATCTCGATGGGAAAAAAAAAATGTTAACAAATTAGTGGAAAAGACTAATAGTGAATCATAGATATACACGGATCCATTTCTATCACACTATGCTAAAATGATTATTGATCCCATTGATTCTATTACCCAGCTCGAGGCCTATGTCAATATGCTCATGGTAACTTCCACTATTCCACCCACACCCGGTTCACTGGACATTACATTCACATCACAAGATTTACCCTTGAACAACAAACCTTTGCCTCTCTACATTCCTGCTCATGTCAATGGTAACATTGTGACAAGAGTCTTGATAGACCCCACAAGCTATGTGAACATTATCACTGAGGAGACATTAGTATTAAATTCATTACAAAAGGAAAAATATGAAAAAATGAAATCTACCATCCGTACACATGATGGTATGTGCCTTAAACCTTATGGTTCAATCACTTTTTCTATCTTGGTTGGACCTAGGACTATCAACATAGTCTTTGATGTTATCACGGAGTTGGATCTATTCAGGCTGAAGCTAGGCATACCCTGGTTCACCTCCATGAATGGAATCACCTCCGTTATTTACAAATGCTTAAAATTCTCCCATGAGGGTACCATGCACATAGTGCATGACACTGGATACCAACCCTTGGTGTCCCATGGTGGATATTCATTGGATCACTTATGGCCCTCCTCGGTTGGTCTGCTTCCTCTAAGAATGTACCTACTTTACAAGAACTATGTCAAGTATAAAACCGGGGGCAAAGGGGAGCCAAATTTGAATCTTCCCATGACAGAACAATCAGTCACCTCCTCTTCCCGAGAAGAGAAGGTGAATCCCACACCGACTAATCTCCCTTCCCCGAAAGGGAAGGAGAAATCCACACCGGCTCCCACTCCTTCCCATAAAGGAAAAGAGAAGGTTATCTCCTCCTAGTCTACCTCGTCCTCTCCCCCTTCTTGGGAAGAGTATTGGATGAGCCAGCCTAGCGACTACCCACTGAGTCCGAATATCCCTCCTTGGCGTAGACCCAAGCTTAGGATCACAGACCTTCCTAATGAATACCCCAGAATGTGGTATTATTTATATCACATAAAGAAAGGTCCTCATAGAGAATTCTACTCGTGGCCTCCTACTATTCCTGCTCCTAAGGTAGTGAGTGGAAAGAGGCCCACTACCAAAGCTCTCGAGTCAACTCCTCATGTCGCTCCCTTGCATGTTTCTCTTTCTCCCATACATGAACCTTTCCCTCTACCAGAAATGGCCATAGTGGAAATTCCTATGGTTGAACAAGAGGCTTCTGTCCCTTCAAAAACTCTGACGTCTAACTCCAAGAGCCATAGAAACCACCTTGCATGTGAATGCAAGCACTGGAGAAAGGCCCTCTTGGCTGAGCAAGTTGCCTCACAAAGGAAGGAGGAAGAAATGACCACCCCTACTTTAGGGCCTCCTACAATATCTTCTTCCTCCCTTCCTTCCGCTTCTCTCTATTCTTGTCACGTACTCCTTCTAGCTTCCATTGTGAGTATGAATGTGCCTAACCCTAAATAGATACAGGTGTTCATTGCTCCTTCAATGGAGTTGCCTTTGCTAATGTCCATTTCAGATATCCAGCCCTTCCCGAAGCTCATGGATATGATTAATACTTTGGTTGTATCCATTGTAGTTCTTTCCTCCTCTTCCTCCACACCTTTGGCCTTTTCCATGGGGATTTCATCTCCTCCAATGAAATAGGAGGCAAAGGATGGTCCCTTCAATAATGAAGGATGTAAGAGGACCCCACCTTCTCCACATGACAACCCCATACTAACTTGTTCTTCCTTGGTCACCACTCTTGAGTCATTTGGCGAGCCTAGCAGTGAACCTCAGGCACATCTTATCCCTTCCACTAAAGTTAGACACCATGCTCCTATGCGGTGCATGTTTAATTCCATGGATGAAGTCCCAGCCTTGTCAGCGATCTTCATGAAATCGCTGACCTTGACTCCACAAGAGCTTGGTGGAGAGGACCTCAAGGGGCCCTCTTCCTTATCTCTTGTTGTGGGAGGGTTAGACGCTCCTCCTCTTAACATCCCACCATTGTAGGCTTGTCCTCCTTCCCCTTATGAGGATTTATATTGGGAAGCGAATGACCTCTTGGCTAATCAGTGTTAGGAGGAGGCCCCTTTTCTTGATCTTGTGTGCATGTGTTTCAAGATGTGTTCCCCCATGCTTGTGCTATGTGTACCTAGATGACCCTCCTCACCCCTATTGGTGCTTGGATACAAGCATGGTTTTTTTTTTGTAAACCTTCTTCACTTTGTATCATCATTCTTCCATGTTTGTGCTCGACTTTCAATAAATTGGGGACAATGCAAAGCATTGGGAGCATTTAGGTTTCCCTTCCATGTTGACCCATTTTTTTATTTTTATTTTTTCTTCTCATGCATTGTTCACATGGCCTGATATGGTAGGTGGTTGATGATAGTTCATTTATATACTATTATTAGACCTATATATATATTTATGAGCAGTTCTGACCCCGAAATATCAGGCTACCCCTATATCCTTTATTTGTGTTTTCCCTCTTTTGCTTTATCTTTTTCTCTTCTTTGCTTGAGTTGTCCCTTTCATGTGTGACAACATCTTTCTTTAACACTTTAATTTTCAGAAAACACATTCATTTCCAATGAATCTTTTCTTGAAAGTATTCACAAACTTTTTCTTAGAATTGCATTCTCAACTTGGAACCCTAACAGAACATGTTTCCTTCATCACAGGTTCATAAAGAAGGGGCTTGAAGACCTTCCTCCAAAGTGGGAATAACTTTAATCTTCCCCTCGTATGGGGGCATATCCTTCCTTTCAAATTCCTTGATTAAGTGAACATCTTTCGAAAGGATTCCTTGATGATGGATCGCTCTAAGAGAAGCGACTTCTTTCAAACTATGTGTCCCTTGAGTGGACCCCTTTTTTCACGAGTTCCCAAAGGACCCTTCTTTGAAATTCTTTACTTTAAATGGATTCCTTCATGTCTAGCCTGGGGGTAGCCCAACTAGACTTATTCCATTCGCCTTTTTGCATCTAGCTTGGGGGCCGCCTTGGGGGTACCCTTACTAGACCTCACCTTTAAAACAACATGTCCCTTGAGTGGACCCCTCTCCTTTTGAAGGGTTCCCAAGGGACCCCTTTGAAAGACTTATGAATCATTGATGGTTTTCGTGACTGTCCACTTATTTTCCTACACAACTGCTTTTTGACATATTCTAGCTATGGGTAGACGTGTCGCCACTTCTTGACTCTGTAGACTCTGCTCCATTTGGGTTTCCTTCATGCTAGAGTTCTTGGAGGATACCTTCCTTGCAGGTCTATGAGTCTGTAAGGCACTTTCTCGGTCTCCTCCATGTGAGAGATCTTGGAGTACACCTTCCTTGCAGGTTTACGGGCCTATAAGGCACTTACTTCATGAGGCTTCATGTGAGAGATCTTAGGGGTTGCCTCCTTGTAGGTTCGTGGGCCTGTAAGATGCTTTGTTTCTCTAACTTCATAGTTCTGAGTAGCTATGAAGTTTTTTTCTTTCCTTGCACCTTCAAGTTCACTAGATCATGGTCCGCTTCCTTAATGGTTCAGGTATACATTTCTAACTTTACTCTTTCTTGATCTACTTTACTGAGCACTCATCAGTATTCATGCTCACTAAAGTGGGGGAAAATTGTATAAGAGTGAATTTGCACCCCATGTACAAATCCCCTTTTTTCCTTTATCCACCTTAGAAAACCCAGTTTAGAGGCTTAATTCTACCTAAGCCCACTACTTGCATCCCACTTGGCACATATTTTGAGCGTCAGTGGAGGATATTTCTATCATGGGTGCCCATGCGGTGCATAGACATCTACCCGATGCACTTACGCCCTTGGAAGATTCCTGCAACTAAACCTATAGAGGTGTTACTCTTCTCATTGGAGGTGAAGTTGTAATGCCCCCTTCAGACGATTGACCTAAATATGGCCATTTTCTTCTCTTCAAATTCTCTCTTCATTCCTTCATTGCAAGCTTCTACAATCTCTACACATCTTCTTCACAGCTCCAAGCATTCAACTTCACACTCTTTGCATCCATTTCAAGCTTCAAGCAACATTCTTGCATTCCATTGCAGCTAAAGTTCCACTCCATCACGTCGGTAGAGAAATTTTGGGACCATGCCATTGCAACAGAGGCTTGATTTCCTCTCATTTTCTCCCCCAAGTAGCCTTGAGTGCTCTTGGTGGAGGTGGTAAGCTTCCCTCTCCTCTCCTCTATCATTTGGTTGAGTTAGCACTTTATTGTTTTGTAGTGCTCTTTTTCCCTTTATTGTATTGTTTCCTTTATCTCATTTCCTTGGTTGTCCATGGAGGTGGGAACACCTAAATGGGAGTATGACTGAGGCAGATCCCTATACAACCACCCAAAATCCTCCCTTCTTTATGTGTGTAGGAGTTCGTGCTTCTTAAAGGATTAGCTAGCAAACAAATTCCTTGGTGAGATCCTCCCTACTCTCTTTACTCTTGCATATTTTCTTTATAATATTAGAGAGTATTTCATTTATTTAATCACATCATTATGGCCCTTTAAGTAATCAGTTGGGCCGTTAGCTAGTTTTGTTGGTTTGACCTCTTCTTCATTTTTGTTTGGTCGTACGGATGCCAACACACTTTTGAGAGGCCAACGCGTCGTGCTACCATCCAGAGACCGCTCTTTCATTGTCAGGCAGAGAGCTTCCTGAGGCATAGTGTTGGACCTAAAAACTAGCTTGCCTAGCCACCTCTTATGTTTCAGGTCTACAAATTAATTGAGACGCTTCATGGTCCTCGTTACTCTCATCTCACATTTCCTTACATTACACTTAGCTGAAGTAAGGGAAGCCTCTCACATCTTGACCCTTTGTGACCTGGGGTCTTACCCGTAGTGGTCCCCCTCTCTTACAATAGGGTATGTGTCTGACAACTTTTTCTTTACCCAAAATTGATGAAACAAAAAGGGTTTTTAAAACAGATTCTCAACTTTCCACGAATATAAATTATGATTTACTTTGAATTTAATAAATAATTATTATTCATTTCCTATTTCAATTATGACTAAAGTCTTGAGTGATAGGCTGATTGAAAAAAATCTATAGCTTTCAAATGGTATCACATTTTTTGAATTTGAAACATGTGTCACATTCTATGCTTTGCATACTAGAGGATTAAAAAAATTGAATTTCATGAAGTTTTGACCAAGTTAAGGTGCCCAGACTTATGAATTTTTATATTTTTTAAAATTTGTAATAAAAAATTCATAATTAATTATTTACTTGGAAAAAAATTAAAAAAAAATATGCATCACATCGAGACATGAGTCCTCTACTTATATCTAAAATATTATAAAAAAATATTATCATTTTATTGTGGTTAGGGTGGTCAGATAGACACCTACTTTTTTCCCTGAAATTTAAGTACTAGTGCGTTGAAATTTCAAATTTTCACCAAATAGATTTTAAAAAAAAAAACCTAGTAGTTTAGAAAATACATTCAATTTGCTACAGATTCTATTCTTACATATTTTTGAAATCGTATAGATAACTTATTCAAATTTTTACGTCAAGTTGCCTAACTTTGATTTTTCTAAAATTTTCGCCACTTAATGGCCTATGTTTTCTATGATGATCCTTCACATACCCTTCTTTTTTTTCACTTTCTTTGTGTCATTCTTCCAATACTATGTATTCAGGGAATGATGACAGTTCTGAACTATTTACAAAACATTGCAACAACGAACATACTGACCCCAAATCCATAGATCTTTTATGTGTTTGGTGTTTTCAATTTGGGGGCAACCCCTTCCTTTCTTTTTCTTTTTCCTTTCCTTCACATGATGTAGCCTTACTCAAAAACATGACTTGGCATAGGGGCTTTCCAAGTTGGCTCTCATTTATTCTTTATTTTTTCTCACAATACGGTCTCTAGCAATTCCTTTAAAGTGGGGGCATATATTGGCATTATTAATTTTGCATTTTTCCTTTTTCTTGGTTCTTAGTGCAGCCATGTTACTTCATATGATGCATTTTATCACTTTGTGGATGACATTGGGTGTGATTTCCTTCATGAGCATGATCTATCTTAGCATATTATATTCCTCTTAGTGGCCTGATGCAATGCATTGAATCCCCTAAGTTGTGAATTTTATATTCTTGGATCGGTCCTCTCTTGGAGACATTAGACACAATTTTACCTTAGTTATATACCTCGCATGAACTTATCAAGACTCCTTTGAACACCTTCTACATGTTTCATTTTGCATTTGTTATATGGCCACCTTGCATAATAAAGCTTGCATTCCTATAGCACCATCATGTTTGTTTATGAGCTCCAATCATATGAAGCTTTGCTTGTCTTATGAAGCTTGAAATGTCAATTTATTTTGTGGCACCTTATTAGAGTTATTAGGAGGTATAACTTTGGTATGGTTGAGCAGGAAGCCCATTCTAAGGCATGAATTTTCCCCATAGCCACCTACATGTGTGTGAGGGCATACTAGCCATGAGTGTATGTTTCTCACCTTTTGGGCCTTCTCATCTGACCAACAACCATGAGTTTGGTCACACCAGATTGAGTATTCATCTATTTTCTAGACAAATAGCCTAGATTTGATCCACAACTGGCTGGACAAATGATAAAAGATTGATCCAAATTTATTTACTTTCAACTTCCCTCTTTCATTCTTTTTCATCATTTTTATGTGTGTTCCTTTGTATTTATGTTTGGGTTTCTATGGTATTTTCATCCTGGGGGCTTGATCATCCCTCTTGATTGTTGTTATCTCATCTTACTTGCATCAATGCATTTGGATCCCTCTTGATTGCGTTTTGGGCTACTTTAGTGTCATTTTGAAGGAAGTTCATCCTCTCACTTTAAAGTGGGGGCTATGGACATAGAAAAAGTAACCCTTCTAATTTTTCTCATGTTCAAGCCCTCCTAGTGGAATTTGGCTTGATTTTTACTAGATTTAATGTTGTAATGTGGCCAACACATTCACATTAGGTCTTGGACCCTTGAGAATAATTAAGAATTCTAGGTTGTCTTGTAAAAGTGTTGTGAAGTGTTGTAACCCATTTTCACACTTTTCTACGACCCTTTCATCATAATTCACTTAAATAACCCCTTTTTATCACTTACCAAGTCTTATTTCAAAGTGTTGTAAAGAGTTTTAACAAACTCTCACACTTTTCTAGGCTTGCCATCACTAAATTGACCCTTTATTATGTTTAAATGACCCCTTAATGCACTTTATGGCCCTACTTAAGTGTATTTTTGAGAATATTCCCATTAAACATCATTAAATACACTTCAATCCTTGACATCTAGTAAAATTTCCTTAGTGGGACCAAGTCGCCACCTGGGGCAACTTAGTCCCACTTGGCACAAAAATAAAAATAATTTCAATTTTCTGGTGGGAATTTATTCTCTTACCCTTGAGGTCAGCCTGTGATGTGTTATTTTTGGGAAATATTAGAAAATAAAGTATAAATATAGGGTTTTCACTCTCATTTTACACCCCATTCACCTAATTCATTTTCAAGCATCCTAATTCATTATTCAAGCAATTATCAAGCATTCAAGCACTCTAAGCATCATCAAGTTATACATTGGAGCACTTCATTGCATATCTTCAAATTTCATCATCAAGGGTTTGGTGAGTTTCTAACATTGCATGTTTTTTATTCATCATTCTCTTCTTATTCCATTTCATTTCATAAGGTTTTATTACCAAATCGAGGTTTGACCAAGGAAAACCCCTATTCTCTAACCCTTAACCTTTTTTCCCCTCTTTGCATGTGTGTTTGCAGATCTTGTATGAAAATTTGTGAAAGAGAAAAGTTTTAAAAAAGTGTTTTCAACTCTTCAAATTCATCAAAGTCAACAAAACCCTAATTGAAGCTTGGAGACCTCTTTCATCTTGTTTTCTGCAGTTTATGAACTGAACACCTGTCAGGAAGGGAGGTGGAGACCAAAATCTATCGAATCCTGTCCTAAATTTCTTAAGATTATGAGGTGGACTAAGTTACCATATGTGGTGAATTGGTCCCACTACCAGGCTTGAAAATTGATTTTTACATTTTCAAGTACCCATTTGGCAGATTCCTATTCTGACAGATTTTCCCCGAAACTGGACTAAGTCACCCAGCTTGGTGTAAGTGTCTTAGTCAACATTTCTAGTCAAATCTGTAGGATTCCAGAGCCTCTCTACATCATAATTCATATTCTAGGTGCACCTCTCTAGTCTTATTTATTTTTTTCATTCTTTACTTGCATTGTTAGGGGTTTTTTAATACATCACCGTGCTTTCAAACAAGTTGCATTTCTTAGATTTTGCATTAATAATCATCTTTCTTTTTCAATTTAGTGCATTTAGGAATATTGCATCCATCAGCACCCTTAATGTACTAATGCCATAAATCATTGTACATCAGCACCCTTAAGTTGATAGATATTCCCTTCAGATTTCTTTCATGTAGCAATCAATGTTCTGGATCCTTTTTGGATCTCACATTTCTCATCCTTAAACACAAGATCGTATCCTTTTCTGCACATCTGATCAATGCTCAATAGATTATGTCTTAAACCCTTAA
Organism: Sequoia sempervirens; assembly: GCA_007258455.2. Taxonomy (NCBI): domain Eukaryota; kingdom Viridiplantae; phylum Streptophyta; class Pinopsida; order Cupressales; family Cupressaceae; genus Sequoia; species Sequoia sempervirens. The sequence goes on from VDFB02000013.1 coordinate 144,435,988, forward strand.
CTTATTAAACATTGTTAGTATGATGCTTGCCATGAAAAATTATTGAACCTATCCCACAAATTTTAGCACCAGTATCATCTCCAAACATAACCAAGCATCCATCATATTTCTCAATTTTAACAATCTTACTCTTATCACTAGTCATGTGATGTGAACAACAACTATCAACTACCCAAAAATTATTTTCTTCTTTAGCATTTAGGGTAGAGACAATCGTGCCTTCATTTTTATCCTTCTTCTTTGGAGGGATTTCCTTTATCTATTTTTCTGAATTAGTAGAAGTAGGTTCATCCTTAATCACTAAGTAAAAGCATTCATTTTCATCTAGATCTTCATATTCTAGATCTTCATTAGAAATACTAACATTCTCATTCATTTAGGAAGCTCTATTAATCTTCTTTCCTTTCTTTTCTTTCTCATATCTCTATTTATTTCTTTTAGCTCTTTCTAGACATCTTGCAGTATAATGACCTATTTCTCCACAACTAAAGCATTTAAAGGGAAAACTTACCTTCATACTTACTAGAGGCTTTTCTCATTCTTCTTACAAAGTTAGCTTCTATTTCATCAAAGTTTTTTTAATCCAGATCTTCAACTTTTATAGCTTTAAAGGAAGTCTCTAATTTTCCTCCATTTCTTAGACTCGGCTTCCTCATCTCATAAGATGTCAAAAATCCTAATAGCAGATCTTTAGTACAAGTCTTATAATCTATCATCTACTTAATAACACTCATCTTCTCAACATAAGCATCAAGGAGGGTTCTAAGAATCTTCTTTACAATCCTAGTTTCATATATAGTAGCACTAAGTGATCGTATTCCAACCACTACCTCATCCAATCTCTGGACATAAGCTTTAAAATTTTCATCTTTGGACATATGTAAAAGATAAAACTATGTTTCCAAATTCTACAATTTTCCCTCTTTAACTCTTTCATCTCCATCATGTGCTCTTTCTAAAGCATCCTGAACTTCCTTAGTTGTCTTCAAATTCTCAATCGTAATCAACTCGAAATGTACCAGACTATTCTTCAAAATGATTTTTTTCTTATTGTTTGCTTCATGTGCTTTAATATATTTAGGTGTACTCAGAACATTAGCAACATAAGTGTATGGATTCTTGTAAGCTTTCTCTACATTGTATCCACAATACTCCAGATATTCTTCCACCAATACTTTCTAGATACCATAATTAGTTCCATCAAACCTCAGATAATCAAAGACCATTTTTCCATCCATCTCAGACCTTCCTCAAGTGGTTAAGATCTTCATTAAGGAACCAATCTCTGATACCAATTGTTGAATAAGACAAATGAGAGGGGGTGAATTAGTTATCACAAATTTTAACCTTTAATTCAATCACTGGAACTTATACTTAAAACTGTTTAAGTGATTAATCATCAAATTCCAATACAGAAACTCAAATCCAACATATAAACATTTAATAACACCAGATTTATGTGGAAAACCAAATAATGGAAAAACCATGGTGAGGATTAACTCACACTATAGAGAATACAAAAACTGATTACAAAAAGGCTCACTACCTGAAGTAAGGCTCACTACCTGAGAAAAGACTCATTGCTTGAAAATAAGGACTCACTGTCCAACAGGGATACAACTCAGAGGGCTCACTACCACAGAGATACAAAGAAGAAAAATAAATTGTTGTAGAGAGACTAAAATCCCAATGCAATAAAGGATTCCACCATAGTCACTTGATCAATATGCATGAATGATAGAGTTCGCCTTCTACTCACTGCATTTGAAAACTCAGCATTAAGCTTTGCACTAATCTACCACACACAACTCACACACACTTTCTGAATAGCATCAAATTTACATCTACTCTTTCACTTATCTTCCTTATTTTCTCTTGTATGTTTTTTATTACTAGCTCATCTTGTATTTATACTATCTCCAACCTTGAACAAGATCAAAGTCATCCATCCAACTTCAAATTCAAATTAGGTCAGTGCCAAAACATCCTAGGGTGGAATTAGAATGAGGGTGACCCAAACACATGATTCACTGGGACCCAAAATAGATACAACACACTTCATCAACTTTGAAGATAGTGCTTAACACAAGGTCCGCCAAACCAATGTAAAACATGTAGAACAATTAAGCTCGAAACTTTCAGAAACTAAAACTATCTTCAACGCAATCAGAACATCTTAACTCTAGAACTACAAGTCAAAAGACTTCATCAAAGAGAAATCTAGACCAACAACTTTTCTTTTGGACCTCAACCAAAACATAGAAAAACATAGTTCGTCCAACTGGTGAACACAACTTGGACTTCACAACAAACCAATAGCCAAAATTTTAGATATAGAAACCTTCAACAACCATGACCAACATATCTGAACTACATGAACATAGGGGAAAATACTTGATAATTACTTGAAGCAACAACTGAATACCTATAGACTTCCTTTAATACATTTTTCTCAATATCCTCAACATATACATCCAACAACAACTAGATAACAAGTTCACCAATTGACATCAATGACAACACCTTCATTCCATTCTTCATTCTTGCAACAATATTTCCCTTATGTCATCATTTTTTTCACCCATTATCATAGCCTAGTTATACCCATCTTCATCCTTAGACCTTGGTCCCATTAGCATTCATCCAATATTTTCCATTATCATCATCTTCGATCATTATTTCTCTCATCATTGAGCCTTCTTATCTTTTAATAAAATCTATATTCTATCATATATATCATCTATCATTATTCACCTATCTTATCATTCCTATCCATTATCTTTAATCCTTGACTAATCCTATCATCCAATTCAATCCTAATCATCATTATCCAATATTATCATCAAATCCTCATCCATATCATATCCTTATCATAATCAAACTTTTCAATGGTCTTATCTAGTTCCTAATCATTTTGATCTATTAGCTTTGAAAATTGCTTGAGAACTTTCCTATCTCAAGTATAATATTGAGTTAGCTTTATCATGGTTGTCCTAGCTTGGGATTTTTTATGCCCCAAGTTAGCTATCAAAATCCCCATCCAAGTCTTACCTAAGTGATTATCCAATCTTAGGTAAGAAATTATCATCCTTTATCCAATCCTTTCTTAAGTGATTGTCTAATCTTGAGTAAGCATATCCAAGCATTGTCTAGGTGATTATCAAAGTATAGTGTAAGAAAAATCCATCATTTTCAATCAAAGGATCTAGATTTTACTTGAGAAACTATTGGTATTCTATCACCTTTCCATCATTATCCGCTTTTCATCCATTCAATCATTATACCCTTTACATCCAATCTATCATTATCCCCCTTATATCCATCCTCTTTATCCTAAGTTAATCCAATCAAATCCAAGGTCTCTTCCATAATCATTAATCACTTTCAAATCTCATCAATCTTAGGTCTCTTTCTTGGATTCCTATTACAACATCCTAAGAAAGAAAGGAAATTATAGCCTCCCAAGAGTTCCCATCATCCTCCATTGACACATTCTTTGAAGAGGTAGTCCATCAAATCCCCATGGAGAACCCATTTCCATATCTATCCTACATCATACATGATCATGATTCAAGTGACCAAGACTCAACCACATCATTAGAGGAAATTTATCAAGATAAAAAAGCTATGGAAATAATGCATAGATATATCATTGATCATCCCAACCAATATATTCTTATGCTAGCAAATAAAGGTTCCAAATTACCCCATGATTTTGACATCTCTCAAATCACCCAACAACCTCCTTCTACTTCCCCACCTTCTATTCATCATAGCCTCTCATATCATCTACCTTCTTACAATCATCATGATCCTTCACATTTCCCATATTCTTTGCATATCCCCATTTTGTTTCAATCCATCAATCCCACATCTCACTTGCATATAAAAATCCCATCTCATACCCAAAAAAATCATCACACATCCCACAACCTTAAAATTCTATCGCTTCCCCTCATATCTCAACATCCATCCAATTCAACACATCATATCACTTCCAATATTCTAACTCCATCTCATCCTCCCATCAACACCTCCAATCTTATAATCCCATTTCATCCTCTTATCAATAAGAAAATATATCATTCTCATAACCTCCAATATCCAACTATCAACCACCACCCCTCAATTTCACAAGTAATTTGGCCCAATATGTGCAATAAATAAAGGATACCCTTAAGGTACTTCAAATAGGACACCACAATAAATCTTACACCTTCCAAGAATTATGTCCTTATCCTTTCAACAAATCCATCACCATGATCCCCTTTCCCCAAAATTTTGAGATGTCAAAATTTGACAAATACAATGGAAAGTGAGATCCTAGGGAGTGTCTTAAAGAATTATACATAGCATGCCAAGAGTCCTCTTATCTTGATGCCTACCTCTTGAGAATATTCCCTATAATCTTAGCTAGAAAATCCCTTGATTGATTCACTCAGCTCCCTCATGGGACAATCACAACATTTTCCGAGCTAGCAACCAAATTTTTCACTCATTTTTCTTACAACGTAGATCATAATATCACCACGATGGACCTTTGAAACATGAAACAAAATAATGGTGAAAGATTTGAATTATTCTTGTAAAGATGTAGATATCTTGCTTGTAGTTTTGCATGGCCTATACTAGAAAAACAAGCTGTCACAATCTTTCTCAAGAACTTAAACAATGAATTAGTCTTCCATCTTTAAATGTAATGTGTTCACTCTATTTATGAGATCATAAAAAAAGGAGTAGCTATATAAAAAGTTCTTATAACAAAAGGACTAGTAAAGATCTATATAGAAGGAAAAGATATAATCATCAATCTAGTGACAAATCTTGTTTTTGGAATAAAAAAAAAATGTTGTCAATGATGGTGTGACTAATTCCAAACATGTACAAAAAATATAAATACCTCCACAACCGTCATCCCAAAACAATCCATCTCCTCAACACAATGTGTTTATCTCTAAAGGTAAACTTAAATTATGCACTAGACATGAGTATACTCTCTGGGGTGAACCAATTGAATCCATCCTCCAAAAGCTTGTCCAATCCAAAATGATCCAATTCCCACCCAGGGTCAAACCCCATGGTCCTGATATGCCTAATCCCTCTTTGTACAAATAACATGAATTACATGACTACCATAGGGTATATTGTCATAAAAATTCCTCATGTATGAAACTTACGAACTTCATCCAAGATCTTATCAATCGAGGAGAGATCTCTATCAAAGGCCAAAAGTCCCCTAATGAACACTTGGGTATATAGAAGAAACCTTTCCCTCAACATAATGATGGTAAATATTTTACATCTTACAACATAATTCCTAATAACTACACCAATAATATCTCATATGATTATATCATTTTCCACATCAAACAAAGTACTTCCCAAGTAGATACATGACCATTAAAGCACATAAAATTGTGTTGTTACTACTCTATGTGCTCAAGTCACCATCGAAGGAGCTTCATCCTCCTCCTAAATCAAAAATAAATAAAAATTCCATGACCACTTAAACAAAATGCGAGAAAAAATATATATGCTTAAGCGACTTAAAATATCCCCCATCCATAAGGACCTTCTTGAGAAAGCCCTCAATGAATCCCATGTCCCTAATGCCATTGATCTTTATCAATTTCAAGCCATGTTAGGACACTTACAATCCCAACAATCCCTTACCTTTTCCCCTAAAGAAATTCCTTCCATCAATCCATTTCACAAAAATCCACTATACCTTCAATCCCACATCCATAAAACCACAATCAAACACATCCTAGTAGATGGTGGACTAGGACTTAATATTTGTAACTTAAGTATAATAAATAAATTGGGATATTATGATGATGTTGTCGATCCCCAAATGAAAATTACCATCAAAGAATATGATGAAGTTGGGCATCAATCAAAATGCTCTATGAAGCTACTCATCTAGGTCTGACCTGCCACAATAGAAATTACTTGCCAAGACTTAGACCTTGATCTCCCATACAATATCCTTCTTGGTTTCCCATGGATCCATGCAATGAAATTCATTCCAATGAAATTTCATAAAATGCATCAAGTTACCCACAATAGAACTAAAGTGACTATCCATGCCAATCCAAATCCATTTCAATATTACAAATTCTTGCAAAGGATTAATGGCCTTTCGTAGTATTGTCCTATAGTAATGGAAAATATATCCTTTTTCCTTACTGGGTTTGGAAATAGTGAACATTGAACTAACCTAATTATTTCATTAAAATGTACTTAAATTGTACCTTGATAAGTTGTAAAGTTTTGTAACACACTTTCACACTTTTCTAGGGTTTATTTAATTAATAAAGCCTAGTGGGAACATTTTAATGAAATGTACTCAATCTATACCTTTGAAATGTAATTTGAATTTACACGTTTGAGGTGTATAGTCGACCTTGAAATATGTTTCTAGGGTTACGAATGGTATAAAGGCAAAGTGAATTGTTGGTGAAGAGTTTTTAGATGCAAGGATGTGTTGAGATGAAAGTTTAATCAAATGTAGAGAACTAAAGTGCAAGCTTAATGGATAAAAGCACACTGTTGTGTCACACTTTTGGCCAACTTATCAGCATAATTGAATTTAAGTGTTTCTTATGATAAGGGAAAATGAACAGGAATAAAGATGCATAAACAATAGCAACAATCACAAAATTTCCTATTATGCTAAGATTTCCCAAATCTGTAATGAAGTACAATAAAAACAAAAGAATTCAATACATAGAACAATATCACCTAATTCCCATGCTTGCTTGATTCATCTCCATTATCCTTCTCAACTTTTCTTTGAAATGCTCAAATTCCCTCAGATTGTGAGTATGTAATATTCACCTATAAGTATTATGACAACAAAATTTAGAAGATTGTGATTACCAAAAATGAAGTAAAAAGGCTTCTTTTATAGAAGATTTATAGATTTGACGATCAAGATTGATTTGAGTATGAATGCTCTAGATTGAGTGTGAGGACCTAATTGAGAAGTTAAGTGATTTGCATGAAAGATTGATTGAACCGTTAAGTGGTTTGATTGATTAGTCAGCTGGTTGTATGGGAGGTTGATTGAATAGTTAAGTTATTTGATTGATTAGAGTGTGTGAGTCAAAAGGAGGTGATAGACCAGTTAGCTGAGTGAACTGAGAGAGAGTGTTATTCAGGAATGGAGAGAATTATGCATGAGATTATTTAATTTAAAATGTAGGAGACATGTGTGCAAATAGAAGAATCAATTATTAAATTAATTCTTTATTTTTTGGAGGAAATGTGTGTACGTGAATCAAATGAATTAAATGAATTATTCAATTTAGGAAGTCACTTTAGATGAGAAGGTAGAATAATTAAATGAATAAATATTATTCATTTAATTAAATGTGGGAGAATAAGATGACATAATTAAATAAATTTATGAAACTTATTTAATTAATTAAAAGAGGAGATTAGAATTAATTAGCGACGTAATTAAGATAAATTAATGTAATTTACTTAATTAATAAATTTTAGAAGAATAATGAAAATGAATTAATTAAATGATTAAAAATATTTAATTAATTACAGGAAATGCGATGTTAAGTTATAATTAAATAACCAAATAATTTAATCTTTTTTGCAGGTATCTTGAATTAATAATGAAAAAATGCAATCATAGGCCTAAGCCATTTTTCAATGTCTACATTTTACCCCTCTTTCACATAATGTTATTTTGGTGTTGTGTCAAAGAATAATGAATAACATGCCCCAGTCTTTCCCTGGTGTGAAATAGGTAAGGGTATGCCCTCTCGGGAAAAATGACAATTTTTTTTAAAAATTAGAAAAATTTGGAAATTGTCTCGATTAGGTAATTAGATAGCCAGAAGTTTGATGGTGGTGAAAGAAATCTGTTTTAGCGAGTTTTAGTAAGTGAAATGGTTGTTGGAAGTGTCCAAATAGTGCATCCAGTACATTAGGCTGCAAGGAAAACCCTAAAAAAAACCCTAGGTATAAATAGAAATTTGGTAAAAGTGAATTCATTTTCACCCTTGGATTTTGAAAAATTATGATTTTGTTCTAGAGCCCTCTTGCAAAATGTCTCTCGTTCCCTACTCTAAGCACCATGGATATCACATAAGGACCTTCTGATGACCATCCAATGTAGAACCCCCAGTATGTACCCCAAATTTGACTTTTGAATTTTCATGCATTTCTAGGGTGTTAACTTTTTACTTTCATATGTGTCACTTCTTGTGTGCCACAAATGCGCTTGTATGCAACGCATCTATCTATGATATGACGCATTTGTGAAAAAAATGCAAGGATTGTTTTTGTTTGTGTTGAAATCAATGCATTTGCATGATTGTACATCGCATGTGTGATAGTTAGTCACATATGCTAGGGATAATGACGCATTTGTAATTATGCACCACATTTTTGAAATAAAATGATGCATTGCTTGTCAAATGTTTTAAACTTTTGAAGTGAAAAATGGAATTTGTCTTTTGAATGATGTGCATTTATTAGCTTTGTATTTTTTATGCAATATATTTGTTATGCATTTGTAGGTTGTTTTGGATCCAATATACACCCAGGAGTTAAGGCCAGGTACATATGAATTGCCGGACCAGTTGAGTAGTGCAAAGAAACATTTGATATAGCATCTTGGACTTCCCCATGTGACATTTATGCCCAACATCTAGGAAAACCATGGGATGCTTACTGCACTCACTAAGTGATGACAATCAAAGACTTTGTCTTTCTATTTTCCCACAGGAGAGGCGATAGTTACATTGGAGGATGTTTACAGGATACTCAAATTGTTGATCAAGGGTGAGAGGGTCTGCTATGATACCTAGAGGGGTTATAGTGAGATGACCCATTACTATGTGTACGATGATGTTAGAAATCTTGGTATTGAGCACTACAAGATCAAATGGCATGTGCTTGTAGAGAGATACAAATGGATTGACTGTGTGTTGTGTACTCTTATCGGTGGGATCATATTTCTAGATGACCGAGGGCATGGGTTTCTGGTCGGGTGGGGGGAAATGTTAGTGGGGATGTTGGAGATACAAGTTGTGTATGCATGGGGCCCTTGTGTACTAGTGATCTTGTACTTCCATTTGTATGACATAGCCTATAGAGGTGCACAGTCCATGAGTTGTGGGACCACTTTACTGATGATTTGGGTGTATGAGCACATTGTTGTTTTTTGTCCACCAGTTGTTCATTAGCTAGATGACTGATCCCCGTATGTATTTCAATATGTTGGGGCCATTTCATAGACGCATGTTGGATATATTGGATATTGGAGGCATGTGATTGATACTCTTGTTTAGTTTATTTCAAGACCATACATGGGCTGCACGTAGGGGTGAGATGAGGATCGACACTTTCCTTTTTGCCGATAGACATGGTATCTAATTGGGAGGACTGTTTCCACTATGCATATCATTGAGAGACACCTACCAGATAGAGTGCTCTAGTAGTTTAGTGAGGTTCAAGATGAGCCATGTGGTCATGTCGAGTTTTCTCGATCTTCGAGGGAGGTTTCCCTATGGGGAAACATGATTCTCATAGCAATGAAAAAGGTAGATATTGACACACTGTAGCTAGTAGAGTGGGTATGGATGGGTGGGACAATGAATGTTGGTACGATAGTATCCTTTAATACCTGATCGACATAGAATAGACTTATGTCATACATAGATCCTAATTAGCCAGCGCCTGCAGAGCATTGAGGTACAGGCCCATTGGGTCGGCGTGGTGTCAGAGGGGGTGGTTGTGGTGGTCGAGGTGGTAGAGGTGGAGGTGATGATGGTAGAGGAAGAGGTGGGAGGATTGGTTGATGAGGTTGACATGGTGGTAGAGATTGGGGTAGAGTATTGTCACCCATCTATGAGTGTGAGGGGGAGGGAGAGGAGGTATCCATAAGCAAGGCTGGTGGAGAGGAGGCCATCAGGGATGAGGCCATTAGAGAGGATGCATTTGGGGAGGAGGCTAGGGGACAGGAGGAGTGGGATTCCCTTGATTTATTATAGGACGGATAGCAGGATGTGGAGGGTTTCCCCAAGGAGGAGATGGGAGATGACATGAGAGAGAGCTCTAAGACCAGATTGTAGAGGAGTTGGATGTGGATGAGGGGGAGAGACCAATACAAGAGGAGGAGGGTCTCGTAGATCAGTGGTTGGCCGATTTGGAGGCCAAGGCAGAGGCTTTGGAAGCGTATTTTAGGGTTGTGTCTGCGGAGAGAGATGTGATGCGTCTGGAGAGGGGCAATGCATATTAGGAGAGAGATTAGGCAGTGGTGCAGAGGCAAGAGACAAAGCAAATTTTTGTAGAGTTCTCCACTCTTTGCAGTGGATCTATTGTAGACATGGCTCGAGAGTTGGTCAGGGATGGTGAGCAAGATTGGTACTACATGAGTTTGTATGAGCAAGATGTACCTCCTAAGAGATGATCTCCAAGTGCTTCTCAGGCTCTCAGCAGTAGATCATGTAGTCGACAGTCCCACAACATATACTAGAGAAATGGTGGTGTCCTAGGACCTCACAGGCCAGGACCTTATGATAGGCCCCCATCTGCACAGTGATCATCACACTCTCCTTGTCAATCACCTCCTCATTCTTCTCATCAGAGTAGTGGGAGTTCACCATAGGGACATGCTTATATATTTGTAGACATTGTATTATGATTATAGAGCCCGCGAGCAACATTTTTGATATACATCTTGGATATTATACTAACACATTTTTATATATATGGGATGCATTTTTTGGTGGCGATTATCTGATGTTTTTGTTTATGTAATACAATGATGATTCTTTTAAGATTCATGCTTATGTGATGATGATGATGTATGCTTTTAATTATGATTGATGCCCTTGATTTATGATGTAATGGATGCATGTGAGTGATGATATATATTCATTTATGCATTTTGTCATGCAAATGTATATAATAATGATTTGATGTTTTCATTTACTTATGCAAAATGGATGTGGATGTAAGATGAATGCTATTCAAATATGGTAATGAATGTAGGTATTTTTTTTTGTGTGTCATAGTACACCATCCAGATGTGATGGAAGAAGATTGTTAGCTTGAAGACAATATATGTTAGCGTGAAAGAAATATATGTCATCACTTTTCTTTCCTTATACTAAGCATTAGCATTTTAATCATCATTGGGCAGTTTATTGCACCAAAAAAGAAACACCATGATATTAGATAGACCAATGGTGTGCAATGTCATGCATTTTTCAAAAACAAATAGTCATAGACAAGGATTTTCATGAATCATATTTAGGAGCCCAATTGTTCCTAGTCTTTTTGTCGAGACAAACCACAAAAAGCATTCCAATGAAAACTTGTCATGAAAGGCCATTGCTCCTCTAAATCTTATTGCTAGGACATCCTTGAGGTGGATAGTGACATGAAAGCTTTGAAAAGATAAGAAAATAATCATGATACATCATTTTTCCTCTAAATCTTGTTGTCAAGACATCCTTGAGGTGGCTAGAAACATTGACAATTTCAAAAGATAAGACAATTGGTTAAAAAGAAAGATATTCTCATGTAATATTGTCTCTCCTCTAAATCTGTCATAGGAAATCATTGAGGTGGCTAGTTACATGATCATATAAAATCAATTAAAAATAAATGAAAAATGCTTGTCAAGACATGTGTGTAAGATCTTTGTTTGTTTCCCAAGGTTGACTTGGTGATGATGAGGCTGACTGGTCATTCTTTAGGAAGGACACATCCTAAAGAATATTGAAATGTTGAATTTGATTATTTCCAAGGTCAGGATTTAGGAAGGACACATCCTAAATAGGTGACATGGAAAGGTTTGATGTCAAGAAAGACACATCTTGAAGACCCGCAGTTGATAAGAAAGAGTCTGACGTAAAGGACACATCTTGAATAATCTTTAGTGATTGATTTGATAGATTTGATATTAATTTAGGAAAGACATATCCTGAATAAATTGGTTGACAAAAGAGAGTCTGACATCATGAAGGACACATATTGAAGACTCCTAAATGTTTGACGTGATAGATTTGGTGTTGATTCAAGAAAGACATATCCTGAATAATATTTTTGATAGAAGAGAGTATGATGTCAAGTGGGACACATCTTGAAGACTCATAAATAATTGACTTGATAGATGACTAGTTGATTTAGATTGGTTTGATTATGCATCAGTTGTGAACTTGTGTTTGATTCGTTCATTGTATGACCATGTGATATGACCAACATGAAAAAACCCTAATAGGATTGACATCTAGGGCCTCCGGGGCTGTAAATCCTTGCCTCTGTTGTACACACAGAGACCACATAGTTCAACTAGACTTTGACTAACAGGACTGACTGAAAAAGATTTGTTTCATTTTAAGATATCTGATGTGTGTGATAGTGAATGTGCTGAAACCTAAAGGACTGACCTAGTGTGGCCTCAGGGGCTCATCAATTGATGGCCTTGCCTACATTATACATGCAGAGACCTCGTAGTTCGACATGACCATTGAATTTTTTTTATGGACAAAGGACTGAGTCATGATTTTATTTTGACAAACCTAGAAGGACTAACATAATCGTAGAGACCCTGCAGTTCAACTAGACTTGACCCATTTACAAGATGAAGATATTAATAGTTGATGAAAAAGGTAGTTTATTATGATAGACTATAAAAGGACCGACCCAGGTTGTCTCAGGGGCTCATCAATGATGACCTTGCCTACATTTAAGCTCAGAGATGATGTAGTTCAACTAGACTTGACAGACTAGACCAACTCTATTTTTCTTTTGAGTATTTGGATGTTTTCGTATTGTGACATTTTTTGAATGTTTTTTATGGTTTTAACATGATTTCTAAATGTTTTTGTGTTTTCGCAAGTGCATTAGGACCTAAAGATCGAGAGGTTTATTTTGTCAAGAGTGGATGTTAGGTATTTTCCCCTTGTCAGGTACTATGTGGGATTGGATGGTAGGAATTATTTTGTATAGTATGCTATGAGTTTCAACCGATCTCAAGTCATAGGATTAACAACCACTTTTATTGTGGGTGTCGTAGAAGGAAGGAGGGACAGTGGTATTAGTAAGGGTGAAGGTGGAAATACCATGTGAAGTGATAATAGATGACGAAGTGGAGACTATCTACACATGGTGCTTGTTTTCTAGGTTTTCACCATGGTACTTATCCAAAGCACCATTGAGATGGCTTTCACCATTGGACGAATTATTTCTTTATACTATTTTTATTTTTGTTTTTATTTTATTTTTTATTGAGCTCTTTGAAGCTATGTGAAAAACTTGCATAGGTTCAAGCTGTTTATAGGATCAGATAATGTTTCTCCCTCTAGAGTGGACAATTGATATGCGCCAAAATCGAATGAAGTTGTGATAACATAAGGGTCTAGCCAGTTAGGTTCAAACTTACTAGTTTTATCTCATTCTGCTTGGTTCTGAGGATTTTGCATTAGTACTAGGTCACCGATTTCAAAATGTTTGACCATGACCCTTTTGTTATAACTTCTACAAAGAAATTTTTGATATGCTTGTAAGTGGGTCAGAGCTTTCTACCTTTGCTCATCCAGTAATTCCAGCTCATGCAACCTAGATATCTTGTAATCTTCATCATTGATTAACCCTTTCATGGACAATCGTAGAGAGGGGACTTCGACCTCAATGGGGAGAATAGCCTCTGAACCAAAGACTAGGGAATATGTGGTGGCTCTAGTGGGAGTATGAATACTGGTTTGATATTCCCATAAAGCAGGGTTGAGTTGAATGTGCTAGTCATGACCAACGTCATTGACAATTTTCTTGAGGATTTTAATGATGGTTTTATTGGATGCCTCAACTTGACCATTGTCTTACAGGTAGTAAGGAGTGGAAAAATGGTGTTGGATGTGGAATTGTTCGCACAATTTGTGGACGTCTGGGTTTTTGAAGGGATAACCATTTTCTATGATTATGGACTGTGGAATACCATATTAGAAAATAATATAATTAAGAATGCACTTTACAATTTGGTTGCCAGTGATGTAGGTAAGGGGGATGGCCTCTACCCATTTGATAAAGTATTCAGTGGTGGTTATAATGAATTTGTGGTCATTTGAGGAAGTGGGGTAGATTTTTCCCACAAGTTCGAATCCCCATTGAGAAAAGGGCCAAGGTGAACTAATGGGCCTTAGTTCCAATGCTGAAACATTAACGAGATCAGTTTGAACTTGAAATTCTTTGCAACTTTTAATAAATTGATATGCCTCTTGTTCCATGGTTGTCCAATAGTATCCCAGCCGAATAATCTTTTTGGATAAGGTAGGACCACTAGAGTGGTCCCCACAAATTCCTTGGTGCACTTCATTTAAGGTTGTTTGTGCTTCAGTGTTATCAAGACATCGGAGTAGGGAATTGTCAAAGGCACATCAGTACAAGGTATCCTCGATGATGGCATAACGGGAGGCTTTTCAGATAAAGTTCTTGTGTTGGTTATTGGATAAGTTATCAGGTAAAATTTGGGAATGGAGGTAATTATAAGTGTCTAGGTACCAAGGTGACTTAGGACCAACAAGTTCACATACCATTTCAGATTTTATGATGCCGAAAGCGGGGACCAATAGTTGTTCCACTAAGAACTTATACTTTGAAACATTGTTAGGTATGTCCAAGAGCTATTTGATGGCTGTCATGACATCCATTGCTCTATTTTGTATGTGGGTTATCTGAAAAAAGGTGACATTGACAAAGTAAACCTTGAAGTTGTTGAAAATTTTCCTGTAGGGAGTCAATTTCTCATCCTTTGTATCATAGTCATCATTAACCTGATTGATGACTAACTGTGAATCTCCAAAGACCTTTATCTTTTTTTACCTTCCACTTGATTTCCATATGCAATCTCGTTAATAGGGCCTCATATTCTATTATGTTGTTTGTAAAAGGGAATGCAATTCTAAATGATTTAGGTATCATGTCACCTTGTGGGGTGACAAATATTATTCTAGCACATGATCCATGATTGGTATAGGATCCATCGAAGTACATCTTCTATACATCACCTATCTTAAGAGTGAAAAGTGACTTAGCTGAAAAATAAGTGGAGGGGATGTTTTTCCTGTGTTGGAAAGTCTATAAGTTGATCTGCTATTACATGTCCCTTGATTTCCTTGTGCTCAACATATTGGATGTCATATTCACTAAGGACCATGACCCATTTTTCTAGTCGCCTTGTTAACACTGCTCTACTGAAAAGATACTTGAGTGGATCAATTTTGGATACTATCCTTCTTTGGTGGTTCAACATGTTATGTATTAATTTATATTTTGCAAAGACCACTTCAAGCCAGGCCCGTTTGATATGAGTGTAGTTGATTTCATACCCCACAAAGGTCTTGCTAATATAGTAGATTGCTCTTTCCTTTTCATCATGGTCATTTTGAGCAAGTAGTGCCCCCAGTGTTGTGGTTGTGGATACATATAATATGAGGAGATTTCCATCTATTGGTGGTATCAAGGAAGGAGGTGTAAGGAGATACTCTTTTATCTATTGAAAGGCTTCCTGGAATTTTTTGGTCCATATGAAAGGGATCCCTTTACATAACAAGCATTGAAAAAAATGACATTTGTCGGTGAGTTGAGCAATGAATCTCCTAATAGATTGTAGTCTCCCTTGTAATGTCCTTAATTGACTGATGTTCTTTGGGGGAGGCATGTCTATGATGGATTTTACCTTGGGGATCAACTTCTATGCCTTGGCGAGATGATGTATCCCAATAATTTTCCTACTTTACCCCAAAGACACACTTCTTCGGGTTGAGATGGACCTTGTACTCTTCTAGTTGTTGAAAGATCTTGTCTAAAACCTTTAGGTGATTAGCTTTGGTTAAGAAATTTTTAGGAGATCATCAACATAATCCTCCATTAGTGTATGCATTAGGTCATGAAATATTGTAGTCATTGCCCTTGGTATGTAGCTCCTGCATTTTTCAACCCAAAGGGCATGATGTTCCAAACAATAGGTACCCCATTATCTTCTTGTTATGTTTTTGTTTTGATAAAGACAAATGTTGTTAAGCAGTTTTTAGTTGATTCTCTATTTTGATTAGACTCTAGTTTGTTGGCCATCAGTGACAAACAAACCATAATAACTTTTAGTGATGAATATTCAGTATAAATATGTGTGTGTGGTTTAAAGACAATATATATGATAATACAATATTATTTTGTTGCTTCAAAATCATTATGAATTTCTCGTGCATATGCATAATTGAGTTGAGCTAGGAACACGTTAATAACTTCATCATCAATTGGAAAAAGAGGTAGGGCCCACTCTTTGTGCCAATTAGTGACTCGTTTCAGTTTGTAGTGTGGTAATTATGCGTGTGTGAATTGGATTGAAGTTAATTTCCTTTCTGTACATAGATTTAATCATTTGTAGTCACATTTACTTTGATTTGTTGTACACAAATTTAATCATTCACAGTCACAGTTAATTGGATTTCAAGATTCCATTATTCATTAATGTGCTTGTTGAGAATTTAAGAACTAAAGACTTGATTTATGCATATTGGAATTCACTGATTGACAATACATCATTTCAGAAACATCATTTATTTACTATCATCATATTTTTTTGTTATCATATTTTCTATCATTGCAATTCCTGTCATAGTTCCTAATGCACTTCCTATCACAAGTTCTTCCAGGAAGCAAAAATAACATAATCAAACCAATATTAAGATTAGGAGTTTATTGTGTAATTTTAAGATATTGATTTCTAGAGTTTAATTGAGAATTACAAAGTGTACATGTGTTGGAGTGAAATTGGAAGATAGTGATTAAAGATAGGATTTTATTCATTTTCAAATTGAAGTGTGCTTTGATTTGAATTTTAGATTAAAATGTGTGTTTAATTCAATTTTGTAATGTATTCATCCCCCCTTAGTTCATTAGTTTCATCCCTTGGGTAGATTTCCACAACACCCTTCACAAGTTTACGACTCCCAAATTGATAATCAAAGGAATAAATTGATGAAATTACTACAAATTCCCAAGGATCAACCCAAACAAATTTACCAACTTGATAGATTCATGAGAGAAATTTATCTCCAATATCAATCCACAGTTTAATCCAATCACTTAGAACAACCTACTTTGATACCACTTGATGAAGGGTACTCCCCTTACTGTCACAACCTCGCAGTAACAAACGCAGAAAGAACAACCAATATGCAAGAAGAATAAAGAGATTTTATTATTACTAAATTGGAAAAAAAATAGATTACAACATTATAGAATTACATGGGCTTCTCATTAGTTATCTTCTGAATTCGCAGATCAAAGCATTCACTCTCAGCTCTACATTCACTAGAAAGTAAATGGTTTCTCTTCTCTACTCCATGATCTCTCCATCCACCTCCTACTCCACCACCTTCTTGTCCACTCTTTATCTCTCTATCACTATATATCTTTATTCCTCCTTCAAGTCGGCTTGTCTCATCGGTTGTCGTAGTACCACCTCCATCCAATAAACATTGAGATCACATAGGCAGTTACATCATTATTGGTATCTTTAATTCTATTCATTCGCACTAGGTAATCATCTTCGAATCAATGCTCCATCATTAGGCCGATACCAATCTTTGACTGAAATCATGTTGATTCACAACAGAGATGTGAAATCAATGAATAACTCTATGCCACATGTCACCATATAACTCGCCCACCTATTTTCATTATTCTATTCACGTTTCTTTCTACCTTCCCGTCATCATAGTGTCAAGGGGACTTCAAATCCTCTCACTCTGATATAGCCAAGTCTCATCGATGAGACTTTATCAAAATGTATGTTTATTTTCATCATCACTTTGTCATCCTATCGAAGGGTATTCATGTCAGCTCAAAGTATCATCCTCACCCTGATACACCTTATCGCCCCATTGGAGGGACTCCCAAATGACTCCCACCAATAACCCAAAGTCTCCTCAACACAAGGTGTCAGAGTGTCTAAAGTTCATTGGGACATCGAAGAGACATTGAAAGTCATCCTGCTGATACAAGAGCCTCTTGTCGATGTAACTTCTTCATGCCCAATCACTATTGTTGCTAACACCATCGGCACGTTGAAGGGACATGAGATAAGGTCCCATCAAAGTCTTCTTGTCACACTGATGAGCCAGTCCATTGAAGCATAGAACATTGGATGAAACCAAGGTGTAAACATTGTAGCTCAAAGCCTGACTGACATACTTGGTAAACTTAAACTGATTATCCCTTATTAAAAGAAAAATAATCACAAATTTATGCAAGATTGCTCGTATGCCCTGGATGCTCCTACATCAAGAGCTCTCCACATGATCTATTTCAAAGTTTCTTCCCATGATGTTTGTTGTAAGATATCCCCTAAATGGAATTTATGTATGTTGAATGAACAAGACAACTAAGAGGGGGGTGAATCAGTTATAGCAAATTTAAAACATCAAAACCCTCAACAGTAATAAGATCCACATGCATTCTTTAAACCCTTATTTTTTTAAAGTGATTAAACATGAAATGAAGATTAAAAAATCTAAAATAACAACACCATACACAAGATAACACCAGATTTACGTGGAAAACCCAATGAGGGAAAAACCACGGTAAGGATTAGCTCACAATATAAGTAACAAAAAAATTGGTATAAGGGCTCACTACCAAAATATGACACACTATCCAAAAAGGCTCACAACTAGGGCTCACTACCACAAAAAGAACATAAGAAGATAGAAGAGAAATGTTACACAAAGAAAAACTTCTCAATGCAATAAGGAATCCACCACAAATTCTCCAACACTTTTGCAGTCTTGTATGAAAGATTTCAGACACTTTTAGCTCACTGCCTTCAAGAATCCAACACTTTAAATTTTGCACTATTGTACCCAAATTCACATCACACACATTACTCACATTGATCTCGCATCTATCTTATCTCTCTCTTGCATCTCACAACAACATTACTCTTATTTATATCAACCTAAACCTCAAAAACCTTCCCCAAGGTTAGAAACTATTTGTTATACTTACAAATTCAAATTAGGTCAGCACCTAAACCTTCCTACAGTGGATAGAAATGAAGGTAACCCATATAAATCCTTAACTAGGACCCAAATATATCCTAACATGCCTCAACACACTTTCGCAAGCCTCACATGTAGTGCTAACACAAGGTCTTCCAATACCCATGCTAAAAACCATAATCATTAAGTACTCACTTCCTTAAATTGAATCTAAAACTTCCAAACAACAAAATTCACTTGAACACAATCTATAATGAACTTTGAACCACTTGAGATCCATCAACCACTTCATCCAAACTTGCATCATACAAATAATTCAACTCAGAACAACTAGTAAACCTTATTCGTACATTGACGCATGAAACATACACTATACTATACCAAATCAAGTGAAACCTTGAATTATGAAAGATACAAACATTATAAGCAACTTCCTATATCTACAGAACTTGAATCCAAATTGCGGAGAAACGTGGAGCAAATACATTTCTCTGAGGCCACAAAAAACATCACTAAAAAATTGGTTCACACACTAGTGAAAATATCTCACTCTGTACAATGATCTAGAAACCTCTAACAACCTTGAACAACTATTAGATCTGCATAGGCATAGCATCAACACAGAAGAAATGTGGAGCACATCCTGGAGCACATTTTGAACACTTACACCACTGTTTTCTCTGATTATCAAATTTTCTCAAAAGCACTTGGAAGCCAAGTACCAGAGGCATCATCTCAGCTCATTACTTCATTCCAACTCATCTTCAAACACTGCAACAAAATATAGCTCCATGTACTCACAACACTTCCTCAATATCTCAACTACACATGCACAACTTGCAACAACCTTTTTTTCCTCTTTTTCACAATTTTCTCAATATCCTCAACATCTTCATCATACAAAAAACTTTTTTAACACATAGTTGACATCAATGAAAACACCAGTTAGTAGACTTCCTATTGACGTCAATGACAACACATTCATACTTGCAACAATCTCCCCCTTTTTCATTGATGGAAACACAAGATGTGAAAAACCATCAAAGATAACACAACTCTGAACACACTTCCTTATGATTTCCTTCCTTTTCTCACCCTGAATAGATAAAAAAAATTCACATGTTCTCCCCCTTTGACATCAATGGAAAAGGGAAAAAAATGCATTGATCTCCCCCTTTGACACAAAACCAAGATACTTGCTCTGAATACACCCCCTTAGGATTACACCCTGTAGACACTCAAAAAATTTCCTCACAATCGTCCTATTTTCTCTATTAATTAAATGGATATTATTATCTGTTTAATTAATTCATTTAATATTTTCTTCTATTCATTCATCAATTCATTTAAACCATTAACATATTATAAGCATTTATTCATTCATTTATCTTATAAGCATTTATCCATCTGCATAATCAATCATTTATCCATTTTATATTTCTCCATTTGCATTAACCATTAAAATATCCATTACATTGTCATTAAATCATTTAAATACGTAAATCCATTAAATCATTCATCCATTAATTCAAAAAATCACTTTATTCTAAATTCCTAAACCTACACTCTATCATAAATGCATTTATTTATCTCTCTCATTTCAATCAACTTCATTTGATTAAAGAATATGGGATAATTGTTAATTTCTCCATTACAATCTTTAATCCCACATCTCTCCCACAACTTGAATCCACCATGTGAGGGCATCTATATAAACCCCCTCTTCTCACCAAAAAGCACATTCAATTTTGAGATTCAATTTTGATCATACAATCCTTTCTTCCATTCATCATAGCCTCTCGTTGCACTTATGCTTGTGAAAATTTGAGAGCACCAAATGCACAAATCAAGATCTTGGTGAATAGGAGAACAATGGAGTTAGTTTTATTTTGAATGCATGTGTTTTGGTTTTGCATAGTTTAGTTTACATTTTTTCATGTGCTTTCATTTAAAAAAGGATTCGTTGATGTTATGTTGGAATTTTGATTTGGGTTTAGAGATTAAATCATTTTTTTTTAGTTTTCAGCATACACACACCCAATCAACTTAGAAACTCTATAATAGTGACAACACATGACACTACCTACTCCCCTAAGAGGTAGCCACCAACATCAGTCCAGAAAAGAGATGAATACATAGATCCACTAGACTAATGCATCTCCATATGCATCTAGTTCAAAGGAGGGGAAATAACCCCTAACTTCTCCTGTAGATACTCAAAAGTATCCTTAGGAAGAGCCTTAGTAAATATGTCAACAATATGATCCTTTGTAGGTAATACTGAAGCTTTACCTCATTCTCCATAACCTTCTCTCAAAGTGATACCTAATTGATATATGCTTTGTCCTTGAATGCATCACTAGATTCTTTGAAATGTTAATTGCACTTGTATTGTCACAAAAGATAGATATAATCTCATCATATAGTACTCTGATATCCTTCAATGTTTGTCTCATCCACAAAACTTGTCTACAACATGATGTTGCTACAATATACTCAGCCTCTAAAGTGGATAAGGAAACTCAATCTTTCTTCTTACTTAACCATGGCACCAATCTACATCCAAGAAAGAATGCACCACCACTTGTACTTTTTTTTTCATCAACACAACCAACCCAATTTGCATCTATGTAAGCATTTAATATGAAATCAGTATCCTTAGGATACCACAATCCATAATTCAAGTGTCTTTTAAATATTAAATATCCTCTTTACTGCTACAACATGTGTTTCTTTAGGTTCTTCTTGAAATCTACCCACAAGAAAAACTGCATGCATGATATCCAGTCTAGTAGCAATTGGATATAGCAGTCCACCAATCATAGATCTATATTTTATCTTATCAACCTTAGGTGAATCATCATCTTTTCTCAATTTACAACCAATCACCATAGGAGTGTATACCAGTTTGGAGTCTTCCATTCCAAACTTCTTCAACATCTCTTTGACATACTTAGACTGTGAAATGAAAATCCCTTTATCTATTTGATTGATTTGTAGCCCAAGGAAGAAATTCATCTCCCCAAACATTGACATTTCAAACTCTTTCTGCATCTCTTTAGAAAATTCCTTACACATAGCTTCATTTCCTCCAAAGATTATATAATCCACATATACAACCACTATCAATATTTTGTCTTCCTCAATTTTGAAGTAAAGATTATTGTTTGTGGTGCATTCACTGAATCCTTGATGTATCAAATATTTTTCCAATCTTGCATACTAAGCTCTAGAAGCTTGCTTTAGTCCATATAATTCCTTCTTCAGTTTACACACCATATCTAATTGATCTGACAACTAAAATCCTTTTAGTGGTTCCATGTAAACCTCTTCTTCCAATTCACCATTTAAAAAAGTAGACTTCACATCCATCTGATAAAATTTAAAGTCCTTATATGTTGCAAATGCCAAAAAATTATGATAGCTTCCATCCTAGCCACAAGGGTAAATTTATCCTCAAAGTCTATTCCTTCCACTTGTGAGTAACCCTTACACACAAGTCTTGCCTTGTTTCTCACCACTTCTCCATTCTCATTCAGCTTGTTTCTGAAAACCCACATAGTTCCAATTTTATTCTTGTTTTCTAGTCTAGGAACCAATTCCCAAGTCTGATTTTCTCAATCTACATAAGTTCTTCTTCCATTTCCTTCATCCAATGTTCATCTTTGCATGCCTCACTCACTGTTTTAGGTTCAAATTTAGAAAGTAAACACAAATTTACCTCAACTTCAACAACTTTGCTTATTTTCAATACTCCTTTCCTCTTATCTACAATGATCTATTCTTTGGAATGATTCTTTTGCACATACTTATGGGTCTTAGGGGTCTTCTCTAGAGCTTCTCCCTTTTCATTATGTACTTCTTTTTCATAAGCTTCTTCTTCTTCTCTACAATCAGGCTCATTTGACACATATCCATCTTCTTTAATTGAATTCTATAAATTTTCATCAACTTTAACATTTGCACTTTCAAAAATATTTCTCAGCCTTTTGTTGTAACATCTGTAAGCATTGCTTTTAGTAGAATATCCAAGGAAGATACCTTCATCAGACCTTGAATCAAAATTTCCTAAGTTTTCTTTATCTTTCCTGATGTAACATTTTCTTCCAAATACTCTAAAGTACTTGATAGTAGGAGTCCTTCCATACCATAACTCATAGGGATTCTTTTTGTTTTTAGCTTTAGCTTTAACTTTGTTAATTATGTAAATAGTAGTATGAATTTCTTCTCTCCAATAGACTTCTGGTAGATTTTCCTCTTTTGTCATAGTCCTAGTTGCTTGTTGAATCATCTAGTTTTTCCTTTCAACCACATCAATTTTGATAACCTAGTAAGAATAATTTTAGTTCAAGTTGTGAGAGATCTACCAAAGATTACAAAGCCTATCAATGTTGTCTGTAAGGAATTTCAAGTTGGAAAGCAAGAAAGAAGAAGTTTCAAAGCCAAAGAATAATCTTCTACTAGATAGTTGGAATTGGTGCATACATATCTTTGTGGTCCTACAGAGTAAGAAGTCTTCAAGGAAAAAGGTATTTCATGCTATTGATTGATGATTATTCTAGAATGACATGGGTTAATTTTCTCAAAGGAAAATCAGAAGCTCTAGATAAGTTTAAAGCATTCAAAGTTATGGTTGAAAATGAAATGGATATGAAAATCAAATGTTTGAGGTCTGATAGAGGTGGATATTTCACCTCCAATGAGTTTAATATCTTTTGTGAGAATCATGGAATAAAGAGACATTTATCTACGCCTAAGACTCCTTAGTAGAATGGAGTAGTTGAAAGAAATAATAGGATTGTTCAAGAAGTTGCAAGGACAATGATGAAAGAAACAAATCTACAAGAAGTATACTAGAGAGAATAAATTCATACTATTGATTATATATTTAACAGAGTGCAACCAAAAGCAAACAACACAAAGACTCCTTATGAGATATGGTATGGAAGGATTCCTACTATTAAATATTTCAGAGTGTTTGGAAGAAAATGCTATATCAAAAGAGATGAAAAAAACTTAGGAAAGTTTGATGCAAGATCTAATGAAGGTATCTTCCTTGGATATTCTACTAAAAAAAAAATCTTACCAATGCTAGAACAAGAGGCTAAGAAATATTTTTGAGAGTGCAAGTTTCAAGGTTGATGAATACCTATAGAAGAATTCAATGGTAATATATGGTTATGAATCAGATGAGTCTACTTGTAGAGAAGAAGAAAAAGCTAAGGAAAAATAAGTGCAAATTGAAGAGGAAGAAGCTTCGGAAAATATTCCTAAAACTCCTAAGTATGTATAGAAAAATCATTATGAAGGACATATAATTGGTGATAAGAGCAAAGGTGTACTGACAAGAAGGAAAGTTTTTGAAGAACAAGTAAATTTATGTTTACTTTCTAAAGTTGAACCAAAGATAGTGATTGAAGCATGCAAGGAGGAGTATTGGATCAAGGCTATGGAAGAAGAAATAATGCAGATTGAGAAGAATCAGACTTGCGAACTTATCCCAAGACCAACAAACAAGAATGTGATTGGAAGTAAGTGGGTATTTAGGAACAAACTAAATGAGAATGAAGAAGTGGTAAGAAACAAGGAAAGGCTTGTATGTAAAGGTTACTCACAAGTAGAAGGAATAGACTTTGAGGAGACATTTGCTCCAGTGGAAAGAATGAAAGCTATTAGGATGCTTTTGGCTTTTGCAGCACATAGAGATTTCAAAGTTTATCAAATGGATGTGAAGTTTTCTTTCTTTAATGAAGAATTAGAAGAATAAGTATACATAGAACAATCAGAAGGATTTCAGTTATTAGATAAACTAGATATGGTCTGCAAATTGAAGAAGGAATTATATGGTTTGAAGAAAGATCCCAGAGCTTGGTATGCAAGGTTGGACAAGTACTTGTTACAACAAGGATTCAATAGAGGTGCCATAAATAGCAATCTCTACTTCAAAGTTGAAAAAGATCAAATCTTGATTGTGGTTGTATATGTTGATGACATAATTTTTGGAGGAAAGCTATGTGTAAGAAATTTGTAAAGATGTAGAAAGAGTTTGAAATTTCTATGTTTGGGGAGATGAATTTCTTCCTTAGGCTACAAATCAATTAGACAAATAAAGGTATTTTCATTTCACAATCAAACTATGTCAAGGGAATGTTGAAGAATTTTGGAATGGAATATTCTAAACCAGTATGTATCCCTATGGTTACTAGTTGCAAGCTGAGCAAGAATGATGAATATCCTAAGGTTGATCAAAGAAAGTATTGATCAATGATTGGAGGACTGCTATATCTAACTATTACTAGACTAGATATCATGCATGCAATCCGTCTTGTGGCTATATTTCAAGAAGATCTTAGAGAGTTACATGATGCAACAATAAAAAGGATATTCGAATACTTAAAGGGAACTCTGGATCATGGCTTGTGGTATCCAAAGGATATTGATTTTAATCTAAGTGCTTACACAGATGCAAATTGGGTTGGTTGTGTAGATGATAGGAAAATTACAAGTGGTGGTGCATTCTTTCTTGGATGTGGATTGGTGTCATGGCTAAGTAAGAAACAAGATTCAATGTCTTTATCTACTACAAAGGAAAAATATATTGCAACAACATCTTGTTGCACACAAGTTTTATGGATGAGACAAATATTAAAGGATATTAGAGTGATATATGATGAACCAATTTCTATCTTCTATGATAATACAAGTGCTATCAATATTTCAAAGAATCTGATAATGTTTTCAAGGACAAAGCATATCTCAATCTGGTATCAATTTTTGAGAGAGAAGGTTGTAGAGAATGAAGTGAAGCTTGAATATGTGCCTACAAAGGATTAGGTTGGTGATATATTTACTAAGGCTCTTCCTAAGGATACTTTTGAGTATCTTGGAGAGAAGTTGGGGGATGTTTTTCAACCTTATTTGAACTAGATGCATAAGGAGATGCATCAGTCCAATGGATCTCAAGATTCATTCTTTGGTCTAGACTGGTGTTGGTGGCTACCTCTTAGGGGGAGTAGGTAGTGGCATTATTTATTGTTGCAGTCAGCATGAGTGAGTGTTATCATTGTGCAGTAGTTGTTGATTGATGCAATTTGATGTATGCTCCTAAAGGGGAGTATGCAGAGTACTAAAGAAAAGGAAGTTGCAGAGCAATGGTGAACAATATGATTAATATCAAAGGAGGAGAATGAATGATGCAAATATTTTGTCCTTTTCCATTGATTTCAAAGGGGGAGAGAGAGCAATGTAAAAATGTTCAATTAAGAAAATGGAGAGATAGTCATGTGAAAATACAAGCTACAAAGGGGGAGAGAACAATATGAAAGAGAGAAAGTAATGAGCTAGTTGTGTAAGGGGGAGAAAGTAAAGAAAATAGATCATTTATGAATGGTACAATCCTCTATGGAGATATCCAAATAGAGCAAGAATATATGATCAAGATCACCTTGCATCATTATGTTGTTGGTCCAAGAAAATTATTAACAATAATAAGTCTAATATTTATCTCTTCCAGGCAAGTAAAAGGTGATGCAAAGAAAAATTATGGATCATCTAGGCTTCAACATGTTGCAAGTATGTGCATTTGGTGTTGTCATTGATTTCAATAAGCTTTGGTGTTATCATTGGTGTCAATTGTATGAGAAAGAGTTTGTTACAAGGATGATCATTTGGTATTGAATTGTCATTGTTGTCTCTAATGATGCTTTGATTAGTTTCATTATGTTGTCATTAGTAAGCTACCAGTGTCAACCTATAGTGTTGCTTTGATAAGCTTTTTTCTATGGATGTATGGTTGAGATCTATGTTGGAGTTGGCTTGGTGGTGATGAGGAAGAACTAAAGATTTTGATGATATGTTTTTGGTGCTTGGTTTCCAAGTGCTTTTGAGAAAATCGAATAAAAATAGGAAATAGTGTGTTGCAATGATGTTTTGTGACATTCCAGAGTAGCATTCTAGTTTGGATCTACATTCCTTCTAGTTGAAGATCTACTTGTGTGGTTCAAATATGTTGATCAAAGGTGTTCAGAGGTGTTGTATCTAGAATTTGGTGTGTTGGATCATTTTGCAAAGGAAGCTATGTCCACCAGTGTGTGAACTGTATATTACAAAGGTGTTTGGGAGAAATTTTCTTGCTCCATATTTCTCCACATAGTGGTTTCAGGGCTTGTGGATCTAGAAGGATGTTGATAGTGTGTGTATCTTTCTTCTATTGAAGTTGTTTTAGTTTGGTACTTGAATTCAGTTTCCTGTATTGTAGTGTATGATAAAATTATTTAAGTGTATTGAGGTGTGTACATTCTTTAAGTGGAAGTTGTTGCAAATGAATGTGTTAGATTTAAGGGTGTTTTTGAAATATTCTAGATCATGTTCAAGTGTGGTGTGGCATCCATGATTCATCTTTGGATTTGAGGAAGCATGTACTTAATATTTGATTGTATTAACACAAGTTCGACCGACCTTGGGTGTTTACACTAATTGTGAAGTTGCTTCGGTGTTTGTGGAAGCATGGTGTGGTGTATGAGTGGATTTAGGTCCTAGCTAAGGTGTGTTGTGGTCTTCCTTCATTCCTTTCCATTGCGAGAATGTTTTGGTGCCTACCTAATTTGAATTTGTAGGGTTGAGGTGTATAGTCGACCTTGGCGAATGTTTTCAAGGTTGAAGATGGTATAAATATGAGTTGAGTTGTTGAGGGATGATGAGATAGATGCAAGAGATGTGAATGATGCAAATTGAAAAGTTGTAGGGTGCGAATTTTTGAAGTGTAGTGTGAGATTTCATGAGTTGGATTATTGAATGCAATAAGAAGAAGGTGTCTACAATTCTTTAGAAAGACTATGAAGGTGTTGGTGATGTTGTGGTGGGTTTTTTTGTTGCATTGAAATGGATTTCTCATTGTAACACTCTTCTCTATCTTCTTTTCTATTCTAGCAGTGAGCCTTTGGTAATGAGTCTTTCTTTCTTCTGGGAAGTGAACTCTATTGTATTCGATGTTGATATTACTAAATATTGTGAGCTAATCCTCACCATGGTTTTTCTCATCTTGGGTTTTCCACGTAAATCTGGTGTTTCTTTGTGTATGGTGTTGATTTGGTTTAGTTTCTATTATTTGCTTTCATGATAAATTGCTTTAACAGATTAAAGGTTAATTGGATTAGTGTGGATTTGAATGTTTGCGAGGGTTATAAAGTTTTAAGGTACAACTGATTCACCCCCCTCTTAGTTTTCTTATGCATTCAACACAACAATGGTTCCATCCTCAATAAATATCTTGGTATACTATTGTTCAAGTGTGCTATAAGAAAAAATCTATTGAAAGAAAATATTAGGGCTTGTAGAGAAAAATTTAAATCATGGAAGGGTAGTTGGCTAGTAGTAGTAGTAGGTATAATTTTGATGATCACGGCGGTTAGATCTCTATAATTTTTATTTGCATGATTTCCTTTATACAACTCACAAAGAAGGATAAATCTGTTTTGAATGAGATAAAGAAGAGGTTTCTTTGGAAAGGATCTAATGAAGTGAAGAGGATATCATTGATCAATTAGGATATGGTTCAAAAGGGTAATGAAGAAGGTGAAATAAGAACTCACTCATTGGCTAATTAGAATATAGTGTTTGAAGCCAAACTAATTTAGAAAATATGTATCAACCCAAAAGCAATGCAATTCCCAATTTTATAATAGAAATGCCCTAACTCCCAAGAACCATCCAAAATATTATCCATAGCTATTTCAACAAGTGGGTCCTAAATCTATAGCTTCATGGTAAACTATCGCTCTCTCATCACAAAGCATCTAACTTGGGTGATCAACAATGGTAGAACTACAAACTTTCAATTGGACTCATGGAATAAATTCTTACATCTCATGAGTATCTCTAAACTTGGTGAATGTGAGGAGATTTTAAAATGTACGGGGAGACATGCCAATAGATTACATGATAATTCTCACCAAACCAAATGGAACTGCATGAGATTGGAAGGATTTTAATGATACACCCCTTTCACCTCCACAGAGGATAAAAATAATAGAACTCCAAAAATGGTGGGTCCTAATCTAACGCAAAGAAGATTGTATCAGTTAAAAAAGGGACAAATTAGGAACCTAAATAATCAAGTTGGGTTATTAGATCCTTTGCACCCCCATGAACAATAAATGGTTAGTTGATCTATGTTGGGGGTATAATTACCTCCAAAAGGTAGGTTCATTTGCTTGGAAAATTCTCCACAAATAGATTTTTGTGGGGATAAGCTTCATTAATTAGAATTGAAGGCTCATATGGATTCTCACTCTGTATAGAAGTGGAAGAGATGGTGAATCATTGATTATTGAATTACCATTGTGCACACACATTTTGTACATGATTATATGAAATACTTGGTTGGTTAGGTGCTTTCCAAATGGATATAATAGATATTTTCTAAGTTGTTTATGTATTCATCACAAAAAAATTATGGGTGGGCATCTAGGAAGAAAGTAAATCTATGTTAGTCTGACACCTATAGAAGGAATAGAACAAGGTAATTTTTAATTAAAAAAATAGTTGGTAATGAAGGAGGTACGAAGAAAACAAAGATTAATTTAAGCAAATACATTTTTACCAAGCTAAGATAAATTTATTTTTGTTCTAGACCATTTAAACAATGGGGAAATTATATAATAAAAATAGAAATCACTCAAAGTCCCACTTAACTTTGCTTCAAACAAGCCTCCTCATCATTCAAAGGAAAACATGAAGAGTGCCAAGTGGTTGGCCCTCAAAATGGAAAAATAAAGCTTAATTTTGATGAAGCCTCAAGAGGAAACCCAAGGGTCTTAGGAGCAAGGTGCATAATTCAAAATTAAGTAAGAATCCCTACATAGGATCTATACAAAAATTGCCTCTCCAAAATGACAATGAAGATAAAATGAAAATGTTATATGAAGGTCTCAAACTATGTGTGTAGAAGAAAATCAATGTAATTGATATTGAAGGGGACTCCCAAAACTATATCATTGTTCACAAAAAAAAATGTAAATTAGAAATTAAACAAGAAAATAGAACATTTATGTCACATCCTAGATAGATTACACAAGTACTTTATCAATCACATCTTCAAGAAGTGAATATGGTAACAAAATCCTTGGTAAATGATGTGATTAAACAAGAGGAAGAGATCATTTTTATCGTATCACAAAGAGATACGGAGACACATCCAAGATATAAACATAATCCATTGATCAATATTATTCACTAGAAAAAAAAATAGTTGGCGAGAAGTTCATGCATTCTTGTGAGTGATGCCATACTTATTTGATAGTTGGAGTAAGGGGAGATATTCCCCTCAATATCTTTTGGTCCTCCTATGTAGATCTTCATTTAGGCGGATTCTTAACAACCTTATTGATGGAAAAAAATTCAATGTATCCAACATGAGATCATGTAATTAAGGCTTGTTCTAAGTGAATGCATTTGTGAGTGCAAAGATAAGGACCTCTCAAAGATGTTACACTAGGATTTTTGCATTGTATCTCCTCATATAGAGAGCATGATAAAGTTAGTCATTGGTTCCATCCTTCTAGAGAATAGACACATCCATGACAAGTAGATATTGGAAGTATACTTGATGAATATAACAAATATTCTAGGGAGGAAGATGTAGGGTAAGCTAGCAATGGCTAATTATATCCAAAAAACTTGGCTTGGAGCTATGGTTGAGGCAGTATCAAACTATGACAAGAGCTCTATCATGGGTGAGTTGGGAGTGTTTTTAATATGGAGTTGATTTAGGAAAATGGTTAACTATAAAATTATTTTTGGCAATTGAGGATTGGGTTGGTGAAAAACAACTTAGAGGATTTTAGAGGCCTCTTAAGCTACAATCCTTTCTTGTTTTCACAACAACAATTAGAGAGAGTTCATGTGATGATCAGGGGGTTTCTATAAATAATGCACAATAACACCAGAAGAGAATACAATTCAAATTAATAAATTATAACAAATCATGATACACCTATGTAAATTTTCTTTCATACTTTAAAGGTACAATCCTCTAGATAACATCTTATCTTATGTATCATGCATTTTATATGTATAGATAGACATATGCATATTGTAAACAATATTACTCATGTATTAATATTAGATATTCTTTTTATATATAAAAGTAATATTGCTTTCATATAATTAAATATATAAGTAATATTACTTTAATATATGCAATTAATTTGTAAATAAGATATATAAGCTCTATAAATAATATATATAGTAATTTTTTAATATATATAAAAAATATAGATTATTTATATCTCTAATATTATGTTTATCATTAAATATTATTAATAACATATATATAAAATATTAATTACATATCAATATATTAAATAATCAATGTATAAATAAATGTATTTGCTTTAAGAGTTGTTTTGCTAATATAAATAATATTACTTATCTAATGATATTATTTTAAAGACAATATTACTTACATATATGTTATAAATAATTAATAATTTGTATGTATAGAGTAATATTTTTTTATTTATATATACATTATATATAGAGTATAATATTATTCATATATAAAAGAATAATAGCGTATATATATTTATATTATATAAGCAATGTATATTCAGATATATTTTTTGAAGAGTTATTTTATTTATTTAAGATTTATTTTATCTATTTAAAATATAATATATAAGATCATATATTTTAAATTGTATCGATTTAAGAAAAATGTTGAACATTAATTTTTTTTAACAGAAATTTAAGGGGAATGGAGTTGCACAAGAGCAAGAGCGGGAAAATAATTTTTAAAAATAAGCAATGCAATGCAAGGGAATGGAGCTGCACAAGAGCAAGAGCAGGAAAAATAGCCGTGGAGGGATTTTGAAATCCTCTAGTACTGCAGAGGAGGGAAATTCCGATTCTGAGGACGATGGACTTGTTGAGTGGTTCTTGGCGGATGCGGAGCTTCAATTCTCTAGGTTGTGCTGTCCATTTTTGCTCCTTACTGGCCACCCTTTGTCTGCTTTGGGCGATCGTTTTGGGGGTGATCTCTGCTTGCTGCTGGATGAGGATGCCTCTCTGGCAGTTTTCTTTCCCCGCTCTACCTTTGGTAAGGTTGGCCCTTGCTTGCGTTCTCTTGGTGGTAGTCCTTTTGTTGGACGTTTCTTCACTTTTTTCCTTGTTGTCTCGCATGGGCTACGCCATGTTTGTGCTCATGGTTTGTTTCACTACCTGTTAGTGGGTTTAGCTGAAGGCTCTTGGTCAGTTGTAGGACACCCGTGTCTTCCTTTTCTAGCTTGTTTGGGGTGGGTCTTGGCCTTGGCCTTTTCCCCTGTTGCTTCCATGGCCTGGTTGTTGCCTTTAGGTCTATGGTTCTTTCCTTGCCAAGGCCTGGGTTTGGTGTTGGGATTCTCATTTTTTTGTGAGAGCTTTTGCTTTACCTTCCTCTTTTGTTTGGTGGCTGAGACCCTGTTCAGTGTTGCAACCCCTCTTTCGTGTTCACCAAATTGATGGGGACATTGGTAAAGTGGTGGTGTGTGGTTTTTTGGTGATCTGCTCATCATTGTTGGAGTGGGGTTTTTCTCTCTGTTCTCTTCATATTGTTGTTATCTCGTTGGTGATTGGGTACTGTCGGTGGTGCCCTATTATAGTTATCTATAGTGTGTTCACTTCCTCTCTTTGTGTGGGGCTAGTGGGTGCTTTTAGTCAGTTAATCTGGTGGTTGAGGAGACTCGACCATGTGTTGTTGAGGCTTTTTTTCATGCCTTGGAGTGGCTTCCTTGTATGTGGCAATTGGTGTTTGTCTGATGCTTGTGAATGTTTGGTGGTTGGGACTCTACCCTAGTGAGAAATATGGTGCTTTCTATTGTGGTATGCTTGAGGGTTTTATGGCTTGCAAAGTGGATGTCTTCAATTCTGATTTTTTGGCCCTTTAGGTTAAGGGGCTCAAAGTTTTTTGGGCTTATTTGTCTAAGGTCTTTGATGGTTTGTTGATGATCTTCAAGGGCACCGAGAAATATAAGGGTTTGGGCTTACTGTTCTTGGTTGGCCTTCCTGCTATGTTCTTCAAAAATGACATGGTGCTTTTGGTAATGGTTGCTAAGAGTATTATGATGGTTGTGTTGCTCCAAATGTTCATTATGATGGATCGAGGAAGTTTGTTTTCTCAACTCTTAACTGAGGTGCTTTCATTAGCTTCCTTCATGTACTAGTTGTTTGGACTGCCCAGGGGTGAGGTGACAACTTTTTCTACTGGTGTGTCGGCTTCCTACTTGGTTCTACAGTTGAGGTCTCCTACAGAGGTGGAGACTGCTACTTTAGAGGTGGAGCACTCTCCTTTTGAGGCGGAGCTGGAAGTTGTAGTCGTGGTGGGAAGCTCCATTTTCTTATGTTGGTTCCTTTGAAGGTGGAGCCTATATGTACAGTAGATTGGTGGCACTAGTGGTTATGGTTCTCACATCATCCTCTCTTTAAGAGGGGAGCTCTCTCTTATAGAGGCGGATTCTGAGTTGGTGCTCCAATCGAGGTGGTGCTTTGGGTTGGCTTTAGCTCCTCAAATTTTTGTTGGGCTCTCTCACTTCTACCTATTGAGGTGGGGAGTTTTGATGTGCTAGATTTGCTTATTAACAGGGGTTGGTGTTTTACAAGTGTTGTTGTTTGGGTGGTACTACTATTGGGATATGCTTTCTCCTAAAGAGGTGGAGAGGCAAGTAGGTTGATGGGAGATCTCTACTCCATCAGTGCTAATGTTGTTTCTGGTTCAGAATTGGATTCTCTAAGTAATAGGCTTGATGTGGGATGGTTCTATCAAGAACTGTTGATGGGCTTAGTTGTCTGGTGGTTTGGGTTTTAGGATCCTCTAAAACTTGCTTGTATGGGTTTGAAGTACAGTTTTTCTTACCCACTCTTGGGGTGGTTGCTATTTCAAGCTGTTGTTTTGTCAGTGTGGAGGGTGGCCTGTTTGCCTATTTTGTTGGTTGTAAGGCTTGGTTTGAAAGTTGAAGATGACTCTAATTGGATTGAGTTTGTGTCCCAATTGCTCTGGTTATATGTCTGCTCTGAAATTATCAATGCTTAGTTTTACTATCTTGGACTGCTATTTCATGATAGCTATGTTATGGTTTCGTACTTGTTGGACTTTAGTTAATCTCATAAATGGTCTATGTACCATTCTGTGGATTAATATGAGGATTTTGTTTTTTATTATGCCACTAATGGTTTTGTGGTTGCAATTTTGGGTACTTGGTATGCGTGCCATTTTTTGCTTTGCTTTGTTTTTTCTGCTATTATTTTCTGGTGGTGGTTGGTGTTGTTTTTCCCAACTATTTCTCTGTTTGTCATTTTGGCTTTGTAACCACGAGATCAGGGCCCTTTCCCTGCTTACTTAATCAAAAACATAAATTTAAATAGGTTCACAATATGAAATACTTTTATATTACTTTATAAAGTCTCTCTGTCCAATTAATAAATAAAATTATCTTTTTCAATAAAAATAAAATAAACAATCTAAATAAAATAATTCTTAATTAATTCTAAAGTAAAATAATCGCATTGATCGTTAATAGTGTTGGACTAATTATGAGTGTCTCCCTTTAGATTCAAGACATGGACTAACCACCTCCCGTGTATCCACTTATCTCTAGCATTTGTATTGGGCATTAAGAGGTCGATCTTTTGGCACAACGACAAACGTGTTCCAACAAATGTTATCAAAGTTGGGTCGTGGGTTCAAATCCCCTCGGGTGATGCTAAGGGGGGGATTGTTGGACTAACCACCAGTGTCTCCCTTCGGATTCAGGACATGGACTAACTACCTCATGTGGATCCACTTATCTTTGGCATTTGTATCAAACGTTAAGAGGTCAATCATTTGGTGCAACGACAAACGTGTTCCAACAAATAGGAAGTCTCCTTCTACATAAACTTTTTTAATTTTCTCCTTGACTGCACATTGAAGGCCTATTAATGTTGCTTTGAATTCAGCTTCGTTATTGGTTCCTGGCCTTAGGTAAATTGATTCCTCCACCAATATTGAACCCTTATTATCTCGGATCACATACCTTACACCACACTTCCTCATATTACCTCTCACCACTCCATTGAAGTTGACTTTCACCCAACCTTCCTTTGGTAGTTTCCATACCACCCCAAGCCTTAGATTAGCAGTAGGATCATCCCGTTGAGCCCCATTAACAAGGATAGCATAAATAAAATATTAATTACATTCAATATATTATATAAACAATGTATAAATAAGTGTATTTACTCCAAGAGTTATTTTATTTATATATACATATATAAATAATATTACTTATCTATTATTATTATTTTAAGGATAGTATTACTTATATATATTATATAAATAATTTGTATGTATATATTAATATTTTTTTAATTTATATATACATTATATAAAATATAATATTATTCATATATAAAAGAATAATAGTGTGTATATATATAAAAGATTTGTTTTATCTATTTGAAATATATAATATAAAAGATTACATTTTAAATTGTATTAATTTTTAAAAAATATGTTGATCATGCATTTTTAATCATAATATGAAACACTTTTATATTACTGTATAAAGTCTCTCCAGTGCAATTAAATTTTTTGAGTGAATAAAATAAAATAATTCTTAATTAATTCTAAAGTAGAATTAAAAAACTCTTTATATATATATATATATATATAAAAAAAAACCAGAGGGGGATGGTAGCGAGCGAGCGAGCAAGGGCAAGATAGTGAGAGCAAGAGCGAAGAAACTAGACTGAACGAGAGCAGAAATGGTGGAGCGAACATGATCAAACGAATAGAGGGTAATTTGGCTGGAACAATGCACACGAGATCCAGCTTTAGAAATAAAAATCTCCCTTCTTTAAGGCAACATTGGGGATCGCAAAAAACCCCTGGTCGAAATGCTCAAATCGACAATTTTAGCGATATGTGAGCTGCAAGGGAATAAATGGAAGGTTGGCTGAAGAAGAGCGGGGAACGGAAGTGCAGGTTAAATTCTTGTCCAAAGGTTTCTTTGTAGTCGATGCCCATCTGAAGGTTGCAGAGAAAACATGGTGAAGAATTGCACGTCGTTGTTGGAGGGCACGGGTCTCTGTCTCAGAAGATGGAGTCCTAACTTTAACCCTATCAATTTTTGAATCCTCGAGTCCCCTGTTTGGATGCGGCTCTATAACCTGAATCAAAGGAGCACTAGAACATGGAAATTCTCAAACAAATCGGGAACTTACTGAGGAAATTTCGAACTATGGATGAGTAAATACTGAAGGCTGAATCACAAAGCCATGGAAGGCTCTGCATATTGAAATATTTCACTAAACCCTTGCCATCGTCTATTCTTCTTTACTCAGCATTGAGAAGTCGGAAACAAACCACGGAAATTGAGACAAACCTAGTTTTATCTAGATTATGCAGATCCAATTCCCAGTACTGTAGGAATTGCAAGAGTAAAAACCCAAGAGCATGAGAAAAGGGGTTTTGAATGAAAATTATGAAAAAACATCCTTATTCGAAGGCCCAAGAGGACTGGCTTGTTTTCAAGGTTGAGAATGGCAATCTAAAAAAATCTCCCTGTAAGTCTAATATTTCCAATCAATCATGTGATGCCACTCAAACTAATGGAGAGAACATATTAGGGGCTATCTTTCCCCTAAGAGAATTTGATTGTTGCCTTCAACCCTTGTATAAACTCTCCTAATGATGGGGAATCTAGGGACATTGATTGTAAGGAAGGAGATTACTTGGGATTAGAAGTGGACCCAAACAAACTAATTGTTACAAAAATTAGAACCATTTTTCATTAGGAAATAAACATGTCAAAACCAAGCTATAGGTGTAAGACAAAGACAAGAAAAGGAAGGAAGATGATAAAAGAATTAGCATACAGGAAAATATCAAATCAAGACCATAATCAATGTTAAATTTAACAAAGAAAAGGATAAGGCAAGCAGAGAAATACTCCTCACAAGGGCCTACAGAGAAGTACTCCTCACAAGGGAAATGAGGCCCTTGTCATGGAATGTCAAGGGTGTGAATGCTTTGTCAAGAGATGCTTAATTAAGCATCTCCTAGATGTGCAAAAACTTGACAACATTCTTCTTCAAGGAACAAAAATTAGGTATTGATGAGGAAAAACAAGTAATTCAAATGTGGAAAAAGTGGAAGGGATTCTTTGATAGCTCAAATGGAGCCTCAAGAGGTCTTCGCATAATGTAGTATGAGAACTCGACAAAACTTAGCAATCTCAACCAAGGAATTAATTTGCAGCTTTGTCAATTAATCAATATGGCATCTAATCTCCATTTTTTTCTCTTCAATGTTTATGGTCCAATCAAATCCCATCTAGAAAAGGATTTTGTGGAATATGATGTCTTCAATTTTATAGAACTAATTAATAATGAACCTTTCATTATATGTGGCAAATTCATGCCATTCTTAGATCCTCTAATAAATTGTGGAGAGTTGTGAGAATCACTTAGTCACATATTGATTTCTCCTCCTTTGTTTAGAGTAATGCACTCATTGATTTATACCCTAAACATGGTTTTACACTTGGACAAATAGGAGGTCAAATTTCAACATCACAACAAGACTAGGTAGTTTTCTAATCTCTCCCAATGACTTGATCTAGACAACTCAACAGAGTGTGAAATTGTCCCTTGGTTGGGCTTAAATCACTTTCCTCTAATACATAATATCATGGAGTATCTCCCTAATCTATGGAACCTTTTCAATTTTGAGAACATGTGGTTTAAATACAAATCATTCATGGAGTAGGTTAAGAATTGGTGCGTGAATATCCCAAGGACAAGAGGAACAAATATGTATTCTTTAACAAAGAAACTTATTGCACTAAAGCTTATTCTAAAACTGTGGAATGATCATACTTTCAAAAGAAAATTAAGGAAAAGGAGAGGGTTGAAGGGAAGCCTCAAATCCTCAATGAGGAGGTGATTGTTAATGACGTGAGTCAAGATTAGTATTTGAAAGAAAAACTCTTCTTGCAAAGTTGGTAGATACCCAAGCCAAAGAAGAAAGTTATAACTAGAGGTATAAATCCTAGGAAATTTGGCTAAAGGAAGGGAACAAAAACACAAAATTCTTCCATGATTCTGCAAAGGCTAAAAAGTAGTGGAATAATATTACATCCATCAATTTCCAAGATGTTACAACTATATCTAACCTAGATGATATCAAGTTTGTAGTTTCCTTCTTTAATAGTCAAGTAGAACCATGAATGGGTTTCCCTTGCATGAGCAATTTTCTTTTCTTAACTTTATTCCCCAATGGGTGAGTGAGGAAGAAAACCAAATGCTTATAGCCCTCTTCATAGAATAAGAGGTTAAATTTTCTCTCAACCAAATAAACTTGGATAATGGTTTCCCAATGGATTATTCTAAAAATGATACAATTTCAAATGAAAGGAAGTAGTAGACACATTCAATGAATCTAGGAAATACATGAAATTTCTAAAAAAAATTAAAATATATGAGTTTTTATATCCCTCAGTCAAAAAATATTGCTCTTGGTTCATTCATTGACTTTTGCCCCATTTCTCTATGCAATACCCTTATAAGATTATCTCAAAACCACTTGTGAATAGGTTGAAATTGGTGTTACCTAACCTTATTTCACAAACATGGAGTGGGTTTTTTCTCTATAGGGAAAATATTAAAGACTTTATTACCACTCATGAGATCATTAATTTTTCATTTTAATACAAATTAGAAGAGAATGACTATCAAATTAGAAATCAATAAATCCAATTATAGTGACTTGGAGGTTCCTACTACTACAGGTTTTGGACCATTTTGGTTCTGATTAGAAATGGAGGGAACTAACATTTGAATGCACCTCCCTAAATATTCAACCCTAGTTAATGGTGATCTAGAGGGTTTTTTATGGCGAAAAGAGAGCTTAATCAAGGAGACTAAATTTCCCATGTTTGTTTAATCTCATGGTAGAGGCATTAGATAGATCCATTTCCCACTCATATCAAGTGAACCACTAGTAAGAGGTTGATGCTACAAACGAATTTGAGGCCTTCACTGACCTACAATTTTTTAATGATATAATCTTAAATTTGGGGAAGTCATCCTAATGGAGGCCAACAAAATTAGAGATAGTTTATCTTCTTATCCATTAGTATTAGGTCAACTAATTAAGGAGAGAAATTAAAAGATATTTTTCAACTCTCATCTTCAATTAGAATAAACGGTAGTAAGAATTATTGGGTTTAGAATTGGAAGTTGCCAAAAATATCTAAGTATTCTCTTGTTTTCTTGGCATGCAAATCTTCATTTTGGAAATCCTTGTTGGAAGCGTTGAAATCCAAGCTAGCATCATGGAGAGGAACTTGATTACATTTCTTGGGAGGATAACCATGATTAAATTTGTTTAGCTACTCTTATGATCTATCTCTTATTTATTCTAAAAGTTTCAAAAGGCATCATTGACTTGACAAGGTCATGAAGGACTTCATCTAGAAAGGAGTAGAAGATAGGGGGAAATTTGCTAATAGCTTGGGAAAGAGTACACATTCCACGTGGATGATGGGATAGGAATAAGAAAAATTTATCTTCAAAGCCTATCCTTGGGGGGAATTGGGATGGAACATCTTCAAGCATTTCTTGTATCAATCTAGATTAAACTAATAAGAAATAAATGAATCCATAGATAATTCTAAAATTTTCACCACACAAAACCCCCATTAGGATGTGGTCTCATGGGAGCTTCAAGATCTATTTTGAAGGAATAGGGCGTCCCATGAAGCGAAAAATAATATGTTACAATATTAATTAGAATATTTTCCTCAACAATAGCATCCCCTAATTTTTAGTTTGAAAATTCAAGTGGGCGCAAATGGGGTGGCATTAGAAATTGCCCCACCAACTTAGGCTTTATTTCTATCACTTGTCAATCATATGGATTTTTTAAATCCCCACCAATTAATTTTTATTTTATTTTATATTTATTTACTTTGTTGAATTGAATATGCAAAATAATTAAATTCATGAGATAACCAACTTCCATAAATTTAGGAGCTTAACCTAAACTACAAAATTCATGGGACCACCCACTTTAAAATAATCCTAAAAAAATTTAGTAGCACCCACCAATTTTTTTTGAAAGCCCTCCTCCAAAGGACCACTTCCTTATGGATCTCACATTGGGAATTTCACCATTAAGTTTATTTCCATTATTGCAAATAATCTCTTTTAGTCAATAAATAATGGAAGGAAAGTGAAATTATGGGATGATACATGGAATGGACACTAGCCACTACAAGAGAGGATTTATCTGATATTCATCAAGTCTTAGAAAATAGTTAGGGAACCAAGGTGGTAGATTATTTTCATACCTAATAGGTAGAGGATTTTAGACAACATATATGGAAAGATCTATCTACAATCCAAGCCTCTCTAAACCAACTTGAGATCCTTTTTATACTAATTAAAACTCACAAAATTAGAATTAATGATAAGCTATTTTGGACATGTTCAAAGAGTGTAAACTAAAGAATATTGGGATACACTTATCTAATGGCTCCTCTAGAGGATCAAGATTGGCCATCCATAAAATTATTCACGAAGACTATCTAATGAAAAGATAGTACCTTTGCATGGCATACTATAAAGAAGAATATTATTTTTAGTGAAAGACTAACAAAGATTAGATTTTGAGGCCCATTCAGATGCATCCTTTTAAAAAATTAAAAAAATAAACCAATGAGCATCTCTTCCTCAAGTTTCCCTAATGCAAGAGCATCTAGGTCCACATGTAATCTATGAGGCCCACCCATTGATTTTGGATATTATACTATTTTTCTTTATTTTAGTTTGACACATTATGATACTTCTTGTGTTGAGTACTAGACATTATGCTATTTTGCTATCATTCAATCTAATACTTTATGATGTTATTCATTTTATGATGATTTGGACTCTTGATTCTAGATTTTATGATTATTAACGATTAAAAATGCATGTGTAGAATTGATGAATTCTATAAAAAAATTGTTTGTAGGCATGAAGCTACAGGTCCCTACTGCATCATAGACTGTGCTTGAAAATGATTATTGATTGTTTCCACCTGTGTTGTGTGTGTATGTGATATGTGGTAGGAAATAATACCTGAGTAATCTCAATAGGTGAGTTGTGTAGCTCATCTGATGATTTAATTGGAGAACTTGTAATTTCCGCTGTTGAATCTTCATTGTCTGGTAGAATATCTTTATCAGAATCACTACCTGGTCCATATTTGTGCATTAAGGAAAGAATAAATCCATCTTTCTATAGTGGTTTTTTATAAAGTTTCAATCTATGACCATTAACCAATAGTGAAAATCTAACTGCATCAATTGTCTACAATTGTATTGCCCCATTTTGGAATACTTGTTGTATTTCATATGGACCTAGCCATCTTGTTTGTAGTTTCCCTTTATAGTCTTTATACCTTCATCATATAGCAAATCCCAATCACCCACACTAAACTCCTTTGTTTTGATAAACTGATCATGTCATTTGACTCTCTATATTTGAACCTCAGTGTGGTGTATAGCTTCCATCCTTATTTCATCTAATCCATTCAAATAGTGTAACCTCTCTTTTTGTGTTGCTATCAAGTCCATATCCATTTCAACTATTATCCTAAGTGTTTTGTATTCAAATTCAATGGGAAGTAAAGTGGTTTTACCATACACTAACTCATATAGTGTGAACCTTGTTGTAGTCTTCCAAGTTGTCCTATAGGCCCAAACTACCTTAGGTAACCTAGCAGCCCAATCCTTCCTATGAATATGCATTGTTTTGGTCAAAATATTTTAAATCTCCCTATTGGTTACTTCCACCTACCCATTGGTTTGAGGGTGGTAGGGCGTTGACTTCCTATGCCTTATCTCATATTCTTGGACCTTTTTGGTTATCAGCTCTGATGTGAACTAGGGACCCTGATCTGTTACAATCTCTCTAGGCACTCCATACCTTGTGAATATGTCTTCATATATAAATTTGGCCACATTTCCATCTCTAGAAAATTACAATGCTTTAACTTACCCACTTTGTTAGATAGTTTGTGCAAACTAAGATATACTCTTTGTTATTTGATGATGGTGATATTGGGCCAACAAAGTCTATCCCCCATTTATCAAATGGTGCTAATTACAACTATGGTTGCAAAGGAATATCATATGTTTTAGTTGGCATATCCATACTCTGACACCTATCACAACTCGTTGTGTATTTCACTGCATCCTTATGAAGAGTTGGCCAATAATAGCCAATAGTGAGAATCTTGAATGCAGTCATCTTTATTGCAAAGTTTCCCCTACAAGGTTCGTCATGGTAGGCTTTGAGGATGTCATAGACCTCATCCTCTCTTATGCATCTCCTCATAATGTTATATGAACCTATGTAAAATAAATAACCATCTATCCAAGAGTAGGGAAAAATTTTGTGTACCAATTGTCTCTTTTCTCTAGAGGAGAAATGAGGTGGTATCTATCTTGCTACTAGATAATTAAAATAGACACAATTAATTAGAAAAAAAAAATTTAACAATAGTAGAGTACCTGAACCGGGTGTTAGTAGGAGGTGAATTGAATTGAACAAAGTAAGAGCATAGAAGAAAAGAACATCACCCAAATCCTTCCTTCAAAACTCTAGACTCTGCAATGATCCATTTGTTGTATCACACACCAGACCACACCTCATAACAACCAAGGCAAGAGCTTGGACTGTAGAAGCAGCCAATTCAACTTTGGGAAAGATTGCACCAATAGGTGCTAACCCAAATTCAAAATTATAATGCTCAAGTGCCAACTCCAACAAAGAGAGAGAGTAAATGAAAGGCTACAAATAACATATTGCTAGCATCTTCACCAACTTTTTATCCAACAAAATGTCCATGCAATTGGAAAAGAAAGAAGAAGCTACCTCAGAAAATAGAGTACGAGTGTTGTTCTAAATCCATTCCCTACCCAAAATTGTTCTTATAGCCACCTCAACCAGCACACAAGGAATAGTGAAAACCATACCCAATTTTCATCTATTGTATGCATCATTGCTTCTTTTCTCCCAAAAACATTTGGGTAGCATGACACACCATTAAGACTCCATAATGTCACA
>VDFB02000013.1:144479250-144658786 GCA_007258455.2 Sequoia sempervirens
AAAAAAAAAAACCTAGTAGTTTAGAAAATACATTCAATTTGCTACAGATTCTATTCTTACATATTTTTGAAATCGTATAGATAACTTATTCAAATTTTTACGTCAAGTTGCCTAACTTTGATTTTTCTAAAATTTTCGCCACTTAATGGCCTATGTTTTCTATGATGATCCTTCACATACCCTTCTTTTTTTTCACTTTCTTTGTGTCATTCTTCCAATACTATGTATTCAGGGAATGATGACAGTTCTGAACTATTTACAAAACATTGCAACAACGAACATACTGACCCCAAATCCATAGATCTTTTATGTGTTTGGTGTTTTCAATTTGGGGGCAACCCCTTCCTTTCTTTTTCTTTTTCCTTTCCTTCACATGATGTAGCCTTACTCAAAAACATGACTTGGCATAGGGGCTTTCCAAGTTGGCTCTCATTTATTCTTTATTTTTTCTCACAATACGGTCTCTAGCAATTCCTTTAAAGTGGGGGCATATATTGGCATTATTAATTTTGCATTTTTCCTTTTTCTTGGTTCTTAGTGCAGCCATGTTACTTCATATGATGCATTTTATCACTTTG
Organism: Sequoia sempervirens; assembly: GCA_007258455.2. Taxonomy (NCBI): domain Eukaryota; kingdom Viridiplantae; phylum Streptophyta; class Pinopsida; order Cupressales; family Cupressaceae; genus Sequoia; species Sequoia sempervirens. The sequence continues at coordinate 144,479,829 of VDFB02000013.1, forward strand.
TGGATGACATTGGGTGTGATTTCCTTCATGAGCATGATCTATCTTAGCATATTATATTCCTCTTAGTGGCCTGATGCAATGCATTGAATCCCCTAAGTTGTGAATTTTATATTCTTGGATCGGTCCTCTCTTGGAGACATTAGACACAATTTTACCTTAGTTATATACCTCGCATGAACTTATCAAGACTCCTTTGAACACCTTCTACATGTTTCATTTTGCATTTGTTATATGGCCACCTTGCATAATAAAGCTTGCATTCCTATAGCACCATCATGTTTGTTTATGAGCTCCAATCATATGAAGCTTTGCTTGTCTTATGAAGCTTGAAATGTCAATTTATTTTGTGGCACCTTATTAGAGTTATTAGGAGGTATAACTTTGGTATGGTTGAGCAGGAAGCCCATTCTAAGGCATGAATTTTCCCCATAGCCACCTACATGTGTGTGAGGGCATACTAGCCATGAGTGTATGTTTCTCACCTTTTGGGCCTTCTCATCTGACCAACAACCATGAGTTTGGTCACACCAGATTGAGTATTCATCTATTTTCTAGACAAATAGCCTAGATTTGATCCACAACTGGCTGGACAAATGATAAAAGATTGATCCAAATTTATTTACTTTCAACTTCCCTCTTTCATTCTTTTTCATCATTTTTATGTGTGTTCCTTTGTATTTATGTTTGGGTTTCTATGGTATTTTCATCCTGGGGGCTTGATCATCCCTCTTGATTGTTGTTATCTCATCTTACTTGCATCAATGCATTTGGATCCCTCTTGATTGCGTTTTGGGCTACTTTAGTGTCATTTTGAAGGAAGTTCATCCTCTCACTTTAAAGTGGGGGCTATGGACATAGAAAAAGTAACCCTTCTAATTTTTCTCATGTTCAAGCCCTCCTAGTGGAATTTGGCTTGATTTTTACTAGATTTAATGTTGTAATGTGGCCAACACATTCACATTAGGTCTTGGACCCTTGAGAATAATTAAGAATTCTAGGTTGTCTTGTAAAAGTGTTGTGAAGTGTTGTAACCCATTTTCACACTTTTCTACGACCCTTTCATCATAATTCACTTAAATAACCCCTTTTTATCACTTACCAAGTCTTATTTCAAAGTGTTGTAAAGAGTTTTAACAAACTCTCACACTTTTCTAGGCTTGCCATCACTAAATTGACCCTTTATTATGTTTAAATGACCCCTTAATGCACTTTATGGCCCTACTTAAGTGTATTTTTGAGAATATTCCCATTAAACATCATTAAATACACTTCAATCCTTGACATCTAGTAAAATTTCCTTAGTGGGACCAAGTCGCCACCTGGGGCAACTTAGTCCCACTTGGCACAAAAATAAAAATAATTTCAATTTTCTGGTGGGAATTTATTCTCTTACCCTTGAGGTCAGCCTGTGATGTGTTATTTTTGGGAAATATTAGAAAATAAAGTATAAATATAGGGTTTTCACTCTCATTTTACACCCCATTCACCTAATTCATTTTCAAGCATCCTAATTCATTATTCAAGCAATTATCAAGCATTCAAGCACTCTAAGCATCATCAAGTTATACATTGGAGCACTTCATTGCATATCTTCAAATTTCATCATCAAGGGTTTGGTGAGTTTCTAACATTGCATGTTTTTTATTCATCATTCTCTTCTTATTCCATTTCATTTCATAAGGTTTTATTACCAAATCGAGGTTTGACCAAGGAAAACCCCTATTCTCTAACCCTTAACCTTTTTTCCCCTCTTTGCATGTGTGTTTGCAGATCTTGTATGAAAATTTGTGAAAGAGAAAAGTTTTAAAAAAGTGTTTTCAACTCTTCAAATTCATCAAAGTCAACAAAACCCTAATTGAAGCTTGGAGACCTCTTTCATCTTGTTTTCTGCAGTTTATGAACTGAACACCTGTCAGGAAGGGAGGTGGAGACCAAAATCTATCGAATCCTGTCCTAAATTTCTTAAGATTATGAGGTGGACTAAGTTACCATATGTGGTGAATTGGTCCCACTACCAGGCTTGAAAATTGATTTTTACATTTTCAAGTACCCATTTGGCAGATTCCTATTCTGACAGATTTTCCCCGAAACTGGACTAAGTCACCCAGCTTGGTGTAAGTGTCTTAGTCAACATTTCTAGTCAAATCTGTAGGATTCCAGAGCCTCTCTACATCATAATTCATATTCTAGGTGCACCTCTCTAGTCTTATTTATTTTTTTCATTCTTTACTTGCATTGTTAGGGGTTTTTTAATACATCACCGTGCTTTCAAACAAGTTGCATTTCTTAGATTTTGCATTAATAATCATCTTTCTTTTTCAATTTAGTGCATTTAGGAATATTGCATCCATCAGCACCCTTAATGTACTAATGCCATAAATCATTGTACATCAGCACCCTTAAGTTGATAGATATTCCCTTCAGATTTCTTTCATGTAGCAATCAATGTTCTGGATCCTTTTTGGATCTCACATTTCTCATCCTTAAACACAAGATCGTATCCTTTTCTGCACATCTGATCAATGCTCAATAGATTATGTCTTAAACCCTTAACTTATTAAACATTGTTAGTATGATGCTTGCCATGAAAAATTATTGAACCTATCCCACAAATTTTAGCACCAGTATCATCTCCAAACATAACCAAGCATCCATCATATTTCTCAATTTTAACAATCTTACTCTTATCACTAGTCATGTGATGTGAACAACAACTATCAACTACCCAAAAATTATTTTCTTCTTTAGCATTTAGGGTAGAGACAATCGTGCCTTCATTTTTATCCTTCTTCTTTGGAGGGATTTCCTTTATCTATTTTTCTGAATTAGTAGAAGTAGGTTCATCCTTAATCACTAAGTAAAAGCATTCATTTTCATCTAGATCTTCATATTCTAGATCTTCATTAGAAATACTAACATTCTCATTCATTTAGGAAGCTCTATTAATCTTCTTTCCTTTCTTTTCTTTCTCATATCTCTATTTATTTCTTTTAGCTCTTTCTAGACATCTTGCAGTATAATGACCTATTTCTCCACAACTAAAGCATTTAAAGGGAAAACTTACCTTCATACTTACTAGAGGCTTTTCTCATTCTTCTTACAAAGTTAGCTTCTATTTCATCAAAGTTTTTTTAATCCAGATCTTCAACTTTTATAGCTTTAAAGGAAGTCTCTAATTTTCCTCCATTTCTTAGACTCGGCTTCCTCATCTCATAAGATGTCAAAAATCCTAATAGCAGATCTTTAGTACAAGTCTTATAATCTATCATCTACTTAATAACACTCATCTTCTCAACATAAGCATCAAGGAGGGTTCTAAGAATCTTCTTTACAATCCTAGTTTCATATATAGTAGCACTAAGTGATCGTATTCCAACCACTACCTCATCCAATCTCTGGACATAAGCTTTAAAATTTTCATCTTTGGACATATGTAAAAGATAAAACTATGTTTCCAAATTCTACAATTTTCCCTCTTTAACTCTTTCATCTCCATCATGTGCTCTTTCTAAAGCATCCTGAACTTCCTTAGTTGTCTTCAAATTCTCAATCGTAATCAACTCGAAATGTACCAGACTATTCTTCAAAATGATTTTTTTCTTATTGTTTGCTTCATGTGCTTTAATATATTTAGGTGTACTCAGAACATTAGCAACATAAGTGTATGGATTCTTGTAAGCTTTCTCTACATTGTATCCACAATACTCCAGATATTCTTCCACCAATACTTTCTAGATACCATAATTAGTTCCATCAAACCTCAGATAATCAAAGACCATTTTTCCATCCATCTCAGACCTTCCTCAAGTGGTTAAGATCTTCATTAAGGAACCAATCTCTGATACCAATTGTTGAATAAGACAAATGAGAGGGGGTGAATTAGTTATCACAAATTTTAACCTTTAATTCAATCACTGGAACTTATACTTAAAACTGTTTAAGTGATTAATCATCAAATTCCAATACAGAAACTCAAATCCAACATATAAACATTTAATAACACCAGATTTATGTGGAAAACCAAATAATGGAAAAACCATGGTGAGGATTAACTCACACTATAGAGAATACAAAAACTGATTACAAAAAGGCTCACTACCTGAAGTAAGGCTCACTACCTGAGAAAAGACTCATTGCTTGAAAATAAGGACTCACTGTCCAACAGGGATACAACTCAGAGGGCTCACTACCACAGAGATACAAAGAAGAAAAATAAATTGTTGTAGAGAGACTAAAATCCCAATGCAATAAAGGATTCCACCATAGTCACTTGATCAATATGCATGAATGATAGAGTTCGCCTTCTACTCACTGCATTTGAAAACTCAGCATTAAGCTTTGCACTAATCTACCACACACAACTCACACACACTTTCTGAATAGCATCAAATTTACATCTACTCTTTCACTTATCTTCCTTATTTTCTCTTGTATGTTTTTTATTACTAGCTCATCTTGTATTTATACTATCTCCAACCTTGAACAAGATCAAAGTCATCCATCCAACTTCAAATTCAAATTAGGTCAGTGCCAAAACATCCTAGGGTGGAATTAGAATGAGGGTGACCCAAACACATGATTCACTGGGACCCAAAATAGATACAACACACTTCATCAACTTTGAAGATAGTGCTTAACACAAGGTCCGCCAAACCAATGTAAAACATGTAGAACAATTAAGCTCGAAACTTTCAGAAACTAAAACTATCTTCAACGCAATCAGAACATCTTAACTCTAGAACTACAAGTCAAAAGACTTCATCAAAGAGAAATCTAGACCAACAACTTTTCTTTTGGACCTCAACCAAAACATAGAAAAACATAGTTCGTCCAACTGGTGAACACAACTTGGACTTCACAACAAACCAATAGCCAAAATTTTAGATATAGAAACCTTCAACAACCATGACCAACATATCTGAACTACATGAACATAGGGGAAAATACTTGATAATTACTTGAAGCAACAACTGAATACCTATAGACTTCCTTTAATACATTTTTCTCAATATCCTCAACATATACATCCAACAACAACTAGATAACAAGTTCACCAATTGACATCAATGACAACACCTTCATTCCATTCTTCATTCTTGCAACAATATTTCCCTTATGTCATCATTTTTTTCACCCATTATCATAGCCTAGTTATACCCATCTTCATCCTTAGACCTTGGTCCCATTAGCATTCATCCAATATTTTCCATTATCATCATCTTCGATCATTATTTCTCTCATCATTGAGCCTTCTTATCTTTTAATAAAATCTATATTCTATCATATATATCATCTATCATTATTCACCTATCTTATCATTCCTATCCATTATCTTTAATCCTTGACTAATCCTATCATCCAATTCAATCCTAATCATCATTATCCAATATTATCATCAAATCCTCATCCATATCATATCCTTATCATAATCAAACTTTTCAATGGTCTTATCTAGTTCCTAATCATTTTGATCTATTAGCTTTGAAAATTGCTTGAGAACTTTCCTATCTCAAGTATAATATTGAGTTAGCTTTATCATGGTTGTCCTAGCTTGGGATTTTTTATGCCCCAAGTTAGCTATCAAAATCCCCATCCAAGTCTTACCTAAGTGATTATCCAATCTTAGGTAAGAAATTATCATCCTTTATCCAATCCTTTCTTAAGTGATTGTCTAATCTTGAGTAAGCATATCCAAGCATTGTCTAGGTGATTATCAAAGTATAGTGTAAGAAAAATCCATCATTTTCAATCAAAGGATCTAGATTTTACTTGAGAAACTATTGGTATTCTATCACCTTTCCATCATTATCCGCTTTTCATCCATTCAATCATTATACCCTTTACATCCAATCTATCATTATCCCCCTTATATCCATCCTCTTTATCCTAAGTTAATCCAATCAAATCCAAGGTCTCTTCCATAATCATTAATCACTTTCAAATCTCATCAATCTTAGGTCTCTTTCTTGGATTCCTATTACAACATCCTAAGAAAGAAAGGAAATTATAGCCTCCCAAGAGTTCCCATCATCCTCCATTGACACATTCTTTGAAGAGGTAGTCCATCAAATCCCCATGGAGAACCCATTTCCATATCTATCCTACATCATACATGATCATGATTCAAGTGACCAAGACTCAACCACATCATTAGAGGAAATTTATCAAGATAAAAAAGCTATGGAAATAATGCATAGATATATCATTGATCATCCCAACCAATATATTCTTATGCTAGCAAATAAAGGTTCCAAATTACCCCATGATTTTGACATCTCTCAAATCACCCAACAACCTCCTTCTACTTCCCCACCTTCTATTCATCATAGCCTCTCATATCATCTACCTTCTTACAATCATCATGATCCTTCACATTTCCCATATTCTTTGCATATCCCCATTTTGTTTCAATCCATCAATCCCACATCTCACTTGCATATAAAAATCCCATCTCATACCCAAAAAAATCATCACACATCCCACAACCTTAAAATTCTATCGCTTCCCCTCATATCTCAACATCCATCCAATTCAACACATCATATCACTTCCAATATTCTAACTCCATCTCATCCTCCCATCAACACCTCCAATCTTATAATCCCATTTCATCCTCTTATCAATAAGAAAATATATCATTCTCATAACCTCCAATATCCAACTATCAACCACCACCCCTCAATTTCACAAGTAATTTGGCCCAATATGTGCAATAAATAAAGGATACCCTTAAGGTACTTCAAATAGGACACCACAATAAATCTTACACCTTCCAAGAATTATGTCCTTATCCTTTCAACAAATCCATCACCATGATCCCCTTTCCCCAAAATTTTGAGATGTCAAAATTTGACAAATACAATGGAAAGTGAGATCCTAGGGAGTGTCTTAAAGAATTATACATAGCATGCCAAGAGTCCTCTTATCTTGATGCCTACCTCTTGAGAATATTCCCTATAATCTTAGCTAGAAAATCCCTTGATTGATTCACTCAGCTCCCTCATGGGACAATCACAACATTTTCCGAGCTAGCAACCAAATTTTTCACTCATTTTTCTTACAACGTAGATCATAATATCACCACGATGGACCTTTGAAACATGAAACAAAATAATGGTGAAAGATTTGAATTATTCTTGTAAAGATGTAGATATCTTGCTTGTAGTTTTGCATGGCCTATACTAGAAAAACAAGCTGTCACAATCTTTCTCAAGAACTTAAACAATGAATTAGTCTTCCATCTTTAAATGTAATGTGTTCACTCTATTTATGAGATCATAAAAAAAGGAGTAGCTATATAAAAAGTTCTTATAACAAAAGGACTAGTAAAGATCTATATAGAAGGAAAAGATATAATCATCAATCTAGTGACAAATCTTGTTTTTGGAATAAAAAAAAAATGTTGTCAATGATGGTGTGACTAATTCCAAACATGTACAAAAAATATAAATACCTCCACAACCGTCATCCCAAAACAATCCATCTCCTCAACACAATGTGTTTATCTCTAAAGGTAAACTTAAATTATGCACTAGACATGAGTATACTCTCTGGGGTGAACCAATTGAATCCATCCTCCAAAAGCTTGTCCAATCCAAAATGATCCAATTCCCACCCAGGGTCAAACCCCATGGTCCTGATATGCCTAATCCCTCTTTGTACAAATAACATGAATTACATGACTACCATAGGGTATATTGTCATAAAAATTCCTCATGTATGAAACTTACGAACTTCATCCAAGATCTTATCAATCGAGGAGAGATCTCTATCAAAGGCCAAAAGTCCCCTAATGAACACTTGGGTATATAGAAGAAACCTTTCCCTCAACATAATGATGGTAAATATTTTACATCTTACAACATAATTCCTAATAACTACACCAATAATATCTCATATGATTATATCATTTTCCACATCAAACAAAGTACTTCCCAAGTAGATACATGACCATTAAAGCACATAAAATTGTGTTGTTACTACTCTATGTGCTCAAGTCACCATCGAAGGAGCTTCATCCTCCTCCTAAATCAAAAATAAATAAAAATTCCATGACCACTTAAACAAAATGCGAGAAAAAATATATATGCTTAAGCGACTTAAAATATCCCCCATCCATAAGGACCTTCTTGAGAAAGCCCTCAATGAATCCCATGTCCCTAATGCCATTGATCTTTATCAATTTCAAGCCATGTTAGGACACTTACAATCCCAACAATCCCTTACCTTTTCCCCTAAAGAAATTCCTTCCATCAATCCATTTCACAAAAATCCACTATACCTTCAATCCCACATCCATAAAACCACAATCAAACACATCCTAGTAGATGGTGGACTAGGACTTAATATTTGTAACTTAAGTATAATAAATAAATTGGGATATTATGATGATGTTGTCGATCCCCAAATGAAAATTACCATCAAAGAATATGATGAAGTTGGGCATCAATCAAAATGCTCTATGAAGCTACTCATCTAGGTCTGACCTGCCACAATAGAAATTACTTGCCAAGACTTAGACCTTGATCTCCCATACAATATCCTTCTTGGTTTCCCATGGATCCATGCAATGAAATTCATTCCAATGAAATTTCATAAAATGCATCAAGTTACCCACAATAGAACTAAAGTGACTATCCATGCCAATCCAAATCCATTTCAATATTACAAATTCTTGCAAAGGATTAATGGCCTTTCGTAGTATTGTCCTATAGTAATGGAAAATATATCCTTTTTCCTTACTGGGTTTGGAAATAGTGAACATTGAACTAACCTAATTATTTCATTAAAATGTACTTAAATTGTACCTTGATAAGTTGTAAAGTTTTGTAACACACTTTCACACTTTTCTAGGGTTTATTTAATTAATAAAGCCTAGTGGGAACATTTTAATGAAATGTACTCAATCTATACCTTTGAAATGTAATTTGAATTTACACGTTTGAGGTGTATAGTCGACCTTGAAATATGTTTCTAGGGTTACGAATGGTATAAAGGCAAAGTGAATTGTTGGTGAAGAGTTTTTAGATGCAAGGATGTGTTGAGATGAAAGTTTAATCAAATGTAGAGAACTAAAGTGCAAGCTTAATGGATAAAAGCACACTGTTGTGTCACACTTTTGGCCAACTTATCAGCATAATTGAATTTAAGTGTTTCTTATGATAAGGGAAAATGAACAGGAATAAAGATGCATAAACAATAGCAACAATCACAAAATTTCCTATTATGCTAAGATTTCCCAAATCTGTAATGAAGTACAATAAAAACAAAAGAATTCAATACATAGAACAATATCACCTAATTCCCATGCTTGCTTGATTCATCTCCATTATCCTTCTCAACTTTTCTTTGAAATGCTCAAATTCCCTCAGATTGTGAGTATGTAATATTCACCTATAAGTATTATGACAACAAAATTTAGAAGATTGTGATTACCAAAAATGAAGTAAAAAGGCTTCTTTTATAGAAGATTTATAGATTTGACGATCAAGATTGATTTGAGTATGAATGCTCTAGATTGAGTGTGAGGACCTAATTGAGAAGTTAAGTGATTTGCATGAAAGATTGATTGAACCGTTAAGTGGTTTGATTGATTAGTCAGCTGGTTGTATGGGAGGTTGATTGAATAGTTAAGTTATTTGATTGATTAGAGTGTGTGAGTCAAAAGGAGGTGATAGACCAGTTAGCTGAGTGAACTGAGAGAGAGTGTTATTCAGGAATGGAGAGAATTATGCATGAGATTATTTAATTTAAAATGTAGGAGACATGTGTGCAAATAGAAGAATCAATTATTAAATTAATTCTTTATTTTTTGGAGGAAATGTGTGTACGTGAATCAAATGAATTAAATGAATTATTCAATTTAGGAAGTCACTTTAGATGAGAAGGTAGAATAATTAAATGAATAAATATTATTCATTTAATTAAATGTGGGAGAATAAGATGACATAATTAAATAAATTTATGAAACTTATTTAATTAATTAAAAGAGGAGATTAGAATTAATTAGCGACGTAATTAAGATAAATTAATGTAATTTACTTAATTAATAAATTTTAGAAGAATAATGAAAATGAATTAATTAAATGATTAAAAATATTTAATTAATTACAGGAAATGCGATGTTAAGTTATAATTAAATAACCAAATAATTTAATCTTTTTTGCAGGTATCTTGAATTAATAATGAAAAAATGCAATCATAGGCCTAAGCCATTTTTCAATGTCTACATTTTACCCCTCTTTCACATAATGTTATTTTGGTGTTGTGTCAAAGAATAATGAATAACATGCCCCAGTCTTTCCCTGGTGTGAAATAGGTAAGGGTATGCCCTCTCGGGAAAAATGACAATTTTTTTTAAAAATTAGAAAAATTTGGAAATTGTCTCGATTAGGTAATTAGATAGCCAGAAGTTTGATGGTGGTGAAAGAAATCTGTTTTAGCGAGTTTTAGTAAGTGAAATGGTTGTTGGAAGTGTCCAAATAGTGCATCCAGTACATTAGGCTGCAAGGAAAACCCTAAAAAAAACCCTAGGTATAAATAGAAATTTGGTAAAAGTGAATTCATTTTCACCCTTGGATTTTGAAAAATTATGATTTTGTTCTAGAGCCCTCTTGCAAAATGTCTCTCGTTCCCTACTCTAAGCACCATGGATATCACATAAGGACCTTCTGATGACCATCCAATGTAGAACCCCCAGTATGTACCCCAAATTTGACTTTTGAATTTTCATGCATTTCTAGGGTGTTAACTTTTTACTTTCATATGTGTCACTTCTTGTGTGCCACAAATGCGCTTGTATGCAACGCATCTATCTATGATATGACGCATTTGTGAAAAAAATGCAAGGATTGTTTTTGTTTGTGTTGAAATCAATGCATTTGCATGATTGTACATCGCATGTGTGATAGTTAGTCACATATGCTAGGGATAATGACGCATTTGTAATTATGCACCACATTTTTGAAATAAAATGATGCATTGCTTGTCAAATGTTTTAAACTTTTGAAGTGAAAAATGGAATTTGTCTTTTGAATGATGTGCATTTATTAGCTTTGTATTTTTTATGCAATATATTTGTTATGCATTTGTAGGTTGTTTTGGATCCAATATACACCCAGGAGTTAAGGCCAGGTACATATGAATTGCCGGACCAGTTGAGTAGTGCAAAGAAACATTTGATATAGCATCTTGGACTTCCCCATGTGACATTTATGCCCAACATCTAGGAAAACCATGGGATGCTTACTGCACTCACTAAGTGATGACAATCAAAGACTTTGTCTTTCTATTTTCCCACAGGAGAGGCGATAGTTACATTGGAGGATGTTTACAGGATACTCAAATTGTTGATCAAGGGTGAGAGGGTCTGCTATGATACCTAGAGGGGTTATAGTGAGATGACCCATTACTATGTGTACGATGATGTTAGAAATCTTGGTATTGAGCACTACAAGATCAAATGGCATGTGCTTGTAGAGAGATACAAATGGATTGACTGTGTGTTGTGTACTCTTATCGGTGGGATCATATTTCTAGATGACCGAGGGCATGGGTTTCTGGTCGGGTGGGGGGAAATGTTAGTGGGGATGTTGGAGATACAAGTTGTGTATGCATGGGGCCCTTGTGTACTAGTGATCTTGTACTTCCATTTGTATGACATAGCCTATAGAGGTGCACAGTCCATGAGTTGTGGGACCACTTTACTGATGATTTGGGTGTATGAGCACATTGTTGTTTTTTGTCCACCAGTTGTTCATTAGCTAGATGACTGATCCCCGTATGTATTTCAATATGTTGGGGCCATTTCATAGACGCATGTTGGATATATTGGATATTGGAGGCATGTGATTGATACTCTTGTTTAGTTTATTTCAAGACCATACATGGGCTGCACGTAGGGGTGAGATGAGGATCGACACTTTCCTTTTTGCCGATAGACATGGTATCTAATTGGGAGGACTGTTTCCACTATGCATATCATTGAGAGACACCTACCAGATAGAGTGCTCTAGTAGTTTAGTGAGGTTCAAGATGAGCCATGTGGTCATGTCGAGTTTTCTCGATCTTCGAGGGAGGTTTCCCTATGGGGAAACATGATTCTCATAGCAATGAAAAAGGTAGATATTGACACACTGTAGCTAGTAGAGTGGGTATGGATGGGTGGGACAATGAATGTTGGTACGATAGTATCCTTTAATACCTGATCGACATAGAATAGACTTATGTCATACATAGATCCTAATTAGCCAGCGCCTGCAGAGCATTGAGGTACAGGCCCATTGGGTCGGCGTGGTGTCAGAGGGGGTGGTTGTGGTGGTCGAGGTGGTAGAGGTGGAGGTGATGATGGTAGAGGAAGAGGTGGGAGGATTGGTTGATGAGGTTGACATGGTGGTAGAGATTGGGGTAGAGTATTGTCACCCATCTATGAGTGTGAGGGGGAGGGAGAGGAGGTATCCATAAGCAAGGCTGGTGGAGAGGAGGCCATCAGGGATGAGGCCATTAGAGAGGATGCATTTGGGGAGGAGGCTAGGGGACAGGAGGAGTGGGATTCCCTTGATTTATTATAGGACGGATAGCAGGATGTGGAGGGTTTCCCCAAGGAGGAGATGGGAGATGACATGAGAGAGAGCTCTAAGACCAGATTGTAGAGGAGTTGGATGTGGATGAGGGGGAGAGACCAATACAAGAGGAGGAGGGTCTCGTAGATCAGTGGTTGGCCGATTTGGAGGCCAAGGCAGAGGCTTTGGAAGCGTATTTTAGGGTTGTGTCTGCGGAGAGAGATGTGATGCGTCTGGAGAGGGGCAATGCATATTAGGAGAGAGATTAGGCAGTGGTGCAGAGGCAAGAGACAAAGCAAATTTTTGTAGAGTTCTCCACTCTTTGCAGTGGATCTATTGTAGACATGGCTCGAGAGTTGGTCAGGGATGGTGAGCAAGATTGGTACTACATGAGTTTGTATGAGCAAGATGTACCTCCTAAGAGATGATCTCCAAGTGCTTCTCAGGCTCTCAGCAGTAGATCATGTAGTCGACAGTCCCACAACATATACTAGAGAAATGGTGGTGTCCTAGGACCTCACAGGCCAGGACCTTATGATAGGCCCCCATCTGCACAGTGATCATCACACTCTCCTTGTCAATCACCTCCTCATTCTTCTCATCAGAGTAGTGGGAGTTCACCATAGGGACATGCTTATATATTTGTAGACATTGTATTATGATTATAGAGCCCGCGAGCAACATTTTTGATATACATCTTGGATATTATACTAACACATTTTTATATATATGGGATGCATTTTTTGGTGGCGATTATCTGATGTTTTTGTTTATGTAATACAATGATGATTCTTTTAAGATTCATGCTTATGTGATGATGATGATGTATGCTTTTAATTATGATTGATGCCCTTGATTTATGATGTAATGGATGCATGTGAGTGATGATATATATTCATTTATGCATTTTGTCATGCAAATGTATATAATAATGATTTGATGTTTTCATTTACTTATGCAAAATGGATGTGGATGTAAGATGAATGCTATTCAAATATGGTAATGAATGTAGGTATTTTTTTTTGTGTGTCATAGTACACCATCCAGATGTGATGGAAGAAGATTGTTAGCTTGAAGACAATATATGTTAGCGTGAAAGAAATATATGTCATCACTTTTCTTTCCTTATACTAAGCATTAGCATTTTAATCATCATTGGGCAGTTTATTGCACCAAAAAAGAAACACCATGATATTAGATAGACCAATGGTGTGCAATGTCATGCATTTTTCAAAAACAAATAGTCATAGACAAGGATTTTCATGAATCATATTTAGGAGCCCAATTGTTCCTAGTCTTTTTGTCGAGACAAACCACAAAAAGCATTCCAATGAAAACTTGTCATGAAAGGCCATTGCTCCTCTAAATCTTATTGCTAGGACATCCTTGAGGTGGATAGTGACATGAAAGCTTTGAAAAGATAAGAAAATAATCATGATACATCATTTTTCCTCTAAATCTTGTTGTCAAGACATCCTTGAGGTGGCTAGAAACATTGACAATTTCAAAAGATAAGACAATTGGTTAAAAAGAAAGATATTCTCATGTAATATTGTCTCTCCTCTAAATCTGTCATAGGAAATCATTGAGGTGGCTAGTTACATGATCATATAAAATCAATTAAAAATAAATGAAAAATGCTTGTCAAGACATGTGTGTAAGATCTTTGTTTGTTTCCCAAGGTTGACTTGGTGATGATGAGGCTGACTGGTCATTCTTTAGGAAGGACACATCCTAAAGAATATTGAAATGTTGAATTTGATTATTTCCAAGGTCAGGATTTAGGAAGGACACATCCTAAATAGGTGACATGGAAAGGTTTGATGTCAAGAAAGACACATCTTGAAGACCCGCAGTTGATAAGAAAGAGTCTGACGTAAAGGACACATCTTGAATAATCTTTAGTGATTGATTTGATAGATTTGATATTAATTTAGGAAAGACATATCCTGAATAAATTGGTTGACAAAAGAGAGTCTGACATCATGAAGGACACATATTGAAGACTCCTAAATGTTTGACGTGATAGATTTGGTGTTGATTCAAGAAAGACATATCCTGAATAATATTTTTGATAGAAGAGAGTATGATGTCAAGTGGGACACATCTTGAAGACTCATAAATAATTGACTTGATAGATGACTAGTTGATTTAGATTGGTTTGATTATGCATCAGTTGTGAACTTGTGTTTGATTCGTTCATTGTATGACCATGTGATATGACCAACATGAAAAAACCCTAATAGGATTGACATCTAGGGCCTCCGGGGCTGTAAATCCTTGCCTCTGTTGTACACACAGAGACCACATAGTTCAACTAGACTTTGACTAACAGGACTGACTGAAAAAGATTTGTTTCATTTTAAGATATCTGATGTGTGTGATAGTGAATGTGCTGAAACCTAAAGGACTGACCTAGTGTGGCCTCAGGGGCTCATCAATTGATGGCCTTGCCTACATTATACATGCAGAGACCTCGTAGTTCGACATGACCATTGAATTTTTTTTATGGACAAAGGACTGAGTCATGATTTTATTTTGACAAACCTAGAAGGACTAACATAATCGTAGAGACCCTGCAGTTCAACTAGACTTGACCCATTTACAAGATGAAGATATTAATAGTTGATGAAAAAGGTAGTTTATTATGATAGACTATAAAAGGACCGACCCAGGTTGTCTCAGGGGCTCATCAATGATGACCTTGCCTACATTTAAGCTCAGAGATGATGTAGTTCAACTAGACTTGACAGACTAGACCAACTCTATTTTTCTTTTGAGTATTTGGATGTTTTCGTATTGTGACATTTTTTGAATGTTTTTTATGGTTTTAACATGATTTCTAAATGTTTTTGTGTTTTCGCAAGTGCATTAGGACCTAAAGATCGAGAGGTTTATTTTGTCAAGAGTGGATGTTAGGTATTTTCCCCTTGTCAGGTACTATGTGGGATTGGATGGTAGGAATTATTTTGTATAGTATGCTATGAGTTTCAACCGATCTCAAGTCATAGGATTAACAACCACTTTTATTGTGGGTGTCGTAGAAGGAAGGAGGGACAGTGGTATTAGTAAGGGTGAAGGTGGAAATACCATGTGAAGTGATAATAGATGACGAAGTGGAGACTATCTACACATGGTGCTTGTTTTCTAGGTTTTCACCATGGTACTTATCCAAAGCACCATTGAGATGGCTTTCACCATTGGACGAATTATTTCTTTATACTATTTTTATTTTTGTTTTTATTTTATTTTTTATTGAGCTCTTTGAAGCTATGTGAAAAACTTGCATAGGTTCAAGCTGTTTATAGGATCAGATAATGTTTCTCCCTCTAGAGTGGACAATTGATATGCGCCAAAATCGAATGAAGTTGTGATAACATAAGGGTCTAGCCAGTTAGGTTCAAACTTACTAGTTTTATCTCATTCTGCTTGGTTCTGAGGATTTTGCATTAGTACTAGGTCACCGATTTCAAAATGTTTGACCATGACCCTTTTGTTATAACTTCTACAAAGAAATTTTTGATATGCTTGTAAGTGGGTCAGAGCTTTCTACCTTTGCTCATCCAGTAATTCCAGCTCATGCAACCTAGATATCTTGTAATCTTCATCATTGATTAACCCTTTCATGGACAATCGTAGAGAGGGGACTTCGACCTCAATGGGGAGAATAGCCTCTGAACCAAAGACTAGGGAATATGTGGTGGCTCTAGTGGGAGTATGAATACTGGTTTGATATTCCCATAAAGCAGGGTTGAGTTGAATGTGCTAGTCATGACCAACGTCATTGACAATTTTCTTGAGGATTTTAATGATGGTTTTATTGGATGCCTCAACTTGACCATTGTCTTACAGGTAGTAAGGAGTGGAAAAATGGTGTTGGATGTGGAATTGTTCGCACAATTTGTGGACGTCTGGGTTTTTGAAGGGATAACCATTTTCTATGATTATGGACTGTGGAATACCATATTAGAAAATAATATAATTAAGAATGCACTTTACAATTTGGTTGCCAGTGATGTAGGTAAGGGGGATGGCCTCTACCCATTTGATAAAGTATTCAGTGGTGGTTATAATGAATTTGTGGTCATTTGAGGAAGTGGGGTAGATTTTTCCCACAAGTTCGAATCCCCATTGAGAAAAGGGCCAAGGTGAACTAATGGGCCTTAGTTCCAATGCTGAAACATTAACGAGATCAGTTTGAACTTGAAATTCTTTGCAACTTTTAATAAATTGATATGCCTCTTGTTCCATGGTTGTCCAATAGTATCCCAGCCGAATAATCTTTTTGGATAAGGTAGGACCACTAGAGTGGTCCCCACAAATTCCTTGGTGCACTTCATTTAAGGTTGTTTGTGCTTCAGTGTTATCAAGACATCGGAGTAGGGAATTGTCAAAGGCACATCAGTACAAGGTATCCTCGATGATGGCATAACGGGAGGCTTTTCAGATAAAGTTCTTGTGTTGGTTATTGGATAAGTTATCAGGTAAAATTTGGGAATGGAGGTAATTATAAGTGTCTAGGTACCAAGGTGACTTAGGACCAACAAGTTCACATACCATTTCAGATTTTATGATGCCGAAAGCGGGGACCAATAGTTGTTCCACTAAGAACTTATACTTTGAAACATTGTTAGGTATGTCCAAGAGCTATTTGATGGCTGTCATGACATCCATTGCTCTATTTTGTATGTGGGTTATCTGAAAAAAGGTGACATTGACAAAGTAAACCTTGAAGTTGTTGAAAATTTTCCTGTAGGGAGTCAATTTCTCATCCTTTGTATCATAGTCATCATTAACCTGATTGATGACTAACTGTGAATCTCCAAAGACCTTTATCTTTTTTTACCTTCCACTTGATTTCCATATGCAATCTCGTTAATAGGGCCTCATATTCTATTATGTTGTTTGTAAAAGGGAATGCAATTCTAAATGATTTAGGTATCATGTCACCTTGTGGGGTGACAAATATTATTCTAGCACATGATCCATGATTGGTATAGGATCCATCGAAGTACATCTTCTATACATCACCTATCTTAAGAGTGAAAAGTGACTTAGCTGAAAAATAAGTGGAGGGGATGTTTTTCCTGTGTTGGAAAGTCTATAAGTTGATCTGCTATTACATGTCCCTTGATTTCCTTGTGCTCAACATATTGGATGTCATATTCACTAAGGACCATGACCCATTTTTCTAGTCGCCTTGTTAACACTGCTCTACTGAAAAGATACTTGAGTGGATCAATTTTGGATACTATCCTTCTTTGGTGGTTCAACATGTTATGTATTAATTTATATTTTGCAAAGACCACTTCAAGCCAGGCCCGTTTGATATGAGTGTAGTTGATTTCATACCCCACAAAGGTCTTGCTAATATAGTAGATTGCTCTTTCCTTTTCATCATGGTCATTTTGAGCAAGTAGTGCCCCCAGTGTTGTGGTTGTGGATACATATAATATGAGGAGATTTCCATCTATTGGTGGTATCAAGGAAGGAGGTGTAAGGAGATACTCTTTTATCTATTGAAAGGCTTCCTGGAATTTTTTGGTCCATATGAAAGGGATCCCTTTACATAACAAGCATTGAAAAAAATGACATTTGTCGGTGAGTTGAGCAATGAATATACTAATATATTGTAGTCTCCCTTGTAATGTCCTTAATTGACTGATGTTCCTTGGGGGAGGCATGTCTATGATGGATTTTACCTTGGCAGGATCAACTTCTATGCGTTGGTTTGAAATGAAGTATCCCAATAATTTTCCATACTTTACCCCAAAGACACACTTCTTCAGGTTGAGACAGACCTTGTACTCTTCTAGTCGTTGAAAGATCTTGTCTAAAACCTCTAGGTGATTAGCTTTGGTAAAGAAATTTTTGAGGAGATCATCAACATAATCCTCCATTAGTGTATGTATTAGGTCATGAAATATTGTAGTCATTGCCCGCTGGTATGTAGCTCCTACATTTTTCAACCCAAAGGGCATGATGTTCCAGCAATAGGTACCACATGGAAAAGTGAATGTTGTTTAATGTTGGTCTTCTAGAGCAATAAAAATTTGATTATAGCTAGAAAAACCATCCATAAGGGAAAAAATCTTGTATCCTATTGTAATATCCATGATCGTGTTGATGCTGGGGAGATGCAAGTCATCTTTTCGGAAATCCTTGTTCAAATATGTGAAGTCAGTACATATGCAAATTTGACCATTTGGTTTTGTGATAGGTACCAGATTGGAGATCCATTCTGCATAATCAATCAACCCAATGAAGCCAACATCTAAGAGTTTCTTTAGTTCTATCTTGACCAACAAGGCGATTTTTGAATGCATTTTTCAGAGTTTTTTCTTTACAAGTTTATCCTATGGATTCAATGGTAAGTGATACAAGACTAGCTCAGGGTCCAATCCAGGCATGTTGGCGTATGACTAGGAAAAACTACCATTTTTCTATGTGAAGAATTATTGGAACTTAGGTTTTTCTTCTTCTATCAAGGAAGCTACTAGCAACACTATCTTAGGATCCTCAAGTGTTCCAATATTGACCTCTAGGGTATCTTTGATGAGCATTGGTGATCGCTCTTGTGTGATGGGGAGAATTTTCAACCCTCCATCCTTAGGTTCCTCAAGGAGGTTTTCACCTTTAGATATGTCCTTTTTTTTACCTTTTCTTGATCAGAGGGTGCCTCACGGTTTTCACCCAAAGACCTTTCATTTTTCTCTTTATTATAGTTTTTGCGACTGGAGGGTGATGCAGTCTCCCCAAAGTACGCTGCCACATCAAGTTCTATCATGAATCCAACTTTATGGTCTCCCTATAAAATTCCTTCTCTCAGTCCCATGAACTTAGCAATAGCTTTGTCATTCTCAAAGGTATCCAAAACGATAGGACCTTTTTGGACCCAATCAACCAGTTGTGGGTAGACTAGGGAAATGCCATCATCAGTATTTGCAAAAGGTGGGGAAGTAGCCAATAAGGTAAGGATTGAGGTATCAACTCAGATGTTGACATTCATACAGTTGGTTACCTTAGGGCTAGGTGTATCTAGATCAAGGAAAATGTTACCCAGTTTGTACATGATAGAGGCATAGGATTCCCATTCCCAGTTGTTAGAATCATTGTCATCATAAAATTCATTGTTGGAATCCTCCAATGTCTCGACACATTTAGAAGCATGTACTTCCTTATTTGAAGGAAATTCTATTTTAGTGGTACGAACATTCAGTGGTTTCCATCCTAACCCTAAATTCTTCCCCCATTTAGTAGGTATGTAGGGTTCTCTTCTTCTATTTTTTTTTATGCCCAAATCACTAGTTTCATCATACCCTTTTGCTTGCATCATCAAAAACCTTTACCATATTTCTCTATTAGAAGTGGTGTGTCCTCTTCTTTATAGAACCAGTCAGACACATCCTCAATATCTTCTTTACCAAGGTCTCCCCATTTGAGGAAAGTAGTTTTCGGAGGTACATGAATCAAGTCCTTAGGTTCCATGTTGTAACATGGCTTTCCATATGTCTTTGGTGATTTTGGCATTGTGGTGATGTAGAAGGTAGTGTTCATGTTGTGTTCTCTACATCCCTTGTCTTCTCAAGGTCTAGGGATCTAGCAATGAAAGTAGAGGATGTGGAGGTAGATGATCGAGGGACATCAGATGTCCTGGTGAGTGTTGAGGGATTAATGTATTTGGATGAGTTTGATGTCGAGGCCTCATGATTAAGTGGCACCTAATGTTCAAAGACTCCTTGTAGGTTAATGCAATACTTAAAGGGATCAGGGTCACCCTCGATAGTAATTTTAGTGTCATTGTAGGGAAACTTTAGGCATTGATGATACGTGCAGGGAACGACCTTCATGGCATGAATCCATGGTTGACCAAGGAGAAGATTATAAGGGATTTCTAGATCCAATAATTGGAAAGTCATATCAAATATTATGGGTCCCACTTAGAGTGGAAGTGTTATTATGCCTTGGGAAGATCGTTCATCATCATCATAACCTTTTATGACTATGCTCTTTGTCTTATCCACACATGCTTCAGAAAAACCAAGTGCTTTAACCAAGTTTAAGGAAAAAATATTCAATCCTGGTCCACCATTTATCAAGACTCATTTGAAATTATTTTGATGGATGAAGAATTCAATATGTAGTGAGTCATTATGGTTCGTCTTTTGGGTTGAGTAGTCTTTGTTAGAGAAGGTAACATGGTGAGAGCTCGCAAGGAATCCAACCATGGATTGAAATTGGTTGACACTGAGGTTGTCTGGGACAATGGTTTCTTTCAGCATCTTATCTATGATGGCCCTATGCTCAGGTGATGTGTGTAGCAATTCCAATATGGATATTTGTGTTGGGGTTTTCTCTAGTTGATCCAACAAGCTAAAATGGCCTTTAGCTTGGGATTTCTTGTGAGTCAAAGGGGTAGGTATGGTTATTTTAGGTCTGCAAGTTTTTACAACACACTTTGGGGTCTTCTTAATGGTAATGGTGTTGATTTGTTCATCTACAACTCGAAGATGGAGGATTTTGGTGTAATTATAGCTAGTAGTCATATAATTGGCTTAGTTGTTATTATTAGTACTTGAACTAGAGGCTTTCCCCAAACTATGGTCTTGAAGGGGATTCTTGTATATCATGTGATCTTGATTAGAAGTGTGGTGTTGTTTTCCCTCTACCTCGATTACTTTGTCTTTGATAAAGTCCTGAATAATATTTTTTAGTTGTCTACAAGCAGATTTTTTACGTCCTTTACCTTGGCAATATTCACAAAAGGTGTTATCATCCCACCAAGAGGGTTTAAAATTAGACATGTAAGATCTGGGTTCCTATAGTTGTATGACACCTAATCGAACAAGTTTCTTCAGTACCATTTCAATGGGTTCTTAGAGGGGAGTTTATTTGCGTTTAATGTATTGCCTAGGTGGTCTCTGTTGTCCTAGTTCCTGATTGTTTCATATGGAATTTGTCATTGGTGTAGGGGTTTGTGGTGTAGTTTTTGAGGCTTTAGGTCCTCTTAGAGTAACATTTTTGCTTACAACTTTGGTATCCACAACCCCATCATTTGTGACATTTTTTTTTTGAGACCAGTATTTCTTTTGTCATTGAACGTGTGTTGATTGTTTGTACTCTTAGAGAGCCTAAGGGAACCCTTAGTGAAAAGTGATTTCTTAATCATTGTTCCTTTTTCTACTAGGTCTGCAAAGTGTTCCCAACAATGAACTTGCAAGGGATCTTTTAAAGAATCTAGGAGGTTTTCGACAAACATGCCCAACTTTCATTTTTCAAGGATCTCTACCTAGCATCAACTCACCAAG
Source organism: Sequoia sempervirens (assembly GCA_007258455.2). Classification (NCBI taxonomy): domain Eukaryota; kingdom Viridiplantae; phylum Streptophyta; class Pinopsida; order Cupressales; family Cupressaceae; genus Sequoia; species Sequoia sempervirens. The sequence goes on from VDFB02000013.1 coordinate 144,501,697, forward strand.
TTTCTCCATCTCTAGAGGTATTTGATAAAGGACTCTCTCTCTTCTTGTTTCGAGGTACACAAGGTGGCTAATGTGATATCATTTCAATGTTAAAGGCATAGTTGTCTAAAAATTTGATGGCTAACTCAGAGCATGTTGTTATGCCCCCAGGTAATTGTGAAAACCACTCAAGTGTAGGACCAGTAAGAGTTCTAGGGAATAATATCATCAAGTATGTGTGCTCCAAGGCAATTTCAACACAAGCCATGCTAAATTCTCTAATGTACTCTATTGGGTTTCCCATCCCTTTGTACTTTGAAAAGATTAGAATTGTGTAACCTTGAGGAAAAGGAGGCATGTAGATACTCCTATCAAAGGGGTATGGATGCAAGTCCTGCATTGTTGTAGGATTTTTTGGTTGTTATTTGCATGTTCTCAACTTGTTTTCGTAAAGCAAGCATTTCTATAGTTAAAGCATCCACCTGTGGGTTTGGTATGTCATTCATATTGTTGGGTCACATTTTGTGTAGGTACATGGTAGGTGTATGAAGGCGTCTATTGTTGTACCTGAGGTATATGTGTATATGGGGTGTTTATGTTGGGTTTCCTTTGTGTATTTTGACTTCTGGGTTGTGGGGAGGTACTTTGTTGTGATGTGTTTAACATAAAGGTATTTGATCAAAATCTTGGTTGTGTTGGATTCCCCTGAGGTGACGTATGTGTACCCTATTGTTGTTGTGCATCACTGTTTTAGAGGATAACATGAATATATGTGGTACCCTTCACATTAACTGTGGGTGTGGGTCCTGGACCTGAAAATCTTATTCTCTTGTGTCCATGAGGATTTTTTGAGGTCTCAAATGGATTAGTGCATGTTGGTTGTGTTGTTGATTGTGTTACAGGTTCTGATATTGATTGAGTCGTAACCTGTGTCATAGACTGTGTAACAGATGATGTTATAGGTGGAGCTATGAAGGGAATCCCAAAAGTGGGAGTAGTGTGAATTGTTGAAGGACTCTGTGTAGCTCCTCCTAAAGGTATATTAAGGTTTACCTAAGGTGTAACATTCTGTGGAATATGTGTCGTATGACCCTAGTTTTGGTTTGAGACATTTCTAGGTGAAGGCATCACTTGTAGTGTGTTTATGTCAAATCCACATGGTAATTTAACTCCATCCTCTAGGAGTTTGGATAAAAATATCTGAGGGTCGAGCATGATGAGCTCATCAAAAAATTAAGTGACCTCAAGATCCTAGGTTGCTGCCTCAAGTTCCTCAACAGTGATATGACCTTGGTCATCTCTTATGAGGAAGTTTTCAATTGGGTTGAAATATGAGTTAGACCTTGGAGTTTCTTATGATGTTGACCCAATGTGTGTGGTATTTTTATTGACCTAATGAGGTGTAGGACTAAGGTTCATTTCACTAGTGGGATTGTAAAGCTCCTCATGTTGTCCTAAAGGGTCCATTTCTAATTGTCTCTTTTGTAATCTGGTCTAGACCATAAGATAAGACTTGCTCAAAGAAGGATGACACGTAAATGTGAACCGTAGGGTATGTCACTACCTAAGATGTGAGAGTATAAGCTATGTTTTTTTGTTTTTTTTTTGGCATAAATTTATGACATGCAATGACTAAGGTATGACTCAAGATAATGTCTAAAATGCAAATATTTAGGATATGAAAGTTAAGCTATGTTTTTGGTCTTTTTGGCATAAATTATGACATGCAAAATATATGTCAATATATTTGGATAACTAAGGGATGAGTCACTAACTAACCAAGTTTGATGCAAGGTTCCAACTAGGATTTCCAATGATGATTTACAATCAATACCAAAATGACTAAGTGATAGGTTGACTAGGTGGAGTTCAAACTAGCCTAGTGAGTTTGAGGTATTCCACTAAGATGAAAAAGGAAAAAATGTAAAATGATATGTCAAGGGAAATCATATTTGAATCACTATTTTCAATCAAGGTAAGACATATTATCTACCCTAAGGTCTGCAAAGTGTTATGCAAAAGGATTTTCCTAGGTATGCTAAGGATGATCTAGGAAATGCAATGATGAAACTATTAGGAAAAATAAAGATGAACCTAAATATGAGTAGGTCATAGGTCTAGATCAAGTTTACAACAGAGGGTAAATCAGATAATGAGATCCTATAGTAATTTTTTTGAGTTTTCAATTTGTTAAATGTAAGATTTTATATGATAGGAAGATGCATTGTTCCAGATTGAAAATATGGTTTAGAAGATCAAATGTGTCACAGAAGATAACAGATGTGGTTTATATTCTCAGATGCATTTCAGATTAGAACAATTGCAGCTCATATTGTTAGATGTGCTACAGGTTTTAGCAATTTCAACTCAGAATGTCATATGCATTTTATGTTGAAACAATTGTGACTCAGAATGTCAAATGTGGGTTTCTGTGTGAAAGATGCATTGAATAGTGAACTGGTCCTATGTTTGACAAAGGAAAAATTGTAAAATGATATGTCAAGGGAAATCATATTTGAATCATTGTTTTCAATCAAGGTAATATAGTTTATCTACCCTAAGGTCTACAAAGTGTTATGCACAAGGATTTTCCTAGGTATGCTAAGGATGATCTAGGTAATGCAATGATGAAACTATTAGGCAAACTAAGGATGAACCTAAATATGAGTAGGTCACAGGTATGGATCAAGTTTACAACAAAGGGTAAATTAGATAATGAGATCCTACAGTAAATTTTTTTAATTTTTAGTTTGTTAAATGTAAGATTTTCTATGATAGGAAAATGCATTATTCCATACTACAAATGTGGTTCAGAAGATCAAATGCATCACAAAAGCTCACAAATTTGGTTTTCGGTATTAGATGCATTTTAGACTACAACAATTGTGGCTCATATTATTAGATGTGTTGTAGGTTTTAGCAATTTCAACCCAGAATGTCATATGTGTTTTCTATTGAAACAGTTGTGACTCGGAATGTAAGATGTAGATTTCTATGTGACAAATGCATTGAACAGTGAATTGGTCCTAGGTTTGACAAATTTCTGACTTGTTTAAGATTGACTCTTGGATGTTTTTTTTTTATCAAATCTGATTGAACACACATGTAAGACATTCCAAGGAGTGTGTTTGAAATAAATAAACAGATAATTACAATCTTTAGGCTGGCAAGGACAATATTCACTAGACTCCCACTTAGAGTTTCCTCCAACTGCACTATCTAGAGTGGATGACTTAGGATATTGGTAGCACTAGCTCCCCTCCATGGCACACACTTCTCGGGCTTACCAAGATTCAGATTCCCACATGAATAAGGAATTTTTCATCTCTACTAGTAGATTGTGTGTATAATGTGGGTCAGCTTGGGAACGACCATTCTTGCACCAATAGATAGAAGGTTTTTAGAAATCTAAAAAAATGGTTTTTAATTAGGGCACCCGTTCAGGTGGTTATACATGAGGCAATATTAGCTCTAATAAGGAGGACTCCCAACCTATAGAGGTTACGCTCTACAGGTTTTGACATACAACGTGGGTACTGAGGGAATCACTTGTTTGTATAACACATCTGCACCTATAATGCTAAGATTTCTAATAGCATTCACATTTATATGTAGGTTAGGAGTAGCTTGGATTTATCTCATTTCTAGTTGGATTGTCCCCTCTCACAACTCTGAGGGTTGGTCCGACTCTAAAGGATAACACAAAATAAGAATGGGTTTGGTTTTCTGATCACTAAGGTTTCCCAAGGTGAGAGCATATGAACCTATCAACCTTATCAAGTATAGAAGACTGTCATAAATTCACCCTAATTAATAACAACCTACTATGTGAAGACTCAAAGAAGGGTTAATTAACCATCTAATTAACAAAATAAATCATATATGAAGACTGAAAAACATGAAAGAAAGCAAGATAAGATAGGAGTTTTAGATTATTTTCTTTGAAAATCATCCTACAAAACCACTTGTTAGAAGTTTGAAAGTTTCTATTTTTTCTTCTGTCAATCATCTTGCAAAAACTAGGTTAACTCTAGTATATCACACATTGTAAACTCCAAATTTGTAATAACAAACTTTAACTATTAAAATCAAAACTCAAAAATTCAGAATTTAGAAATTTATTTTCACTAGTTAGATGTGTCATAGGAAGCCATAAATGCATCATTTCCAGTCAGATATTGTGTTTCCCTCTTCAGATATGGTTCATGATTTCAAATGTGTCGTTTCGTGCCCAAGATGCGTCAATCTGTACCTATACCCACAAAAATGAAATTTTCTACAAATTTCCTCAAAGTTTGTGACTTCATGTCAAGTTCAACAAATGTGATAAGGGAAAATGAACATGAATAAAGATGCATATACAACAACAAAAATCACAAAATTTCCTTTTATGCTAAGATTTCCCAAATCTATAATGAAGTACAATGGAATCAAAAGAATTCAATACATAGAACAATATCACCTAATTCCCATGCTTGCTTGATTCATCTCCATTATCCTTCTCAAATTTTCTTTGAAATGCTCAAATTCCCTCAGATTGTGAGTATGTAATATTCACTTGTAAGTATTACGAAAACAAAATTTCAAAGATTGTGATTATCAAAAATAGAGTAAAAAGGCTTCTTTTATAGAAGATTTATAGATTCGACAGTTGAGATTGATTTGAATTCGAATGGTCCACATTGAGTGTGAGGACCTAATTGAGTAGTTAAGTGATTTGCAAGAAAGATTGAACCGTTGAGTTAATTGATTGATTAGTCAGCTGGTTGTATGGGAGGTTGATTGAATAGTCAAGTGATTTGATTGATTAGAGTGTGTGAGGCAAAAGGAGGTGATAAACCAATTAGCCGAGTGAACTGAGAAAGAGTGTTAATCAGGAGTGGAGAGAATTATGCATGAGATAATTTAATTGAAAATGTAGGAGACATGTGATCAAATAAATGAATCAATTATTAAATTAATTCTTTATTTTGTGGAGGAAATGTATGTATGTGAATCAAATGAATTAAATGAATTATTTTGTATACACCTAAAAATGGTTTGGATAATCTAATTAATTAAATACAATTTATTTGATTAATTAACCCTTCTATTTTCATCTAATTATAAATAAATAGAATTTTTTTTTATATATTTCACATTTAATTCTTCTATCTTTATCATATAATTTCATCTTAATTAAATAAATAAATCACATACTTTGTTTTATTTAATTATTATTATTGAATTCTTCTATCTTTATCATGTTTTATCTTAATCACATCAACCCATCTTAATTAAATAAACAAATTCAAATACCTTGTTTTATTTAATTATCTATTTTCTTTCATCTAAATTAAATAAACAAATCACATACTTTGTTTTATTTAATTACCACATTTCTTCCATGTTTATTTAATAAATAGATTTCTATAGTTTGTTTTATTAAATTAAATATCCTCTTTTACTAAATTGAATAAATCCAATAATTCAACTAAAGAATATTTCTACAACTATTTCCTCTTTTCACTCATCATATGCACCAACAAAATTAGATATTTTATATCTAATTAATTCAACTTAGCCTTCATGGATAAATTTGGAGACAAATTACAGACAAATTGGAAATCAATTTGGCTATCTTCTTCCATTAATTCTTCCTATCCTCTGGTAGAATGTTTTTGTGGGGAGGAACAATATCCATAATCTTCTTAGGCTTCTTCATCCTTCACCATTGAATCTTTCAAATAAAATCCAAACCCTTACTTGTTGCCACATCACAAATATGCTATCGGGAATCTATAAATACAACTTATTTCTAGAGGAAAAGGATCTCGAGTTTATGCAGTCTTACTCTTCAAATATTATATTAGAGAATTCAAGCAATTAAGCAATAAAAATTAGCAAATCATTTTAGAATAGCAATAGCAATCATGGTTTTCCATTTAGCTACATCCTACTTATGGTAATTTCTTTTATAAGTTTCATGTCAATTTCATCTACAAGATCATCCATCTTATCATCTAAGAATATAATATAGGATTAATTTCCTACATATTCACAACATCTCATTCTCTAGATTGGAATTTTAACAGTCACAGTGCTTAACAATCTAAGAGCCCCGTGATTTGATAAATCTTTGGAGATAGGGAACAATAAGATGCTTTCAATAGATTTTTGGCTTTTAGTAGTTTAATTGTTGTTTAAATCTATTGATATAATGTCTTATTAGGTTTGGTTTTCATTCATTATGCATATTTTACTCACACATAAATTGGAACCCACCGTGGCATCGAAAAACCCCATTTTTAACATCTTTTCTTGAAAAGTGTGTCTGCAGTTTTTTTGACGTGTTCTGTTTTAGCGTGGTCGAAAGTTCTTACAGTGCATACGACTTCTAGATCAGCACATCCAATCATTGTTCCAGCACATCCAAAGGATATTCTAGTGCATCTGAAGACTATTCTGGCCCATCCAGTATCAGTTCCACCACAGTTAGGGGGTTTTTTTGCAGCACACCTATCTTTTCTTTTAGCGCATTTACTAAATTCTATAGTGCATAAAACTATTATTTTAGCGCATTTAAATCCTCTTTTATCACATCTAATGACTATTATGGTGCATCTAACTAGTTTTGTTTTCTATCCTGTAGGCACAAAATTTGTTGGTCAAAGACAAAATATCATGAACTATTAATGATTTTTGCAGGGTTTCAAGTTTATTTCATTGCTTTTCCTTTGGTCAAGATAGTGAATCTAGATTAATTAAATAATTTTTTTGAACCCCCATGTCCATTGTATTTCGAAAGAAATAGGCTTATGCTCTCCCCTTAACTGGGTGATCAAAATTCTAGACTTGCTATCCTGCTTTATTAACACCTTTAGAAGGCCTTCTGTAGTGGGAAAAAGTACTCACCCTACGGGAACGACCTGAGTGGGAACAACCAAAGCCAAGTTTTCCAACCCACTCTAAACAAAAGTGAATCTGGGGAAACCCACATTCAATGACAGTGTGTGAGATAACCATCCCCAAAACCTTTTTTCTAAAGGTTGGGAGGTCTCCTGAGGGATTTTATCTATGTCATGCCGAACGAAAACCCTTTCTATGAACTTTAGTGTAGAATCCAATTATGTCAGTTTTTGAACACTTTTTATATCACAGTGCAAGGGGAGGGAAGAATCTGCCCCCAATACACTCACCATATAACTATCAGAGACCCTGGCCAAAAGTGGAGAATTCAACTTTGGTTAAGACTCAGGAAAGGAAAAAACATGAGTACCCTCTAAGGGGTGACAAGGCTGTGTGAGCTAACATATTTGCAAGTTGTGGGCTATGATATTCTTAGTGACCCTTGAGATTAGAAGAGTGTTTGAATTGTATTTTCTTGTGTTAAACCCATGGAAATTGAAAGACTCAGACTTGATTCAAGAATACACACTCTTTGTTTAATACATAGTTTTGGAAACAATATTTACAAACTAGTTGTTGTGTGTGCAAAGTCATTTCCGAAAGGTATCATCCAATTAGATCATCAAATTCCAAGATTTACAAGAAAAAAACAACTCCAAAATCTTCATTGGTTAGAAAATTACACCCTAGAATCAATCTTTTAACTGAGAAAAAGTAGAACAAACAGACATAACTATGAAAAAACTGACCACTTCCAGATTGGCACGACCAACCTTTGTTTCAGTGCATGTACCCTATCTATTAGCACATCTACCTTATTTAAACAAGCACAATCAACCTTTGTTTTAGTGTATGTACCCAGTCTATTAGTGCATCTGCCTTATTTAAATAGCGCATTAAAACTTTGTTTCAATGCATCGTAGCGCATCTATACCCAGTCTATCAGCACATGTACCCAGTTTGTCAGCACATTTAGTAAGTTTACCAATGCATTCACACTTTGTTTTAGAAGATTTGAGTCTTTTATAGAACATCCACATAATCAAAAACTAAAGAGCTATTTTTACCTCCTATCAAACAATTGACATCAGAATTTGTATCTTTATCAGAACAAAAAACATTTTCTCAGTCAAACCAGTGTCTTAAAACTTGGGAAAATAGGACCTTACAAGCCAAACTCTTTTAAATTAAACCAAGATCTTACACTTTTAAAGTGCCTTATCATCAAACACAACTCTTGATTATTAAGTTAAGTTTCATTATCAGGATCAGTCATCCTACAATCACGAAACGAAACGGTATAAAAAAAAGAAAAATATAACTTAGTCTCATCAATAGAATTTATCATTCTATTTGACTTAGTTATTATCATTGGCACTACTTCGCAAAAAGATCAAATTTTATTGAAAACCCTAACACTTGTATGCCCATTTTAACAAGGTTATAAAGACAAACTCATAGATAAAGAGATTGAATCTATAAATATCATGGTTGAATAAAATCCATTTCATAGATTCCATCGATCTGAACCTAAGGAGATAATTGGAGAGGACATCCAAACTGCACAACAAGATCCTAACTTCCACCAATTCATGGAAAAAAAATTAGAAAAGGATGGAGAAAAATTCCTTTTAATGCTAGCTGAACTAGGTGCAAAACTTCCAAAGGACTTTGACATTAATCGACTAAAAGAAGCACCTATAAGAGCTGAAAATGAACCACAAAACATAGATCAAGTGATTTTCCTAACACATCAAATTCAAAACTTGTAACAACAACTTCAAGATATGCAAAAAGGGACCACAAGAAGGTACTCGTTATAGGACATTTTTCCCTATCCTTTTGATCCAAGTGTGGACATGATACCATTTCCTAGACATTGTGAATTCCCAAAGTACAACAAATACAATGGTAAAACTAATCCAATAGATCATGTGAGGGAATTTAGAACCATGAGTTTAGAATTTACAGTAGAAGAAACGTATTTGATGAGGTTGTTTCTAAGAAGCTTAAGAGGTCAATGTATGGAATGGCTCTCTAAACTACAACCAAGAATTTGATCTTTTGAGGAACTATTCAAAAAGTTTATCTCACAATATTCCTATAATATTCAACATGAGATAATAATAAAGGATCTTTACAATACAAAAAAAAAAGGTGAAACATTCCTCTCATTTCTACAATGATGGCGAAGGTTGTTTGCTAGATATCCTCATTCCATACCTGAAGAGGAAAAGATGGAACTATTCATTGACAACCTAACTGATGAGATGAGCTACAGGCTTGAACTACAATGCCCACCTACATTTGAGAAAGTGATTGAAAATGGGCTCAAGATCTAAGAAGCCTTGGTCAAGAGAGGGGTAATAAAAATATACAATGAAGGATCAAATAATACAAACTCCTCGAATCACTATAATAACAATGATAAGCCAAAGTTTTGGAAAAAGAATAAAAATACTGGTAACAATGATGCTACAAATGAAACACAAAATGTGAAACCAGTATTTAATTTGATGGAAACTACTGGAAAGACCAATCAAAGTGTCAATCAAAACAACAATCTGAACAATGGTGAATCTAAACCACAATCATATCAAAAACCATCAAATTGAAGAAGATTCACACTATTGGGACAAACACTAGAATCAGAAATGAGATAAATTCTTACACATAGACTTATCACATAACCTGAAGCAATAAATTGGGAACCAAGAGTAAAGCCATCTTGGTGGAATGATACAGACTACTGTGACTTTCATAAAAAAAAGGACACAAAACAAAAAAATGTATGCAGTTGAAGCATCTAGTACAAAATTTGATTAAAAACAAGATAATATTCGTAGGACATCAAACCAACAATGATCATAGTGCATTTAAAAATCCTTTACCAAATTATGAAAAGGGATAATATTCTTCTACAAACAGTAAAGGTAAAAATGTAAACTACATTTATGACAACACTATTCATTGTATTTCTACGTTTGATAATAATGGTGTCGCTGATAATCAAACTAATAATGTTGGAATCAATGACATCATACCAATAAATCTGATCCCAAACATGGTCACATCTAACAATCAGATTAATGTCATAAAAATAAGGGATTGATCGTGTTGCCTATTCAAGTAGGACCAATTGTGAAGAATATATTTTTCCAAGTGTTAGACAAAGAGCTGACATATAATATACTCTTGGGAAATCCTTGGATTCATGAAATGGAAGTAGTGCCTTCAACTTATCATCAGTGCTTAAAGTTTCCTATCAATGGATAAGAGGTTACTATTTCAACTTACTAATACAATCCTCACTATTGTAACATGCTTAAAATAGCTCAAGACACTTTTTTCCCCCATAATAGGGAAGCAAACACTTCTAGTTCATCCAAAAGTGAAAGGAAACTAAACATTATATCTAAATGGGTTTAGAAAAAGGACCAGTCAAAAGATACAAGTGTTGTTGACTCCACTCCATCAAACAATGAAGGTCAACTAGATTCTCTATCACAACAATTCAAAGAAAAGATCTAGTTAAAAGATAAAGTCATGGGAGAGTATTCCATTGAGCAATCTTTGTCTTTCATAGTTGCTACCATCTCCAAGATCATATGGGAAGCTGTGAACATTAACAAAACAATCATCACAACATACCATGGTTTTGGATGATAGATTTGTAAAGGCATGTACCTTAGATGAAAAATCAGAAGATAAGGCCATCCTCAATTGGCTCTACAAAGATGAGGAAACATCTACATCGACAACTATCAGCATAAAGACAAATCAATATGGAAAGGGAAAAACAATATTAGAAAAAATGGGGTATGAAGGACAAGGACCTATTGGAAAAAGAAAAGAGGGCATTGCAGAACCCATTCAACCTCTCACACTTCATTCGAAGGAAAAAATAGGACTAGGTTATAAAGAGGAAACAAAAGATGAAATTACTCATAAAGTTGTTGAAAGAATCCTTCAAATGCAGGATAGTTTTGAAACAGATTTCAATGAGTATGGGTGGGATTCTTTATCTAAAGCATCATACAAGGACATACAAATTGATTTCATAAAAGAGTATGCACCCACACGTGAGGAGGGATGAAGCTCAGGGACTAGACCACTTGTATTTGGATCACATAATATTGATGACTCAAGTGAGGATGGACAAATATCAAATGAGATAGATGACTTGGAGGAGAGTAATATCATAGACCTGGACATCACTATTGACAACCTTGACAACATGGCTCTCAAAACCCTCACTTTCATTGACCTTAGCCAATCTGATGACCTTTTACCCTTAATACATCCTGAACTTATCGACTAGGAACCAACTAAACCTATCAATGTACCTATCTTTGCAAATGATGATGCTATCGTTAATTTCCTTTGTTGTGACAAACCTAACAAAAGTTCTAATCATAAATCTCATAAAGAAACTTTGATTTAGGAGGGTTTCAAATCATCCAATTGCAAAATTGAAAATAGGAATAATAGATCTAATGGTTAAAACCATTTAACGACAACATTAGATCTCAAAAAAGTAAAAATAAAGAAAGCATCTGACAGTATAAACCTCTCCAAGGCACCGAAAGATGGGAGATTTGACACCCTTCCAGAACACTATCATGAAATATCATTAGTATTGGTGGAGACTACATAGTCTATCAATCTTGGCACAATAGAAAAAGAAAAAACTCTACATCTGGTAGCATCTATGGTTGAACAAGAAAATCTAGAATTCATCAAGTTCTTTGAGGATGGACACATTAAATTTGCTTGGTATTACTCTGATATGCTAGGTTTAGACACAAATCTTCTAATGCATCATTTATCTCTACAATCTGGAATTAAACCTGTGAATCAAAAACTAAGGAAAATGCATCTGCATATCGCCTTGTTGGTAAAAGCCTAACTAAAGAAGTTGTTAGATGCAGGATTCATTAGATCTATTGGTTATGTTGAGTGAATTTCTAATATTGTACATGTTTCTAAACTAGACAGTTGTATCATAATATGTACTGACTTTAGAGATCTCAACAAGGCATGCCCAAAGGACGATCTTCCTTTACTAAACATTGACATAATTGTAGACTTAACAATAGGACACACCATGTTATTACTAATGGATGGCTTCTCAGGTTACAACCAAATCAAAATAGCACTAGGAGATCAGGAGAAAATAGCATTCACATGTCCATGGGGAACATTTTGTTGGAACATCATGCCCTTTGGGTTGAAAAATGCTGGAGCTACATATCAGCGAGCAATGACCACCATTTTCCATGATATGATGCATACCTTTATGGATGATTATGTGGATGATATGTTAGCAAAGTCATACACCAGAGAAGGAAATCTAGAGATCCTAGAAAAAATATTTACTAGATTAGAGAAGTTCAATGTCAGATTAAATCCTAAGAAATTTGTGTTTGGTGTTACATTAGCGAAGCTTCCAGGATACATAGTTTCAGAAAAGGGTATTGAAGTGGATCCCGCTAAGGTCAAGGCCATAATGGAATTTCCTCCATTGAAGAATATCAGTCAACTAAAGTCTCTACAGGGCAGGCTACAATCAATCAGGAGGTTTATCTCCCAATTATTAGACAAAGTCATCCCTTCAATCATTTGCTACATAAGAATTCCTTTTTCAAATGGGATCATGAATGTGAAAAAAATTTCAATCAAATGAAGAAATATCTAATGTCACCACCCATACTAATTCCACCTACAAAAGAGATACCACTATTACTATACATTGCAACAATTGAGATTTCTTTGGGCCCTCTATTAGCACAAGAAGATCCTACAGGAAAGGAATGGGCTATATATTATATCAACAGGACTTTGAATGGTTATGAGATAAATTACACCTTCATTGAGAAAGCTTGTTTGGTGGTGGTATTTTCTACTCAGTAGTTGTGGCATTACATGCTAACCCACATAGTCAAACTCATAGAAAAAATTGATCCATTACAGTATTTACTCAACACGGCTTCCCTAACAGGAAGACCAGCCAAGTGGGTCATGATCTTGACTGAATTTGATATCCAGTATGTAGATCGAAGAGCCATAAAGGGTTAGGTGATAGCCGATCAGTTAGCCAAAGCTCCACTACCAGATGATCATCCAATGAGCTTTGAGTTTCTTGATGCAAACATTCTTACTATGACAACACAACAATGGATGCTTTATTTCGATGGGTTCTACACACAATGTGGGTCAAGTGCAGGAATTCTATTTGTTACACCTCAAGGACATACCATCCCAAATTATTACAAACTCATGTTTCCATGTACAAATAACGTAGTTGAATGCATGAAATTAATCATTTGCATCAAAGTGGCAATTGAATGGAACATCATAAAGCTACAAGTATATGGAGATTGACAACTAGTCATTAATAAGGTAAATGATTAGTATCAAATGAAAGATGAGAAGTTGATGTCATATAATAAAATGGTGGATGATTTCAAAAAGTACTTTGTGGATATCAAATTTGAACAGATTCCAAGGGTAGAAAACAAGGTTGTTGATGCTATGGTGACAATTGCTTCTCTGTTATAAATACCAGAAAAGTGAGGTCATTATGAGTTTATTGTGGAGCAAGTGCCTAATCCTGCTTATGATAATCCTAAATGTCAAACCATATTCTATTTAGTTGACATTGAATCCTCAATTTATGGAAAGACCTATGCTTACCTAAAAGACAATATCCTTCATCCTGATCTTTCCAAAAACCAGAAATGCAACTTCATCTACCAAACTGCATGACATACCTTAATTTTTGACATACTTTACCATCAAGGTCTGGATGATACTCTTCTTCGGTGTCTAGAACATATCGAGTCTAATATAGCCTTATATGAGGTTCATGAAGGTATTTGTGGAACTCATTCAAGCGGACTAACCCTAGTGAAGAAACTCCTTCATTTGGGGTATTACTAGCCGAATATGGAGAAAAAGTCTTTTTAGTTTGTTAAGAAGTGCCAAAAATTTCAAATCCATGGTAACCTAGTCCATGCACTAGCACAAGAATAGCAACCGTTCACTTCAACATGGCCTTTTTGTCAATGGGGACTGGACCTAGTAGGAAAGATTAATCCATCTTCATCCAATCGACACAAATTTATAATCACAGCCATGAAGTACTTTACAAAGTAGATATAAGTTGTTCCCTTGACAACAATCACTGGAAAACAGATTTCTTCTTTCATACTGAATTACCTCATCTATCAATATGGCATTCCTTAGTCCATTGTCACAGATAATGGTAGACCTTTTAAGAATTGGGATGTTCAAGAACTATGTGAGAGGATTCATATCCAACATCATTTTTCAACCCCATACTATCCTCAAGGAAATGGCCAAGAAAAGGCCTAAAACAAAATTATTCTAAAAATCCTAAAGAAAATAGCCAATGATGTTGGATGAGATTGGCACACTCAACTAAACCCTACTCTTTGGGCATACTGAACCAACATCAGAACACCTAAAGGAGCAACACCATATTCCTTGGTATATGGATCAAAGACCATCCTACCTATTGAGGTTGAGATATCATCACTCTATGTCTCACTAAAAGGAATTATTTCAGAGGAAGATTATAGAGTGTCTAGACTTCAAGAGCTGGAACTCTTGGATGACCGTTGTCAACAAGTTGTGGACCATTTTAAGGAATATCAAAAGATAATGTCCAAAAGCTACAATCATAGAGTAAAACCTAGAGAATTTTAGGCTAGTGACTTGGTCTTAAAGGAAAACCATTGAAATCAACAAGAAAGAGAAAAGAAAGGGAAGCTTGAACCTAACTGGCTAGGTCTCTTTGTTTTTAAACTAGTCTATGCATCTGGAGCCTATCAGTTGTCTACACCTGAAGGGGATTTGTTTGATGAACCTATCAACAGTCTCCATCTCAGGAAATTCTACACCTGAATCATCTAGTACATGGTTAAATTCTTGGGAAAATGGTCGCCTTGATGAAAACCTGGAAAATAGGCATCTTGGTGAGAGAAAAATACAAAAAAATAAAATAAATTAAATTAAAAAAAAATAAAAAATCATAAAATCTAAAAAAATGCAATAAAAAAATATAGTGAAAACCTAGAGACAGGCGCTACTTCTAATTTAAACTAGCTTTTCCATTTATTGGATGCATTTCTTGGTTGTTCACTTTCACCATCATTCTGCATATCAATGAAAAGGCAACCTCAAACCATATCCTGGAATTTGTGGTCATGTCTCACCCTAGCTTGGGGGAAAAATATTGAAGTCACTAGGGGAAATAAACTTTGAGCTTAATCAAATAGAAAAACAACAATATGACAATAAAGAAAACATAATGATCATAGGGAAACTCAACATTGAACATACATCAAACATCAAAACATTTTAGAAAATCAACCATCCATATCAAACAACTGAAATCAAATCGATCAAAATAAATTAAGATGGATGATATTCTTTTGAATCATGATTTAATCACTTTAACTTGAATGTTCAAATGTTGTACTTTGATTTTTGTTATAATTTCTTTGGAGAAACTCGATGATGTATTGAACTAGAGAAGCTTGGAAGGATAATGATATTTTCTTTGTCTGTTGTATGTGAGTTAATCATTATTATTGTGTGAATTGGCGCAAGACGTGCTCTACAAAGTATCACTGATCACATTCTGAATTCACATGGAAAAATGATTGATTCTTGTTTGTTTATGCAAGAAATGCTCAGGTCATCTCAGCTTAATTATACCTAGATTCTTTTGTTAACTTGCAATATCAAAAATCATGAAAGTAGTACTCAGGTCATCATTGGTCTAAATTATACCATTGATGATTGTACTCACTTTCAACATTTGAAAGGCTCAATGATGATAAAAAGCATGATAAATGGACTATTAAGGTGACAAATTTGGAATATGTAGATTTTCATGGTTATATTAGATTGCATTTATGTTAGTTTTGCATCTGCAAAGTAGTTTATTCCAAAGGCTGGTGGGGATCTCAAAAATGATGTTATCTTTTATCATTAATTGATTGAGTATACTTGAAATTAACAAAAAAATTATCATTCTCATGTAGTTGCATGATCATTTGCATTGCATACATTGGAAGGCAGCATTATATCATTTAATCATTCATACATTCAATCATATATTTGCATTTATCATATCATATTTTATATTTGTGCTTTACATCATATAATTGTATAAGAAAAAAATTTAAAAAAATCACCTACATAGTTGCATTTTCATTTACATTATTATATCATACATCATACATTAGAAGTATCATCATATTGATCATTCATTCATCCACTCATTATATCATATATTTGCATTTGATATACCAAAAATAAAGTGCATCATATCCCATTTGCATCATCATGTCATATAACATAGAAACATCATATCCAAAATCATACATATAGTTGCATTATCATATCATTCGTGTATATAAATTATCATACATCCATCAGTCCATGTAAATACTATGGGCACCATGCATCCATACATCATCATTATAAGCATAATCACATTTAACATCATAAAATCATAACACATTATCATGATCATAAATTGCATCCATAACATCATCATATAAAACATCACATGGCATATAGAGCAAGAAATTAAATGCATCCATCATATGCATTCATCATAGGCATCCATCATAGAACCATATAAATCCACCACATATCATATAATTCTCAAAAATCATAATGTCAAGTATACAATGATGTTTGAAATGTAAAGAGATACAACATCAAAATGGACATGAATAAAAAATCAGAGTATACATCATGCCTCAAAATAGATCAGGGAAACCAATCATGAAGCTATATGTTGCTAGCCCTAGACAGTGTCGGCATCTCTGGACCAATGCCTCCCCCACTAGACATACCTGTATCTCTCGGATCTCTTAGAAGAGGTTGTGTCACACCCCTACTGGTAGTCCTAGAATGAGTCCTCCTAGATCGAGACTGAGCATAACTAAATCTCTACTCTACAGGAGCTACATCATGGTATCAGCCTCTTAACCCACACGGGTAACCTCTCTCATGTAATCAGCTATAGAGGTACCCTCGGCTAATATCTATAGTCTATTAGCCAATCCCTATGCCTACTCTGAAGTTTGTGTAGCTGCATCTCTCTCTGTTGTCAGAGAGGATATATGTGCCTGTGTAGTTGTCATTTCTGCCTATGCATGTCCCTGTGAGAGAGCCTGTGCATGAGCCTGTTCCTATCTTTATATCTATGCCTGTGTCTGGACTAGTAACCCTTAGGCCTGTACTAGCTGACCCTATAGTGTCTACACCTGAACCTATAGGCTAGCAATTTGGGTTAACTGTTGCTGGGAGGGTACTCCAATTTGCACATGTTGCTCTACTGCAACTACCAGTGATTGCCTCTTATGAGGCACCATGAAGTCTCTAACCTCAAATGCCAGGCCTTCTCCACACTCATCTCCTCCATCATCCCCATCTCCATCACCATCTATGTCTCCATCTCCATCTCCCTCCTCATCATCACTGTTCTCCACATCCTCTGAATCCTCCTCCTCCTCATCTCCTTGATCTCTCCTCTATTGGTGCCCATGTGCAACTGCCATCTCCTCCTAACCTGGTATCGACACTAGCTCATATGGGATGGAGATTCGTGGGAATGGATGTAAAATGAGGTATTGTGCATACTCATTGGTAATCAGAGCCTCGATGATCTCAGGATAAATCTCCCAAATAATGGCTTGTAGACCCTGGTACTCCTGCACTGTAGCAACAAAGGATAAGTAGGGTCCCCACTTGGTGGAATCTATCTAACGTTTTATATAATGTACAACACCCTAGGGCATGCCATGTACTTTTCCATACTGTCTAAGGACCCTCAACAAAAATATCTCAATAATGAAACGTGTCCTACAAATTAGGTACATGGACTGGCATAAGTATGGAATCTCTATATCATCCTCCATCTAGCACTTGCAATCAAGATAGGGCCGCCATGTAACTATCTCCACATCATTAAGGACTCTCCTCCAATGCTCCAATTTTCCCATTCTAGGCTAAGTAACTCAATCTGCATATACATGAACATATGGCCTCATGGCAGGGCGATGTCAGTCTACAACTAAACGAGTGACTACTATATGCTCCCACACCCACACCTGAAGTAATGTAACTCCTAAAGAGAAACTCACCCCTCAGAGGTAGACCATATGATGCAAATCATGGTATAGATGGGAAATCATGTACATTCCCCATGTGTATCTAGTACCATGGACGATCATGCTCTCAAAAATCTGACCCCAACCAACTGAAAGTCCCTTTGACCTACGACGAGGACAAAGGAACCCTTGAATAAAACCATCAAGTAACGATGGCAAGGTAGCATGGGAATCAACCATCTCTTGCCATGGAATCTCATATCCATAAATCATATTTTTTGATGGTCAAAATAGCACAGCAACATTAAACAAAATATCTCTATTCTATTTCTCTTGAAAAATAGAGATAACATAAAGTAATCTGCCTTCCACGGTCCTAGTAGTTGGTTCTCAACTATGCTAATGTTACTCAATGGCCAATGTAACTAAAATATTCAAGATGCCTTGCTAGTATAAAGGAATACAAACTACATCAAATCAATTAACCTACGCTTGGGGGGGGGGGTATAAAGAAATAGAAAACGATAGATCAGGGCTTTAGAAAAGTAAAATATGAATAAAACTTCTTCACATCTAGACATGCACCTTAACAAAGAGTGTTTCTTCAACTAATCAAAAACCATAACATGATGCAATCCACAACATAACCTACACCATTGCATGCATTCATAGTGCTTAATTCAACAATCACAACCATTCACTAAAACTTCACTTCAAGATTGAAACATATCACTCACTCATTGCTAAAATTAGATCAACAAACATAAAAGTAATTTCATTCACAAATAATTTAATGAAATAATCTTAAATCCAATTTCCCCTATTGATTTGCATCAAATAGAAAACATTTAGGAAAAAAATTCACTGGCATACAAATGATTATAATCCATCAACATTATCATTGAGGTTCAAACTTAACAACATGAAATTGTATAAAACTGTAAAAAGTATCTAAGTTCAACATAACTTTCAAAGTATATTCTAAAACTTATTAAGAACACCCTAAGACTATAATTCTTGTCTGTGATCATATCAAGTGGCTAATCCTTCTTCAATTAGCTGACCTCTACAAAATGGAGCCCAAAAGTACATATAGGCGAGCCATGCATAAGTTTCTCTCAATCAAAAACTCAAATCCACAAATCAAGGAATCAAAACTGCATGAAGAAAGTAGACTGGCTGATCTTTAGTTCAAAGGTTGATTGATTTTTTGTGCAAAATCTGGGGTCCAAGGAAGAAAGTAGAACTGGTGGATGAGAACTTTGAGTTCAACTCATGTTAAAACCCTACAAAATAGGAGAGCAATGGAAGTTTTCTATCAAGAAGAGAACGTTATGTTGCCAGCTCATTCATGTGTTGCTTGGTCAAGGAGATACTCATCATAACTGGAGAATACTTGTTGAAGCATGTCTAGATTAGGTCCATCAACCCAACTATCCTAAAATTTAATTCTCTTCAATTTTGTTCAAGCAAATTCTTGCATATCCTTTAATTTGATTAATTCCCTCCTAGTATTTCTTACCTCATCTCTAATGTCCATTAGTCTATCCAATAACAAATATTCTTTATCATCTTCCTTTTGCATCACTTCCTCAAATATAATGCTCCACTTCTCCTTCATCTTATCTAAAGGAAGACCTTCTTTGACTAAGATGTCCACATTAAGAAAAATAGCAACCATTGCCTCCAATTAATAAATTTGTTCACTCAATTCTTTACTAGCTTCTTGAACTTCACTCTTATGCTCATAGATGAATTTGGATATGAACCGGATTATGCTCAAGGTTTTATCAATAAAATTTTCATTACCTTCATCAAGGATTGATTGCTCTAGGAGAGTTGGCTTTGGCACCTTGCTAATGTCCTTTAGTTTCTTAACATATTCTCTATACTCCTCATCTTGTTTCTGCAAGACTTCAACATGTTGATTCATCTCCCCTACCAACTCAAGTGATCCTTCATGAATTTTAAAACCATCAACCAACACTTCACCAACCTCTTGATTAAGCCTATCAATCCACCTATCAAGCAGCCCCACTTTACTCCTCATCTGCACTAAATCATCAGCCTCTTTCTTATTGAGAAGGATTGGGGTCTCTAGAGCAGCAGCTTGTTGAGACACCAGAGTGGAGACATCGTTTAGTAATTTATGCAACTAATCCAATTGGGCTTCAATTTCATCCTTTTTTTTTATCTTTGATCATTCTAGATTTGGTGGAGGAAGCTACAATATCAATGAGATTCATTTGTTGGCTCCTTGTAGGTCTCCCCATATTGACAATGCCCAATTGGAAAGTAGTTATTTGCATGTCTTCTATGTCCTTATCCACCACTGGAATTGCACATTCAACAATAATTTCTCCTACATCTGTGAGCTTGGTGGAATGAAGAACTCTAACCTTCTTCTTGGGTCTTTCCTTCTCTAAGTCCTTCATCATTTCATCCCAATTGAAAGGCTAAGGTTGGACTATCTGCTTTTTCTCAAGATCAAGTTTTAACCATGTAGGAGCAATAAGAGTAGTGATCACTTGTGTCGAAGAAGAGGCAACAGTGGCAGAGGATAATGGTTGCATTATGGTGGTCCTAGGCTGAGAGTCAACCTCTTGCACATTTTTTTGTTCTCTTTGTGCAACTTCTTATGCAAGTCTTTTAGCTTCTTGTTTGTCCTTCTGCTCTTGCAACCTCTTAGCTTCTAACTCCTTTTTCAAATGATCTTCTTCTAGCCTCTTCTCCTCATACATTTGGTATCTTTGCTTCTCAAGCTCTTTAACTTTATCCTAGGCTTCTTTAGATTTTTACTCATATTGAGCAAGTTCTTCAGCCTCCTTTTCTCTTTCTAGGCATTTTTCTTCTTCTTTCCTTTTATGTGTTGCTTCTACAACCTTGAATTTAGCCTCAAGAGCTTCTCTTTCTCTCCTTTGTCTATCTTTTTCCTCCTCAAGATCATGGATCTTCTACAACATTGCCAATTTATCCCTCTCCTCCTTAGTTTTGATTTCATGCTCTCTTTGTTGTTATTGCTTAGCCAGTTCATCAGCCTTGGCTTTAGCCTCCAATTTGTGTTGTTTAATTAATGCATCAGCTTGTGCCTTAGCATCAATCTCCTTCTATTTGGCAGGCACCTCAGCTTGTGCCTTGGCATCTGCTTCTCTCTTAGCATCCTCAAACAATTTCCATTGATCTTCCTCTGTCAAAACATGCTCAGTTTCCACATCCTCAGTTACATCAAGGGATGCAACCACATGAGTCTCCCTATCAGATGGCGTAGCATCAAACTCTGTCTCAATGCCATGAATCTCAACCTCAGGCTCCTTCTCCTTCAAGGATTCAACTTTCTTGTGAAGGGTTCCTCTAGGCATCTCCCCACTTGGCTTCTCTATGAGTGGTTGAGGTACTAATTTATATTGTGGCCTCCTATCCATGTGCTTCAGGAAGATCCTGAGCAGGGACTATAGGTTCAATCTCCTCTCCAGATTCAGGAGGGAAAAACTCTAAGGGCTCCTTAGGAGCCATTCTTTTTTTTGCTCTTTTGTATCCTTGGGTGGTTCCTATAGCCTTTCTCTTTTTAGAGGTTTGAACCTCTGGCTCCTGAATTCTCATGACTACCCACTAGATGCTTATATCCAATACTAGCCTTGTAATCTATTTTATGTTAATTGATTCCTCTGCATTCCAATCCACTAGATCTAAGTCCTTGATTCCTATATTTTCAGCATCATATTGGGGATCCAAAGTTACCCCATCATCTGACAATGTGTCAGGAATGTCCTCCTTTACCCCATACTCAATCATGAGTGGGATGAGCAATCTTGCATAGTTTCTTCCTTTCAAATCATAGTCATCTTGTAGATCCATCCAAAAATCTTCTAGCAGATTGAAGTGTTTATAAAAAAAATAGTAGGAAGAAAACCTTGCATCTTGTGCTTGGGATCAAAGTACTTCCTATAAGTGTACAAACCCAACTTCAAATAGATCAACTCCTCACATATTGCTTTGGCTGCCACATTATGTGCAAAAAAATATTCACCCAATTTCATGGTGAATTTATGACAACTGGTCTTGTGTTTGGTGCCAAGTTTGAGGTTGACCCTCAAAGCTTGATAGATGAATTTCATCAAGACAATTTTGTTGCTATAGCACTTGGGTAGTAGATGAGGGTGGCCATCAAAACTAGCCAACCTGAAATAGGTAAACTTGGGGTATTGGATATACCAATGTCCCCACTTTGCAATGAATTCCATGGCCTCTTTTCTCAAATTGTAACCAACATCTCTTGTTAGCCAGTTAATGATAACATACATAAATGCATCATTAACTCTTATGTAGTGTGACTTGAAAATCTGCAAGGTGAGTTGATCATAGTGATCTCACACACTTTTCTATCCTTGGGCTTCTCCTAGTATTTCAAATGCATTCAATCTAGGAAATATTCCCCTTCTAGCTCTTGCATAAATCACATAAGAGGTCATGAAGAAACTCTCGGTTTCTCTCACTCTAAGCATCTGGTTGTGTATGCATTCTAACACAATCATAGGCCAATCAAATTGTTGCTTGCCATCTAGGATAGTTTGAATGAATGGAAACATCCATTCCTTGAACTAGGAGGCATCTCTCTTCCCAAACACTCTAGAGAGCTTCATTATTATATCCCCAATCTCCTTGTAGAAATCTTCCCTTTTAGGTTGGTCAGGAAGCTTAGCTAGGGATTTTTCCTCAACTCTCATCCAGTTCTTGTTCATATGAGTTCTACTAGTCTTCTTCTTGTCACTATATAGTTTCACAATTTTTTCCTCATTGAGTTTCCTAGGGCTTTATGGGGTAGGTGCATTGAACATTAACTTGATCATTTGTGGTTTAAGGTCAATAATTACATTCCCAGGCAAGTCCACACATTGTCTGGTAGCAGGATTATATGCTCTAGCTGCAAAAAGTATCAATTAAGGACACTAGACTGATAGAGGGAAGAGTGCAACATGTGCCAATCTAGATTGGACAATTCTCTTAGTCCTCCCTATTACCTCCTCACTGAATGTTTCTAGAAGGAACTCGGGTATGTGCAGGATCATCATGGAAACAATAGGCCCTTAAGTGGCAAAAAAATTAGAAAAATCAGAGTTGGGCAACTTGACGTAAAAATTTGAATAAGCTATCTATATTATTTCAAAAATATGTAAGAATAGAATCTATAGAAAATTTAATTTAGTTTCTAAACTTCTAGGTTTATTTTAAAAAATAAAAATCTATTTAGCAAAAATTTGAAATTTCAATGCAGAGTACTTAAATTTTGGAAAAAATAAGAAGTAGGTGTTTATCTGACCACCCTAACCATAATAAAATGATAATATTTTTTTATAAGATTTTAGATATAAGTAGAGGACTCATCTCCTGATGTGATGCATATTTTTTTGTAATTTTTTTCGAAGTAAATAATTAATTATGAATTTTTTATTACAACTTTAAAAAAATATAAAACTCGTATGTTTGACCACCTTAACTTGGTCAAAGATTTATGAATTTTTTTTTTTTAATCCTATAGTATGCGAAGCATAGAATGTGACACATGTTTTGGATTGAAAAAATGTGATACTGTTTGAAAGCTATAGATATTTTTAATCAGCCTATCAATCAGGACTTTAGTCGTAATTCAAATAGAAAATGAATAATAATAATTTATTAAATTCAAAGTAAAGCATAATTTATATCAGTGGAAAGATGAGAATCTCCTTTAAAAACCCTTTTTGTTTCATCTATTTTTGGTAAAAGAAAAGTCGTCAGCCACATACCCTACACATACCCATCATATTGCCACTTTTTGGCCCATCGTGATCCTGCACATACTCACTCCTCATAACTGAATGGGCCCAAGTTTGTGTCTGTGATGTCCACCCAATCAGAGTCCACCTTATTGCTATGAGAGTAGCTTCCCTATGCTTGTATCTTAGGGTGTAAGGGAGCTACTCCACCTTTATCCTTTTAGGTTTGGCTCCTTTGAGAAGCCTCCTCTGATGTTCTTGACATTTCTTATTTCTGCAATAAAACCCTGTATTAGATGAACAAAAAGTATAAGAATCCATATATCATCCAATACCATCCTCTACTTCCTTAGGAAAAAAATTACATACTTAGCCAAATTTCATATTAACTAGAGGTGAAGCCAAAGAAGAATCAAGAACGAGAAACAATTTTAGCACAAGGTGGGATCGGGACCGGAACGAGATTGGAGGCGGGATCAGAATAGAAATTGAACTTGAAACCACTCACTAGTTCTAAGTTTGACCTCCACTCTAGTTCTGCTTCCACCAAAAGGTGAGTTTGAAGACCAAATTCAATAGTAATCAGAAGTGGGACATTTTGGGAGTGAACCCCAAAATGCAAATACCTACGCGATGAGTTCATTCTTGAGTCTACTTCTACCGGTTTAACATTCAAAATGAAGCAATTTCTTGAAAATTTGGTCACATGAGCTTAAGGACTAGAGTCACATGGGATAATATGGGAATCTCAAAATAAAGGGGCTTAACCTCACCCTTTAACTGAGTAAAAACCAAATTTAACTCTAGGGTTGGATATTTGTAAGGGTTGTCAAACAAACCCTAGTTTGTACAACACATCGACTCAGATAATTAGGGCATCAAAAACCCAACATGGAAATAATTGAACCAACACAAAAATAAGATTCGAGGGGTTTCTAAAAATATTTTCAAACATTCAAAGTAGAGAGGACCCCATCTAACAAAACCCTATTTAGAAACTAGGGCATGACAAAACGGACCTGCCACGAAAGCGACAATAGAATGGAAAAAAAAAAGAAAGAAAGATAGAAAAAAGAAAAAAAAAAGACAAAACAAAACCAAAGAGACACAAAGGAACAAGCGAAGATTCACAAGAAAGGTCCCATGAATGCACAAGAACACGACGAACAAGAACACGAAAACAAAATGACAAGCACAAACAGGAAAAGAGAGGGAAAAGACCCTGCCTCAAAATTCCAACAAAAGATGTTGAAATTGGATAAGAATTCACCCACCACATGCCTCTGCAATCAAATTGTGCTCCTCTCCTAGTTACCCTGGCTCTGATTCGCTAAAATGACTTAAACAATAATGATAATGAGCTAGTTAAACTTGATTAAGGTTTAAAAATCATTTCGCATATGTGAGGAGGCTACAATTAATGCCATAAATGCGGTTAGTTGAGGGCGGAGAAAACAACATAAAAGAGTAATCAACCAGTGTGGAAATCCAAGGAAGGTTGGATACGGAAGCAAACCCGAATCTGGAATAGAACAATAAACCTTTACCAAGTCTCTTATCCAACTTAGGTTTTGGTTCTAGTCCCATGAAAATAATAGACAACAAAGGGAAATGGGCGTAGAGTCGAAACAAAAACCAAGCCTGGAACTTTTACAAATTTCCAAGTTCAGTTATGATTCCAGTTCTGCTCCCGAAAAAGGAACAAACACCGAGACAAGGAAAAAAGAAACAGCGGGAAGTAAGACCGAAACAAAAATCGGGCCTGACCAAGACACAAATGACAACAAAACACAAATCCAAAGAGTGGGAGCAAGATCAGAATAGAGAAAAAATTCAAAACTTTTACAAAGTTCTAAGTTTAATTCCCATTCTGGTTCTGCTTCCGCCAGAGTAAAAAACAAAACACAAGGAAATGAGAAACAACTCAAGGGAGAAATGGACCCAAGAGCACAAGACCAACCAACAGACAATGAAAAGAACACAAAACAAGGATCGGACCGAATTTGGATTTGGAACCTTACAAAAGTTCCAAGTCTAGTTTCCATTCTGACTTCGGTTCTACCAGACCAACAGAAACAAGGACTTAGGATAAAAATGAACAACTCCTAAGACCCAAACAAAACAACAAGGACAAAACAAAAACAAGGGGGACCCATTTTGATCCAAAACAAAATGGGGTGGTTATGCAAGGCATAACAAACGGCGACTCCACTGGGAAAATGATTTACCCATTTTCAAGACATTGAAGAATTCAGTCACCGAGAACCTTTGGTTTATAAACATTCTAAATCAAGTAAGATCAGATATATTGAGCAAGGTTGATCTGGAATCTCAAATGTAAATCAACATGAATTATTTCAAATATGAGTGTTTGTATATATGGTGCATCTTTCTTCATAAAAACTTTCTTCATCTCAAAACCATTATATCTAGGATTCAAGCTACATAGGTTGAGTCCTTTAACTGTCGTGCAATAAAATCCTAGGTATTGCTCTGTTGTCAGTCAGGCATTCATAGCCCCAACAAAGATACCTCTAATTCTCTCAAAGCATTGCTCTACTGCCAGATAGGCATCCATAGCCCTGATAGAGATACTTGAATCACCCATTTGATATTGAGTTTTCCTTCTTTCAATGGTTCTCTTTTTCTTTATTTTCATAGGCTTTACTTGTAAGAATTATTTATCAAGTTTTTTCAATACTCAAATATGATTAATCTCACATGTGCATTGAGAACTACAATGGAATTTATGACAGTATTGAGAATCAGATTTTTCACTTGAACTAGAGATACAACCACCTTGAAATAAATAGGCATTTTACATAGGTAGGTGTTTTATCTATTTTGTGACAGATTTCAATCATGGTTCATGAGCTTGTTTACAATATACCTTATTCACATTAACTTTTCAAACCATTGTTTAAAAATGATCATAAGTCACAAGTTTTAAATGAAATATTTCAACAGACATGTCTGAAAATACCTAAACTAATTTCTCTCCTAGTATCCATAGTATTCTTTGAATAACAACCCCTTCATTTAGAAATAGAGAAAATGAAGGTCCCCAAAAACCAAGACAAAGAAAAACAGAACAATGAAAAAAAACACAAGGAAAGCAAGTAATCAAACAAACACACCAAAACAAGGACAAATAATCACATATATATAATTAGCAGAAAACCAGACCTTCATGGGAGAAAGTAGTGCTTGAGAAACTGACCATTGATAGGAAATGGAATAGGTTCTCCTGTTAGGGTGCTCAAACAAAAAACATTCTCACCTAGAATCTCAGATATCTGATACGAACCCAGCCAAAGTAAGTCAAACTTTTGGTGGTCCCCAATTTTCTGCTTAGCCTTATCCCATAGCAACACAAGATCTGATATCCTAAAGGACTTTATTTTGGCCCTCTTTTCAAACCAAAGTTTGACGACAACTTGATGTTTAGAGAACTATTGTAAAGCAACGTCTCTTTGTTCTTCGATGTTTAGTGGAGAGTTAGTCTAACCTCTATCTGATCATCCTTTGAATAAAATTCCTGCATAAACCTAAGGACATGTATCTACAGATGTATTGGGAAAACCAGCTTTTGGTGGTAGACTAACTTGAAAGGTGAATTTCTTAGGGCAACTTTAATACGAGTTTGATTTTCCCATAAGGCAAATCTCAGCTGGGTATGCCAATCCCTAGGGTTTTTTTCTAGAAATTTTCTAATCACTTCCAATAGGTTCTTGTTGGTAGACTCAACTACTCCATTTCCCTAAGGGTAGTAATTAGACGAATAGTTCAAAATATGTTTTTGTTCATAGGCCCATTGAATGAACTCAACAGAAGAGAAACCAGGGCCATTGTCACATACCAAGGTGAATGGTACTCCAAACCTAGTTATGATGCTTTCATCAAGAAACCTGGTGACCACATCCATGGTGCTATTTTTACAGGGCTAAGAATTTTTCTAGTATGTGCAGTAGTCATTGGATGTCAAGATGAATTTATGACCTGTAGACGAGTTTGGACTAATGAGGTCCCTACAAAATCTAGTGCCCATTAGGCAAATGGTCTTACCTCGTACACTGGCTACAAATGCATTACTGGATTACATACCCTGGATGCAGTGGTATGAAATGTGTGACATTTCCTAACATGTTGGTGTGCATCTCAGAATTTATGGGGCCAATAATATCATGATATGAGAATTTGATGAGCTAAGGAATCAACAGATCCATGCCCTATGTTATGCCTACCATGAAACTCAATAATAACATGCTTGGCTTCTTGTTGATCCAAACAACACAGGTAAACTCCTTCAAAATTTCTTCTGTATAAGGATCCTCCTTTAAGCATATAATGAGAACTCTTCATCCTCAATGCTGTACTTTGAGTAGCATTCATCCCCTCTGGGCATCTATTATTAAGGAGGAAGAAGATCAAATCTATGTACCAAGGATCCTTTGTGAATGACTGTATTGTGTACTACTGGAAAGTGATACTCTTGTCAACATCTGCCACATCCTTAGATAAGCCCTATCCTCAGATGAGCTTCATTGGATGGATTTCTAAATCAAATTCTTATAAAATGACCATCATTTTCCTCCTCTCCCATATTTCACTCTGCATAAGGAGAGACTTCATAGGAGAGACTTTTGGTGGCCCCCCTTTTTCTCCTTAGCTTTATCCCATAGCAACACAAGATTTGATATCCTAAAGGCCTTTATTTTTTCCCTCTTGTCAAACTAACATTTGACAACAACTTGATGTTTAGAGAACTGTTGTAAAGCAGCGTCTCTCTGTTCTTCCATGTTTAGTAGACTAGTTAGTCTAACCTCTATCTGATCATCCTTTGAATAAAATTCCTACATAAACCTGAGGACAGGTATCTATGGATCTATTGGGAAACCTAGCTCTTGGTGGTAGACTAACTTAAAAGGTGAATTTATTAGGGCGACTTTAATACGAGTTTGATTTTCCAATAAGGAAAATGTCAGCTGGGTATGCCAGTCCCTAGGGTTGTTTTCTAGCAATTTTCTAATCACTTCCAATAGGTTCTTGTTGGTAGACTCAGCTACTCCATTTCCCCGAGGGTAGTAATTAGATGAATACTTCAAAATATTTTTTTGTTCATAGGCCCATTTGAATAAACTCAGTAGAAGAGAAAGTAGGGCCATTGTC
Organism: Sequoia sempervirens; assembly: GCA_007258455.2. Taxonomy (NCBI): domain Eukaryota; kingdom Viridiplantae; phylum Streptophyta; class Pinopsida; order Cupressales; family Cupressaceae; genus Sequoia; species Sequoia sempervirens. The sequence goes on from VDFB02000013.1 coordinate 144,530,642, forward strand.
ACATACCAAGGAGAATGGTACTCCAAACCTGGTTATGATGCTTTGATCGAGAAAACTAATGACCGCATCTATGGTGATGTTTTTGTAGGGCTGAGGCTTGGTCTAGCATGTGTAGTAGTCATTGGTTGTCAAGATGAATTTATGACCTGCAGATGAGTTTGGACTAATGACCCCTACAAAATCTAGTGCCCATTAGGCGAATGGTCTTACCTCGTACACCGACTACAAATACATCGTTGGATTACATACCCTGGATGCAGTGGTATGACATGTTTGACATTTCCTAACATGTTGGTGTGTCTCTCAAAATTTTTGGGGCCAATAGTATCATGATATGAGAATTTGATGAGCTAAGGAATCAACAGATCCATGCCCTATGTTATGCCTACCATGAAACTCAACAATAACATGTTTGGCTTCTTGCTGATCCAAACAGCGCAGGTAAACTCCTTCAAAATTTCTTCTGTATAAGTATCCTCCTTTAAGCATATAATGAGAACTCTTCATCCTCAATGCTCTCCTTTGAGTAGAATCCATTCCCTCTAGGCATCTATTATTAAGGAGGAAGAAGGTCAAATCTGTGTACCAAGGATCTTTTGTGAATGACTGTATTGTGTACTGTTGACAAGTGATACTCTTGTCAACATCTACCACATCCTTGGATAAGCCCTGTCCTCGGAAGAGCTTCATTGGATGGATTTCTAAATCAAATTCTTATAAAATGGTCATCATTTTCCTCTTCTCTCCCCCATTTCACTCTGCATAAGGAGAGACTTCATAGGAGAGACTTCTGGTGGTCCCGCTTTTTCTCCTTAGCTTTATCCCATAGCAACAGAAGATCTGATATCCTAAAGGCCTTTATTTTGGCCCTCATGTCAAACCAATGTTTGACAACAACTTGATTTTTAGAGAACTATTGTAAAGAAACATCTCTATGTTCTTCCATGTTTAATATACTAGTTAGTCTAACCTCTATTTTATCATCCTTTGAATAAAATTCCTACATAAAGCTGAGGATAGGTATCTGCAGATGTATTGAGAAAACCAGCTCTTGGTGGTAGACAAACTTAAAAGGTGAATTCCTTAGGGAATCCCTAATACGAGTTTGATTTTCCTGTAAGGAAAATCTCAGGTGGGTATGACAGTCCCTAGGGTTGTTTTCTAGAAATTTTCTAATCACTTCCAACAGGTTCTTGTTGGTAGACTCAGCTACTCCATTTCCCTGAGGGTAGTAATTAGACAAATACTTCAAAATAATTTTGTGTTCATAGGCCCATTGATTGAACTCAGCAGAAGAGAAAGTAGGGCCATTGTCAAATACCAAGGTGAATGGTACTCCAAACCTGGTTATGATGCTTTCATCGAGAAACTTGATGACCGCATCTGTGGTGTTGTTTTTGCAGGGCTGAGCCTTGGTCCAGCATGTGTAGTAGTCATTGGCTATCAAGATGAATTTATGACTTGCAGACTAATGACCCCTACAAAATCCAGTGCACATTAGGTGAATGGTCTTACCTCATACACCAGCTACAACTGCATCGATGGATTACGTACCCTAGATGCAGTGGTATGACATGTGTGACATTTCCTAACATGTTGGTGTGCATCTCAGAATATGTGGGGCCAATAGTATCATGATATGAGAATTTGATGAGCTAAGGAATCAACAAATCCATGCCCTATGTTATGCCTACCATGAAACTCAACAATAACATGTTTGGCTTCTTGTTGATCCAAACAGCGCATGTAAACTCCTTCAAAATTTCTTCTGTATAAGGATCCTCCTTTAAGAATATAATGAGAACTCTTCATCCTCAATGCTATCCTCTAAGTAGCATTCATCCCCTCTACGCATCTATTATTAAGGAGGAAGAAGATCAAATCTATGTACCAAGGATCTTTTGTGAATGACTGTATTGTGTACTGCTGGCAAGTGATACTCTTGTCAACATCTGTCACATCCTTAGATAATCCCTATCCTCGGACAAGCTTCATTGGATGGATTTCTAAATCAAATTCTTATAAAATGGCCATCATTTTCCTCTTCTCTCCCCCATTTCACTCTGCATAAGGAGAGATTTCATAGGAGAGACTTCTGGTGGTCCCCCTTTTTCTCCTTAGCTTTATCCCATAGCAACACAAGATCTGATATCCTAAAGGCCTTTATTTTGGCCCTCTTGTCAAACCAACGTTTGACGACAGCTTGATGTTTAGAGAACTGTTGTAAAGTAGCATCTCTCTATTCTTCCATGTTTAGTAGACTAGTTCGTCTAACCTCTATATGATCATCCTTTGAATAAAATTACTACATAAACTTGAGGATGGGTATTTTGTAGATGTATTGGGAAAACCAACTCTTGGCCGTAGACTAACTTAAAAGGTTAATTTCCTAGGTTGGCTTTAATACGTGTTCAATTTTCCCATAAGGAAAATCTCAGGTGGGTATGCCAGTCCCTAGGATTGTTTTCTAGCAACTTTATAATCTATTCCAATAGGTTCTTGTTGGTAGACTCAGCTACTACATTTCCCTAAGGGTAGTAATTCAATGAATACTTCAAAATGGTTATGTGCAGGATCATCATTGAAAAAATAGGCCCTTAAGTGGCAAAAAATTCAAAAAAATCAGAGTTACTTTAACTTGACATAAAAATTTGAATTTAAGTTATCTATATTATTTCAAAAATATGCAAGAATAGAATCTATGGCAAATTGAATGTAGTTTCTAAACTACTAGGTTTGTTTAAAAAATAAATCTATTTGCTAAAAATTTGAAATTTCAATGCAGTGGTACTTAAATTTCTGGGAACAAATAAGAAGTAGGTGTCTGTCTGACCACCCTAACCACAATAAAATTATAATATATTTTTATAATATTTTAGATATAAGTAGAGGACTCATGCTCCGATGTGATGCATATTTCTTTGTAATTTTTCAAGTAAATAATTAATTATGAATTTTTTATTACAACATTTTAAAAAATATAAAAAATTGTATGTCTAACCATCTTAACTTGGTCAAAACTTCATGAAATTTAATTATTCTTTTTTTAATCCTATAGTATGTGAAGCATAGAATGTGATGCATGTTTTGGATTCAAAAATGTGATACCGTTTGAAAGCTATAGATGTTTTTCAATCAACCTATCAATAAGGACTTTAGTCATAATTTGAATAGAAAATAAATAATAATTACTTATTAAATTCAAAGTAAAGCTTAATTTATATCGGTGGAAATCTGAGAATCTCCTTTAAAAACCCTTTTCATTTCATCAATTTTGGGTAAAAAATAGTCGTTAGCCACATATCTATCATATTGCCACTTTTTGGCCTATCATGATCTTGTACATACACAAATAACTTTGTCTTCATAGGCCCATTGAATGAACTCAATAGAAGAGAAAGCAGGGCCATTGTCACATACCAAGGTGAATGGTACTCCAAACCTGGTTATGATGCTTTCTTTGAGAAATGTGATGACCACATATGTGGTGTTGTTTTTGTAGGGCTAAGCCTTAGTCCAGCGTATGTAGTAGTCATTGGCTATCAAGATGAATTTATGACCTACATAAAAGTTTGGATTAATGACCCCTACAAAATCCAGTGCCCATTGGGTGAATGGTCTTACCTCGTACACTAGCTGCAAAGGCATCCCTAGATTATGTTCCCTGGATGCAGAGGTATGGCATGTGTGACATGCCCTGACATGTTGTTGTGCATCTCAGAATACGTGGGGCCAATAGTATCATGATATGATAATTTGATAAGCTAAGGAATCAATAGATCCATGCCCTATGTTATGCTTACCATGAAACTAAGCAATAACATGTTTGGCTTCTTGTCGATCCAAACAATGCAGTTAAAATCCTTCAAAATTTCTTCATTATAAGGATCCTCCTTTAAGCATATAATGAGAACTCTTCATCCTCAATGCTCTCCTTTGAGTAGCATTAATTCCCTCTAGGAATCTATTATTAAGGAGGAAGAAGATCAGATCTATGTACCAAAGATCCTTTGTGAATGATTGTACTGTGTACTGCTGGCAAGTGATACTCTTGTCAACATCCGCCATAGCCTTAGATAAGCCCTGTCCTTGGACGAGCTTCATTGGATGGATTTCTAAATCAAATTCCTATAAAATGGCCATCATTTTCCTCTTCTCTCCCACAATTCACTTTGCATAAGGAGAGACTTCATAGCTAGATTAGTAACTATGGCGATTACCTAACTTCAAAGGATGTAGTGCCTGATTTTTTTTACTGCTCACACTAGTGTGAAGGCCTCCTTTTCCAGGGGTGGATACTTGACTTATGATTTTTTCAATGGGGAGCTCATGAAAGCAATAGGCCTTTCATCTCCATCACCTCTTCATTGTGTTAAAATAGTCACACATGAATGATCAGATGCAAAAGAATAGATATAAAAGGGCTTTAGATAATCTAGGCTAGTCAAGACTGGTGCCTCAGATATTGACTGTTTAATCTATGCAAAAGAAGATTTAGCCTCATTACTCCATTCTATTTTTGTATCTTTTCTCATCATTTCATTAAGAGGTTTGACAATTTATGCAAACCCCATTATAAATTTTCTCAAAAAATTGATCCTTCCAAAGAAGGATCTCAATTCCTTTTTGCTTCCTGGCATTGTCAATTTTAAGATGGCTTCAATTCTATTAGGGTCTATGGATATACCCTTTTCTAACATTAGATGGCCTAAAATTTTCCCTTTAGAAACTCCAAACATGCATTTTTTTGGATTCAAAGACACCATAGCTTATACATCTTTTAAGGACTTTTGCTAAATCAACACCATGGTCCTTTCTGTTCTTAGAGAAGATAGTTAAGTCATCAACATAAATAATGATACACTTACCTATTAAATCTTTGAATGCCACGTCCATTGCATGGTGAAAGGTAGCTCCAACATTGATAAGGTCGAATGACATCCTCCAATCGGAAATTGTCCCCCACTTGGTAGTGAAGACAGTTTTAATTCTATCCTCATGACTAAAAAGCACTTGATTATACCCAGAATAGCCATCCAAGAATGACATCATTTGGGATCCATTAACAGTTTGTAATACCTCATCAAGAGAAGGAAGTGGATAATTATCCTTCTTTGAGGCTTTATTTAGGTTCCTAAAATCAATACACAATCCGATCACCCCATTTTTCTTGCACACTAGAACCAAGTTGCAACCCAGGTGGAATGTCATACTAGGAAGATTATTCTTCCAAACAATAGCTTTTGCACTTCCTTCTGAATTAATAGCTTGATCAAAGCATTCACCGGGCATTGCTTTTAATGAAAGGGCTTTGCTTCTGGATTCAGAGGTATGGCATGCATGATTACCGAAGTGTCAAAGGTCTTTAAATCTTCATAACCCCAAGCAATTGTTGCAATGTCTTCTTTCAACACCTTAATTATTTTATCTTTAATTTCCTCAAGGAAATTTTTTCCTATATAGAAATTCCTTTCTGGACCTGAACCAACCAAATTGATAGATTTATACTTCCCTCCATCACTTTTTGTGGGCACCCTTTCACAAGCTCGAGGATCATAGTCAAATATTCTTTCCAAAGCTACCATCCCCTTTGGAATGTTGTTACTTTTCAAGTTGAGTATCCCCTTTGTATCACAATTCTCAAGATCCCAATCTCCATGGTCTCTTTCTGATTCATCAATTATTTATCCCTCAAAAACATCAAAACTTGCTAGGAAAGCAAGTATATGTTGCTCATCATTGAATACATGAAAATTATGAACATTATCTAGGACAGATGGGATGGAGACTAGTTCAACTGAAAATATTTTCAACTTGGAGTCCTGCATAGGCTCCAAAATTCTAGTAGTAACAAAAAGGGCATCTGCAATTTTATTGTCTTCCCTAGGAATCAAAGTGATTCCAAAAGTGTCAAAATCCTCAATCAGATTCCAAACTTTGTATCTATATGCAACCAATCTTTTGTTGTGACAATTATATTGGCTGTGGACTTTCTTAACAATAACTTCAAAATCTCCCATAACCATGAGAGTTGTGACCTTCTGATAAGAAAACATTAGCCCTCGTCTTGGATGTGGTGGATGTGTTTCTAATATGTGGTTGTCATTGATGTCAACACTATTAGCATTTGGTATATCAATTGTTGTATATGTTGAGGATATTGAGAAAATTTTAAGAGAAAGTGTTCTAGGTTCCTAGTGGAACTATGCAAGTCATGAAGGTGTCTTGTTCTATACATTGAAGATTAGTTGGTGTGGATTAAAGGGTTTATTGTTGAGTATATCTAGATCATCTACCAGAATTTTTAGAGGTTCACGTGAAGTTTTGATTGTGTTATGGTCTGACAGTGATTATGTGGTCTCTATCAGTGTTCTTGTATGAAGTTTGTGTAATTTTGTTAATCTCAGTTGTTGTAGATTCGTCTCTATTATTTCTTGGTGTTCTCAAATGTCTCTAGATCATTCTCTATCTTTGTGGTATGTCCACATTATTCATAGAGCTCGTGGTTGACAATCTTTTCTTGCACATGTTCAGTTTTTTATGTCCTTGGCCGACATGTTGGTGGTAGTGTGTTGTGGATCTTCGTGGTGAATTTAATTAAAATCATTTTGTGTTGGAGATATTAATTTGGGTCTACACTATACTGTGGCCGACCTTGGTGGATTCACATTAAAAATTTATTTGTAAATTTGGGCCGACATTGCAAATATGTTTTATTTTCTTGGCCGACTAAGTTGTGATGAAATCTCATGTAGCGGATATATAAGTGTGATTGTTTCATCGGTGAAGAGTGTGATTTGTGTGCTCCTATGTGTGTGTGTGAATATCATTTGATTGCAAAGAAAAGTGTGAAGAAGATTGTGCGAAGTGTGTAGAAGTGTTGAGCTTAATTGGAACTGTAATCAGGTTTGTGCAAAAGCTATTTTCTCAGTTCATACCCTCCGAATTTTTAATCCTATTCTATTGGGTAGTGAGCCCCTCTTGTACTTGAGCACTGAGCTCTAGATAGTGTGCCTGAATGCATGTGCATTCCCCTTATTATTTCTCATTATACTTTTAACAGAGTATAATCTTGTTGAGTAACATCCACTGTGGTTTTTCCCCTAACAAGGTTTCCACGTAAAAAAAATCTTGGTTTTCTTTGTCTCTCTGATGTGTTAATTTCTTGTGGTTAATTTCTTATTCATCAGATATGAGATTAAAGTTAAGATAAGTTGGAAAAGTTTAAATTTTTGTATCAACTGATTCACCCACCCTCTCAGTTGTTTGTCCTTGTTTTTCCAACACCACGAGCAAGTGCTTCATATTCTACCATGTTGTTTGTGCAACCAAACTACAACCTGTAAGATGAAAAGTATGTCTTCCCTTTTGGGTTGGTTAGTTCAATTCCTGCTCCACTCCCTGATTTGGACTTAGAGCCATCAAATTTAAGACTCCATAGTTGGTCTGGAGCTGGGATTTCTTTTTTCTTTGGGATTATAGGTGATGGCTTGCTAGAAGTGTGTGGCAGCTCAGACTAGTGTTGGCCATCAATATTTAAAGGTAGTTGTGGGCAAGGTTGGTCAAAAGATTCTCCTATATTCAAAACCTATTCAAGAACTACTTCTTGGACCTTTTCTTGGATCAGATCACAATTTAGTACATTTTTCATCAATGCCTCAGGCATTGGAAGGGTATCCTGGGTAGGTGTAACATACAAAGAATGAGATTCTTTAGTCCCTCATTGGAATTTAGAGCATAGAACTTGGGTCTGATCAAGTTGGGAAGAATCTTCCTCTTGAACGAGACTAGTTCTCGTAAGGATGGTAGTGTCCTTAGCGTCAAATGAAAATTTATTGGTGAGTGCTTGGGGTTGGCATTCATAAATTTGCTCAACCTGGAAGACATGGTTTAAGATATCTACACAAGGTTGACATTTCAACTCGAAATGATTCTAATAATGAATCATATGTAACCAATTAGGAAGCAAAAAACTCCACAAATCAACCTCTTCTCCCAATACCAACCAATCTTGTTGCAAATTTTTTATTAGAACTTGTTGGTTGACTGTGGTCATTGGGTCACTCTGTTCTAGAGGCAGTGTATCATCAAGAATTAGCATTGAGAAGGTCATGAACTCCTCCCCTTTGTAAACTCCTATCTCAATTTGGAAGTAAGCTACTTCATTGGGAGAATCATATTCAGTAATCATATGTTTGAGCCTAGGCTCACTCTCAATTCTGATCTATGTTGCTATCCCTTTCCATGGCAGCCACATGTGTGAGAAGTCCAAGGGAAAATATCCCCCAATGCTCTTCATTAAATCTTGGCTCAGAAGTATGCCATATTTTTTTGGGATATCCGCCACTTGGATATCCATGTAAGTTTGGATCCTTGGGTCAGATCCAACCTATACATGAATATTCTTCAGTTTTCCTACCACATTGACTTCTGTTTTATCCAACTGAATCACCTTTTTGTTAGTCTGGATCAGATTCAAACCTAACTTCCTACAAATTGAGAATGGAATGATGTTCCCTGATGCCCTAGAATCAAGTAACAGTTGTGCAGATTCTTTCAAAAAATTCTTAAACTTAAAAGGAAAGGTGGTGTTCCCATCTTACCTTTATAGAGGGTTGCATTAATCTCATTTGTTGGAGTCACCTTATCTTTTCCTTTTGATCAATCTTCCTCCTCCAGGGCCTTCACCTCTAATTGTATCCCTTATTCTTATTTTGATAATTTTGGTTAGAGGAAATCTAGTTTTGGAAGTTCCTATTGGTGTTCTGGTTGGAGTAACCACCTTGATTAGAATACCCTCCTTGATTCTGGTAACTTTGATTTTGGTTCTGAGGGGGGTTCTATCTAAGTTGGGCCATATCATTAGACATCTGAGATAGAGTCTTCTTGAGAGTTTTGATTTCATTAGTCAATTGAATTGTTCGTTCACTCTCTGCAATCTTCACAACAAATGGTTGATTAACAATATTTGACCCTCCACCTTGATTATGGTAGTTTTGTGACTGCTGAGAGGAGTCCTGAGCACCATTAGTTAAGAATGGTAGGGGAGGTGAGGTTTGTAACTCCGAAGTGGGTCCATATTGGGAATAGGACATACCTGGGACCATATTGAACAAAGGAGTTGAATTAGGCATTTGATACCCTATGGGAGGAAGAAATCCTCCTAAACTCCCCGATTGTAAGCTTATTTGTTGTTGCAATTTGATGGCTAGGTGATAAAATTTAGACAATGAATCAATTTCAGCGGCACCATATGTCATGTGCAAGAACAGGCCAATCAAAGGATCCGCAACCCTTAAATATTCCTAAATGGCAATATTCTCAACAATGAAGTAAGGATCATGTCACCTTCGGTACATTGTTTTGAATCTCGTGTTGGATAATGGCAATGGTTCATGGGGTTCCTTTCTTATGGTAGAAAATTGGTGATACAAAATGGCAAGGTCTACATAGACCCGAAACTAATTAATAAAGGCATTTTCTAAGTCTATCAAACTCAGAATAGACCCTTGTGGTAAATTCAAATACCAGTTGTATGCCATGTCACCCAAAGAGTAGGGGAATAACCTACACACAACATCATGGTGAGATACTTTGTCACAACCCTCTTCATAGAACATTTGAAAATGAAACTCTTTATTATTAACTTAAGTTGGTTTGACAATAATTATTTTATTTTATTATGGAATTAAAACACAAGAAAAATAAATAAATTAAAAATCATTAAATTAAAATATTAAAATCAAATAGATATTTAAAAAAAAAAAAAGATGCTAAAATTTAATTATAGAAATAAGAATATTTTTCAAATTATGTATGAAAGAATAAATAAATTTTATTTTTATTTAAAAGTTGCCATATTTTTCTTTCTTCTTTCAAGTCAACACCTTGTCTTTCATCAGTTAACTTCATCTCGTTTTAGAATTTAAATCTTTCCCTTATCAATTAACTACTTTTATTTTAGTAACTTCATGTGTAAACTACGCGTAAAAAGGGAAGCCTTGTGTGAACCTTTATCCATCTTTTAAATTTAAAAATTTGGTATTATCCTCTCATGAGTCAAAATGAAAACTTTCCTCTTCTCTTCTCTATTCTTGATTGTTGGATTATTTCATCAAATCTCAATCGTTGATTTTCACCATCAAATCTCTATTCTTTTTTCTATAAATAGGACCCCTCAACCTCTTTCAAGGGCATGATAAGATTTAGAATCCTTCATTCTCATTATTTATCATCTTGATTTTTCTTTGCATTCTAAGAGTTGTAATTTCATAGGAAAAGATAGGAAGTAGGGAAAGAGGTTTTTCTTATTTGTTACAAAGAAGGGACTTAGAAGGATCTAAAAGCTTGGATTCAATAGAGAAAGGAGTTGGACAAATTTGTGTTATAGGTAGGTATTATTAAATCTTCTTTTTCTCATTACTAGATTTATGGGTATTATCCTTTATTTTATGTAAACTTGTTTCAAAAGAATTAGACTATAATTTGATAAAAAAATTAAGAGGGAACTATTTCCATGTTAGATCATAATTAAAAGAAAGGAGAAGTTATGTTATTTCATCAGAAATTTCAAACTTTATTTAAAACTTATAATTTTTTTAATTTAAAATTGTATCAACGATTTTATTTATTTATTTTAAATTTACTGAAAAATTTATCAAAAATTTATTTTAAATGTGACTTAAAATATTATTTAAAAATCGATAGCAATATCACAATCTTATTTTCTAATTTTCATGAATATAATTAGAAAGAAATGTAATAAATTGTAATTTTGGAAAAAAAATACTAAAATTAAATTAATAGAAAAAAATAATTAATAATAATATATTAAAAATAAATATTAAGTTTTATTTAAAATTTATTTACATTCTATATTAAAATTTATTTACATTCTTTATTAAAATTTATTTCATATTAAATATTATTTAAAAATCCATTTTAAAACTTAATTATAGAAAAAAATTTATTTAAATTTTATTTTAGAACAAAAAAAACAATGATAATAATAAAATTGTCCAAGCCGCAAGGCCTTTCTTTATATAAAACATTATGAAGTTACTATTCTATTAAAACATTCTTTTTTTTCAAAAAAAAGTTTGCTTTTATATTAGTTAAGATAAAATTTGTTTTATATTTTAATATAAAATTTGATTTATATTTTATAAAAAATTATTTATAATTTTATTAATCTGAAATTTGTTTATATTTTAATAAAATTTGATTTATAATTTAATGAAATTTGATTTATAATTTTAATTATTATAAAATTTGATATATATATTTTATTTAACATAATGAATTAAATATGTTTAGTTTAAAATTAAATTGGTATTATTTAATGTCTTTTTTTTATATATAATATTGAATATATATTTTAATATATAGTTATTTAGTATTAATTATAATTATTAATAATTTCTATAAGTTTTTACAATATTAATTATAAACATGAGTGAAATTTTGAAAATAATTTGGTAAAAAAAAGAAAATAAGTGTTAATTTAAAATAAACAAATTTGAATTTCAATAACATATAAGAATAATAGTGAATGCCATTTAAAAATGTAAACAAGTGCCACATAGGTGGCGAGTACTTTCCTTTGTAGTATTCTAATTAGAGATTTGTAGAGTTGGAATAAAAAAAATGTAAGTTTAATTAATGTGAATAAAATTAAATGTAATTTTTTTTTAATTGTTGTGTTTTAGTTTTGACTTTTATATTTTGTGTTTTGTTTGTTTAATAGTGTTGGTTTTTTTATATTTTCTGGTTATGTAATGTAAATACTTGTTTGATGTTAAATATTTGAAAATAAAATAAATTGGAATAAATGTTTATTGTTTGGTGTTATTTTTTTTCTAAAAAATTAAAGTTGAATACATTTAAATATTTATATAATGAACCCATTTATTGAGAGAAGGAAGTAGTTTATGAATTATTTGTACTAGACATAACTATGACTAATAAAGTTTAAGTTGAGTTTGTTCTCTAGAATAAATATTTGCTAACATTAAATAATCAAATGATTTATTATTAAAAATAAATCTTAATTGATTCTAGTTGATTTTGAAGTTAACTATACTATTAATATAATAAATATATTATATTCTAATTTAATATTAATAATTTATAAATTACATTATATAAACTAAGTAAATAGGTAATATTATAATATTAATATATTTTAAAATATTGTTATAATTATTAATATAATGATTTACTATTATATTTATTATATTAATAGTAATAATATAATAGTATTAATATTATAATTAACATAGTAGTTAATTAAGATAGTTTATTAATATATATAAATACATACGAAAAGAGAAACTACAACATAAAATAACCTATATTATATATTATATAAATTAATATTGCATATAATATAAATTAATATATTACTTACATAATATAGGTTAATTTATTTACCTACAAATTATTACCTATAATAATATAAGATATAAATAGAAATAATATATATAAATTCTATAAGAAGAAGGAGAACATATATAATCAAATTATACCATAAAATATCAAAAACATAAAAACATAGATAAAGTTATTAGTTTAATGGAAAAAATAATACAATTTTTTATTTTTTTTTAATTTCAATAGTGTGAATCCAAATCTCTATAATAGTTAATTGATTTTTGTAAGATTTTTGTTAACAAAAAAATAGCAATTACATATATTAAAATGAAAAATCATTCTTTAAAAAGCAATCATATTTTCTAATTTTCATGAATTTATCCGCCAATAACACACATAACTTTTTTAACCAATCATATGCACAAAAAGTATTTTTTATAATTTGTAAAGTTAAATATTTTACAAGTTCACTTTACGAAATTGAATTTTATTTTAATTTTTGTTTAAATATTGTTTTTGATTGGTTGAAAACTAAATTATTAATAACTAGTTAACTAAAAAAAGCCAAAGTCATTGCAATAGTACTATGCCAAGGCAAGTACTAATAATTGTGTTAGTGGAATCTCAATTGTTTTTACTATTAAAAACAAATTAATATACCTTTTTAAAAATAAATATGATTGAAAAGAGAGGAGAAAACTTTTTAAATTAGAAACATGGAAAAACCATTAATGGATTTATTTTTAGCCAAATAAAATAAAATAAAGATTCTTTATTTTTACGAAACTTATCATGGACTTGAAATTAGAAGTTAGTTTTCTTTTCTTAGAGTTGTAAATCACTTATTAAATTAGAATATTGAAAAGAATATTTTAATAATCAAACACTTTGTTTTTGTTTCTTATAAGCTTGTAAATAACTTTTAATAGAAGTTTCATCTTAAGAGTAATAAATCATCAATGGATATATTTATAATCTTGTTTTTATTTTTCCTTACAAACTTGTAGATAATTTTAATGGAAGCTTTAACTTAAAAACAATAAATCAGTTTTTCATTTTCAAACAATAGATTTACAACCTTGTTTCTTTAATATCTTATTATCTATAAATTAAGAATTTAAAAATATAAATTAGTAAAGTTTCTCAATTATATAGTAATTGATAAATTAGCATTTTAAAGAAATTATTACTATCCACTTTGGAAATTAGTATTGTTTAAATTTGAAGCAATGGGTGTTAGTTTTATTACTCCAAAAAAAAAAACTAGTGTTCCAATTAATGTTAGTTTAAATATGTTTCAAAGAAAATTTATTTTACAAAAAAAGATTTGTAATGTATTTTAGGATAATTTAATAAAATTTGTGAATAAGTAAAAAGAATGTTAAAGTAAATTATTTCCAAAAGTAAAATATAAGATAAATGTTATTAAAGTTATACTATGATAGTAGTTATTTTATAATCAAATTTAAAGTTAATTAACATTAAATTTATTTCAAAAAAATAAATGAAAGGAATAATTAGTCACTTAGAATTGATTTAATTAGATTTTGATAAGTTGCTACCAAGTAATTAGGGTTAGTATTAAAATTACTTCCAAAGGAAAACAAACTTAGATGGATTTATTAATTAATTCGATTTGACTCATTGCAAAGCTAGTTAGTAGTTAATTCTTATGTATTTCTAATTATATATATATATATATATATATATATATATATATATATATATATATATATATATATATATATATATATATATATATATGTATATAATTTATTAAGTCGATGTTCCAACAATAATCAATTAGAAGGAGAATTATTGGAAAACCAAATAATATGATCTAATTTTCAAAGGAAATTAGTATTAAAAGAGTCTTTATTACAAAAAGTAGGTTTCAAATTGAACTTAGTCAAATCTAATAATTGTAAAAATAAAATAAAAAAATTATTTAAAGGAAAAATTTAATTCATTTTAAAATTAATAAGATTTAAGAAATGATTTTCTTACAACGATTTTCTTAGTCATCATAAATGAAATTAGATGTTCATGTTTGCTTTAGGGTTCCAAAATAAATTATCCATCAATAAATACTTAATTAGGAAGTTCATACTTATTTAAGATTTTTTTCTAAAAGCAATAAAGCTAGTGTTAAGAACCAAATCAAATTAGTAGATTCATGAAAACTATGATCTCAATCAAATCATTGTTTAGTTTCAAATGATTTTAAACTTAGTATCTATCTAAATTAATAATGTTAGTTTAAAATTCTATAAGAAAATATTGTATTTAATTTAGTGAGATAATTGTATTTCCAAATTAGTTATTATCCTCTTAACTTATTTAATTTTGTATAATTGTTTTCAATAAGTTTAAATAATTTTAGAAAGTAGATTAGTAATGACAAGTAAAATAACTTAGCTTCTAAATTATTCTCGAACAATTATTATTGCCTCAACTTAGTTACTTTTACATAATAGAATTACATTCAATTTAATGTTAATATTTGGATATTCATTTATCAAAGATTTACTTTAATTCATTTCTTTACAAAGTAAATTAGTAATGTAAGTAATTTAGTGATTAATATTGTTCTATTTATTTGTTAAATAATGTTAGTAAAATTTCTTAGATATGATATTATCAATTGTTATTATTTGTTAAATTCCTTAATTTGCAAATTAGTAACGATATTTAACTATATTTACCTTAAGAATAGATTAGCATCTTTAGTTAGTTTCACTCCTTAATAGATGGATTAATTAATTAATACTTATAATCCCCATACATTGTATGCTCTCACCTCACTTCACCTTTACTAGGATCTTGGTAATTAGAAAGTGGAAAGGAAGTTGTTGCTAGGAAGTAGCTTAGTATCTCTATTTCCATCATTTTAAGTCAATGTTATCTTAATATATTTTACAATAGCAATTAGACAAAATTAGGTGTTAGATTAAAGAAGCATTTATTCTTTTCCATAAAATTATTCTATTCTATGAAGTAGTTAGATATTTTTTTTCTTAGATAGGTAAACTTTAATCATGAGTTGAAACCAAAAACCAGCAGTGTTTGGTATCAGCGGTGCCTCTGGCTCATGTTTATGGGTAAAGCCTCCGCACTTGAGCTATTGCATCCATAGCCTAACACAGCTGCAACAACGGCATTTGTGGAATCGTCCCTTTAAATCGTCAGGGATAAATAAGGAATACCATACATTAATAAAATCCAAGAGATGAGTAATCTCACTTGGATCGATAATTTAATAAGATAATTTTAAATGAACAAAGATCCACTAGTTCAAACCTAGTAAACCCCATTATAGGATTCAATGGAATTTTTTTTGATATTGTTGTGTTAATTAAAAAGGTAATTGAATTGCAAAATGGGTTCAAGGGAGACATTATTTAGGAACTAGGATTTAGATGCTTAGGAAACAAGTAATAGTCTTGGAGACTATTTACTTATATTTTTATTGCTTCCTTTCATGGGTAGCAATCACAGAGGAACTGTCTAGGGAAAAGGGGCCCTAGAAAGGGTTGTGTACCCACAAATAGTTCACATCAAACATAGATTAGAAAACAAAACTACATATTTTGCGCATTGATCCCGTTTGGAAGTAGGGTATGTAGGAACTCTAGGAAATGAAGAATGCTCGCAGTACCTCAGGCGTTCGGTGATGGGGCTTAGGGAAAGTTTAAGATAATGATAAATTAAAATATAAATTAATAATTCAAGAGAATTGCTTGGTCAAAAGGGGCTATAAATATCAAACATAAAGATAAGATAAAATATATTCCTTGTATACTCGAAAGGAATCCCGAATGGATTCGCTTGAATTCTGAAGGCCTTAGGCCAAATTTTGAGGTGTGACTCAAGCTACATATTTAATTTTTACATAATCCTAAAGATGTCAACCTCGGTGCACTTCGAAGGGGAGTGTAGTCTTTAGTGAGTGACTCAGAACCCAGATGGTCCCGATGAATCTAAGTCTCTGGCCAGAGCACATTCCTATCCTTTATGGATAGATTCCTACCCCATTTGGGTAGATGCCTATCCCGAATGGATAGATGAATTCTTGTCACATATGGACAAAGTCCTAACCCGTATGGTTGGATGTCTATCTCAGATGGATCGATTCCTATCCCATATGGATAGAAGTACCCAAGTATTGAAGTGAATGAACACATAATAAGATAGTAATATAAAAAAAATAGTGGTAATTTTGGGTTATTATTTTGGGCTATTACATACTTGAGCCCGAGTACAGGCATCCTTAAATGCCTATATGTGATCTTCAACACTTCTTGATTCTCCATGTATATATTTGGAACAAAATCTCTCTAGATTCTTGGGGAGATCATGTATACCCCCAGGGATAGTCCCTAGTGGAGAGGGGTTATTCACGAAGAAATCCATGCGTGGTGGTGGGACTGGCTGAGTTAGTTGTGGAATGGGTGAGTTTGGCTGGTGAGGTGGTGTGGGTGGATTTGGTAGAAACCCAGGTAGAGTAAGCGGTGGTGATAATGGTGGAATCAGGAATCTACGAGCCTAGGGCCTATACCTGAAAGGGGTTTGGAGTTCAACCAATGGTTCAGGATTTTGAGAAGATCTAAGAACTCTTTCGTACGTATCTAGTGAGAATGAACCAATTTGAGCTAGTTTGTTCCTCAGACCCTCCTTCTAGCACAACAACATTAAACAAAATATCTCTATTTTTTTTCTCCTAAAAAAGAGAGATAACATAAAGTAATCTGCCTTCCAAGGTCCTGGTAGTTGGTTCTCAACTATGTTGATGTTACTTAATGGCCAATGTAACTAAAATATTCAAGGGGAATTTCTAGTATAAAGGAATACAAACTGCATCAAATCAATTAACCTATGCTTGGGGGGGTATAAAGAAATAGAAAAATATAGATCAGGGCTTTACAATAGTAAAATATGAATAAAAATTCTTCACATCTAGACATGCACCTTAAAAAAGAGTGTTTCTTCAACTAATCAAAAACCATAACATGATGCAATCCATAGAATAAACTACACCATTGCATGAATTCACAATGCTTAATTTAACAATCACAACCATTCACTTAAAAATTACTTCAAGATTGAAACAAATCACTCACTCATTGCTAAAATCAAATCAATAGACATAAAAGTAATTCCATTCATACATAATTTAATGAAATAATCTTAAATTTGGTTTTCCCTATTGATTTGAATCAAATAGAAAACATTTAGGCACAACAATTCATTGGCATATGGATGATTATAATCCATTAACATTATCATTGAGGTTCAAACTTAACAACATGAAATTGTATAAAATTGTAAAAAGTATATAAGTTCAACAGAACTTTCAAAGTATCTTCTAAAACTTATGAAATCCTAAGACTATAATTCCTATCTATGATCATATCAGGTGCCTAATCCTTCTTCAATCAGCCGACCTTTACAAAATGGAGCCCAAAAGTACA
Source organism: Sequoia sempervirens (assembly GCA_007258455.2). Classification (NCBI taxonomy): domain Eukaryota; kingdom Viridiplantae; phylum Streptophyta; class Pinopsida; order Cupressales; family Cupressaceae; genus Sequoia; species Sequoia sempervirens. The sequence continues at coordinate 144,548,485 of VDFB02000013.1, forward strand.
TATAGGTGAGCAATGCATAAGTTTCTCTCAATCAAAAACTCAGATCCACAAATTAAGGAACTAGAATTGCATGAAGAAAGTAGACTGGTTGATCTTCAGTTCAAAAGTTGATTTCTTTATTGTGCAAAATCAAGCACCCAAGGAAGAAGGTAGAACTAGTGGATAAGAAATTTGAATTCAACTTATGTTAAAACCCTGCAAAATAGGATAGGAGAGGAAGTTGTCTATCAAGAAGAGAACGTTATGCTGCCAACTCATTCCTGCATTGCTTGGTCAAGGAGATACTCATCATAACTAGAGAATACTTGTTGAAGCATGTCTAGATCAGGTCCATCAACCCAACTATCCTCAAATTTAATTCTCTTCAATTCTATTGAAGAAAATTCTTGCATATCCTTTAATTTGATTAATTCCCTCCTAATAGCTTTTACCTAATCTCTAATGTCCATTAGTCTATCCAGTAAAAAATCTTCTGCATCATCTTCCTTTTGCATCACTTCCTCAAATCTAATGCTCCGCTTCTCCTTGATCTTATCTAAAGGAGGACCTTCTTTGAATAGGATGTCCAATTAAGAAAAATAGCAACCATTGCCTCCAATTCATCAATTTGTTCATTCAAGTCTTTACTAGCTTCTTGAACTTCACTCTTATGCTCATTGATGAATTTGGATCTGAACTAGATTATTCTCAAGATTTTCTCAATAAAATCTACATTACCTTCATCAAGGATTGATTACTCTAGGAGAGTTGGCTTTGGCACCTTGCTAATGTCCTTTAGTTTCTTAACATGTTCTCTATACTCCTCATCTTGTTTCCCTAGTACTTTAACATGCTAATTCATCTCCCCTACCAACTCAAGTGCAACTTCATGAATTTTAAAACTGTCAGCCAACACTTCACCAACCTCTTGATTAAGCCTATCAATCCACCTATCAAGCATCCCCACCTTACTCCTCATCTGCACTAAATCATTAGCCTCTTTCTTGTTGAGTAGGATTGGGGTCTCTAGAGCAGTAGCTTGTTCAGACACCACAGTGGAGACATTCTTCAGGAATTTATGCAACTGGTCCAATTGGGATTTAAGTTCATCCTTCTTTTGTTTATCTTTGATCATTCTGGATTTGGTGGAGGAAGCTACAATATCAATAAGATTCATATGTTGGTTCCTTGTAGGTCTCCCCAAATTGACAGTGCCCAATTGGTAATTAGTTATTTGCATGTCTTCTTTGTCCTTATCCACCATTGGAATTGCAAATTTAGTAACAATTTCTCCTACATCTATGAGCTTGGTGGAATGAAGAAATGTGGCTGTCTTCTTGGTTCTTTCCTTCTCTATTTCCTTCATCATTTTATCCCAATTCAGAGGTTGAGGTTGGACTATCTTCTTTTTCTCAACATCAAGTTTTAACCATGTAGGAGCAACAAGAGTAGTGATCACTTGTGCTGAATAAGAGGCAACAGTGGTAGAAGATAATGGTTGCAATATGGTTGTCCTAGGTTGAGAGTCAACCTCTTGCACATTCTGTTGTTCTCTTTGTGCAACTTCTTATGTAATTCTTTCAGCTTCTTCTTTGTCCTTCTGCTCTTGCAACCTCTTAGCTTCTAACTCCCTTTTCAAACAATCTTCTTTTAGCCTCTTCTCCACATACATTTGGTCTCTTTGCTTCTCAAGATCTTTAAATTTATCCCAAGATTCTTTAGAATTTTTCTCATATTGAGTGAGTTCTTAAACCTCCTTTTCTCTTTCCAGGTGTTCTACTTCTTCTTTACTTTTTTGTGCTACTTCTACAACCTTAAATTTAGGCTCAAGAGCTTCTCTTTATGTCCTTTGTCTAGCTGTATCCTCCTCAAGATCATGGATCTTCTGCAACATTTCCAATTTATCCCTCTCCTCCTTAGTTTTGAGTTCTTACTCTCTTTGATGTTGTTGCTTAGCCAGTTCATCAACCTTGTCTTTAGCCTCAAATTCTTGTTGTTTAATTAATGCATCAGCTTGTGCCTTAGCATCAATCTTCTTTTGTTTGGCAAGTGCCTCAGCCTATTCCTTGGAATATGCTTCTCTCTTAGCATCCTCAAACAATTTTCATTGATCTTCCTCTGTCAAAACATGCTTAGTTCCTGCATCCTTAGTTACATCAAGGGATACAAACACATGAGTCTCCTTATCAGATGGGGTAACACCAAAATCTGTCTCAATCTCCTTCTCCTTCAAGGATTTAGCTTCCTTATGAAGGGTTCCCACAGGTATCTCCCCACTTTGCTGCTCTGTGAGAGGTTGAGTTGATGTTTCACCTTGAGAAATGGTTGAGGCACCAGGTTCTATTGCAGCCTCCTCTCCATGTGCTTCAGGGAGATCCCGAGCAGGGACTATAGGTTCAATCTCCTCTCCAAAATTGGGAGGGAAAAAATCTAAGGGCTCCTTAGGATCCATTCTTCTTCTTTTTCTTTAATATCCTTGGGTGGTTCCTATAGTCTTTCTCTTTTTAGAGGTTTGAGCCTCTAGCTCTTGAATTCTCATGACTACCCACTGGATGCTTCTATCCAATACTGCCCTTGCAATCTATTTTATGTCAATTGATTCCTCTATAATCCAATCCACTAGATCTAAGTCCTTGGTGCCTATATTTTCCACATCATATTGGGGATCCAAAGTTACCCCATCATCTAACGATGTGTTAGGAATGTCCTCCTTTACCCAATGTTCATTCATGAGTGGGATGGGAAATATTTCATAGTTTATTCTTCTCAAATCATAGTCATCTTGTAGATCCATCCAAAAATATTCTAGCAGATTGAAGTGTTTATCAAAAACAGTAGGAAGCAAACCTTACATCTTGTGCTTTGGATCAAGGTACTTCCTAGAGGTGTACAAACCCAACATCAAATAGATCGACTCCTCACAGATTGCTTTGGCTGCCACATTATGTGCACAATAATATTGACCCAATTTCATGGTGAATTTATGACAATCTGTCTTGTGTTTGGTGCCAATTTGAGGTTGACCCTCAAATCTTGATAGATGAATTACATCAAGAAAATTCTATTGTTGTAGTACCTAGGAAGCTGATGAGGGTGGCCATCAAAACTAGCCAGCCTTAAATAGGTAAAGTTGGGGTAATGGATATACCAATGTCCCCACTCTACAATGAATTCCATGGCCTCTTTGCTCAATCTATAACCAACATCTCATGTAAGCCGGTTAATGATAACATACAAAAATGCATCATTAACTCTTCCGTAGTGTGACTCAATAGTAAAAAAGGTGAGCTAATCATAGTGATCCCACACACTTTTATGTCCTTGGAATTTTTCCAGTATTCCAACTGCATTCAATCTAGTAAAGATGCCCCTTATGGCTGTTGCATAAATCACATAAGAGGTCATGAATAAACTCTTGGTTTCTCACTCTAAGCATCTAGTTGTGTATGCATTCTGACACAATCATAGGCCAATCAAACTATTTCCTACCATCTAGGATAGTCTGAATGAATGGAAACATCCATTCCTTGAACTAGGAAAAATCTCTCTTCCCAAACACTCTAGAGAGCATCATTATTATATCCCTAATCTCCTTGTAGAAATCTTCCCTTTTAGGCTAGTGAAGAAGCTTAGCTAGGGACTTTTTCTCAACTCTCATCCAACTCCTGTTCATATGAGTTTTGCTAGTCTCCTTCTTGTCACTATATAGTTTCAGTGCTTCTTCCTCATTGAGTTTCCTGGGGCTCCATGGGGTAGGTGCATTGAAGATGAACCTGATCATTTGTGGTGTAAGGTCAATAATGACATTCCCCTACAAGTCCACACATTTCCTGGTAGTAGGATTGTATGCTTCAGCTATAGTAAGTATCAATTCAGGACACTACACTAATAGAGGGAAGAGTGCAACATGTGCTAGTCCAGATTGGACAATTATCTCAGTCCTCCCTGTTACCTCCTCACCGGATGTTTCTAGAAGTAACTCATCATAACTGAATGGGCCCAAGTTTGTGTCTGTGATGTCTTCCCAATAAGATTCTACCTTTCTAGCTATGAGAGTAGCTTTCGTGTGTTTGTATCTCAGGTTGTAAGGAAGATGCTCCATCTTTATCCTTTTAGGTTTAGCTCCTTTCCTTGAACTTTCTGCAGGTTGGCTCCTTTGAGAAGCCTCCTCCAATGCTCTTGAAATTTCTTATATCTGCAATAAAATTTTGTATTAGATGAAAAAAAAGTATAAGAATCCATACATCATTCAATACCATCCTCTACTTCCTCAAGACAAAATTTTCATACTTAGCCAAATTTCATATTAACCGGAGTTAGAGCCAAAGAAGAATCAGGAACAAGAAACAATTTTAGCACAAGGTGGGATCAGAATAGAAACCAAACTCGAAACCAATCACTAGTTCCAAGTTCGACCTCCAATCCAGTTCCACTTCCACCAAAAGGAAAGTGTGAAGAAAAAATTCAATAGTAATCGGAAGTGGGACCATTTTGGGAGTGAACCCCAAAATGCAAATACCTACGAGACGAGTTCGTTCCCGAGTCCGCTTCTGCTAGCTTAACATTAAAAAAGAAGCAATTTCCTGAAAATGTGGTCACATGAGATTAAGGACCATAGTCACATGGGATAATATGGGAATCTCAAAATAAACGGGATTAACCTCACCCTTTAACCAAATAAAAACCAAATTTAACTCTAGGGTTGGATATTTGTAAGGGTTGTCGACAAACCCTAGTTTGCACTACGCATCAATAGAGATAATTAGGGCATAAAAAACCCAACATATAAATCACTGAACCAACACGAAAATAAGATCAGAGGGGTTTCTAAATATATTTTCAAACATTCAAAGCACAAAGGACCCCATCAAACAAAACCCTAGTTAGAAACTAGGGCACAACAGAACAAACCTGCCATGAAAGTGACAGCAGAACAAAAAAAAACAAATGGAAAGATAGAAAAATAAAAAAATGAAACCAAAGAGACACAAAGAAATGAGAGAAGATTCACAAGAAAAGGTCCCATGAATGCACAATAACATGATGAGCAAGAACATGAAAAAAAAATGACAAGCACAAACAAGAAAAGAGAGGGGAAAGACCCTACCTTGAAACACCAATAAAAGAGGTTGAAATTGGATAAGAATTCACTCACTTCATGCCTCCGCAATCAAATTGCGTTTCTCTCATAGTTACCTTGGCTCTGGTTCACTAAAACAACTTTGAAAATAATGATAATGAGCCAGTTAACCTTGATTAAGGTTTAAAAATCATTTTGTGCGTGTGAGGAGGCTGCAATTAATGCCATAAATGCAGTCGGTCGAAGGCAGAGAAAACAATGTAAAAGAGTAATCAACTAGTGTGGAAATCTAAGGTAGGTCAGACGTGGACCTGGATCTAGAACAGAACAAGAAACCTTTACCAAGTCTCTTATCCAACTCTGATTTTGGTTCCGGTCCTGCAAAAAGAACAAACAACAAAGGGAAACGGGGTTGGAGTTAGAACCAAAACTGGGCCTAGAACTTTTACAAAGTTCCAAGTTCAGTTATGATTCTGGTTCTGCTCCCGACATAGGAACAAACATCGAGACAAGGACAAAAGAAATGGCAGGAAGCAGGACCAGAAAAAAAATTGGGCCCGACTGAGACACAGACAACAACAAAACACAAAGCCAACAAGCGGGAGCGGGATCAAAATAGAGACCAAATTTAGAACTTTTACAAAGTTCTAAGTTTAATTCCCATTCTAGTTCCACTTCTTCCAGAGAAAAAAACAAAACATAAGGAGACAAGAAACAACTCAAGGGAGAAGTGAACCCAAGAACATAAGACCAACCAATAGACAATGAAAATAACATGAAACAAGGGTGCGACTAGAACCAGGACCGATCCAGATTTGGAACCTTACAAAAGTTCCAAGTCTAGTTTCCATTCCAACTCCAGTTCCACCAAACCAAAAAGAACAAGGACTTAGGAGAAAAAAAAACAACTCCTAAGACCCAAACAAAACAACAAGGACAAAACAAAAACAAGGGGGACCCATTTTGATCCAAAAAAAAATGGGGTGGTTATACAAGGCATAACAAATAGTGATTCGGCTGGGAAAATGGTTTACCCATTTTCAAGACATTGAAGAATTTAGCCACCCAAAACCTCTGTTTATAAACATTCTAACTCAAGTAAGATCAGATATATTGAGCAAGATTAAGCTGGAATCTCAAATGTAAATCAACATGAATTATTTCAAATCTGAGTTTTTGCATATATGGTGCATCTTTCTTCATAAAAAATTTCTTCATCTCAAAACCATTATATCTAGGATTCAAGCTACATAGGTTGAGTCCTTTAGCTGTTGTGTAATAAAATCCTGGGAATTTCTCCATTTCCAGTCAGGAATTCATAGCCATGACGGAGATACCTCTAATTCTCTCAAAGCATTTCTCTATTGCTAGACATGCATCAATAGCCCCGATAGAGATACTTGAATCACCCATTTGATATTGAGTTTTCCTTCTTTCAATGGTTCTCTTTTTCTTTCTTTTCATAGGCTTTACTTGTAAGAATTCTTTATCAACTTTTCTCAATACTCAGATATGATTAGTATGACATGTGGGTTAAGAACTACAATGGACTTTATGGCAATATTGGGAATCAGATTTTTCACTTGAACTAGAGATACAACCACCCTAAGATAAATAGGAATTTTACATAGGCAGATGTTTTATCTATTTTTTGAAAGATTTATGGTTCATGAGATTGTTTACAATATACCTTATTCACAATAAATTTTCAAACCATTTGTCTAAAAATGATCATAAGACACAAGTTTAAAATGAAATCTTTCAATAGACATTTTTGAAAATACCTAAACCAATTTCTCTCCTAGTATCCATAGTATTCTTTAAATAACAACACTTTCATTTTGAAATGGAGAAAATAAAGGTCCCCAAAAACCAAGAAAAAGAAAAATAGAGCAACATAATGAAAACACAGGGAAAGCAAACAAACAAATAAACACACCAAAACAAGGAAAAATAATCACATATATACAATCAGAAAAAAACTAGACCTTCATGGGCCAAAGTAGTGCTTGAGAAACTGACCATTGACAGGCAATGGAATAGGTTCTCCTGTTAGAGTCCTCAAATGAAAAAAATTCTCACCTAGAATCTCAACTATCTAATATAGACCCAGGCATAGTCTGTCAAACTTTTGGTGGTCCCCCTTTTTATCCTTCGCTTTATCCCATAGAAACACAAAATCTGATATCCTAAAGGCCTTTATCTTGTCCCTCTTGTCAAACCAACATTTGACGACAACTTTATGTTTAGAGAACTACTGCAAAGCAAAGTCTCTATGTTCTTCGATGTTTAGTAGACTAGTTAGTCTAACCTCCATCTGATCATCCTTTGAATAAAATTCTTGCATAAACCTGAGGATAGGTATCTGTAGATGTATTGGGAAAACTGGCTCTTGGTCGTAGACTAACTTAAAAGGGGAGTTTCCTAGGGCGGCTTTAATATGAGTTCGATCTACCCATAAGGAAAATCTCAGCTGGGTATGCTAGTCACTAGGGTTGTTTTCTAGAAATTTTCTAATCACTTCTAATAGGTTCTTGTTGGTAGACTCAGCTACTCCATTTCCCTAAGGGTAGTAATTAGACAAATACTTCAAAATAATTTTGTGTTCATAGGCCCATTGAATGAACTTAGTAGAAGAGAAAGCAAGGCTATTGTCACATACCAAGGCAAATGGTACTCTAAACCTGGTTATGATTCTTTCATTGAGAGACCTGATGACAACATCTGTGGTGTTGTTTTTGCAGGGTTGAGCCTTGGTCTAGTGTGTGTAGTAGTCAGTGGCTATCAAGATGAATTTATGACCTACAGGCGAATTTGGATTAATGACCCCTACAAAATCTAGTGTCCATTGGGGGAATGGTCTTACCTCGTACACTAACTACAAAGGAATAATTGGATTAAGTTCCTTGGATGCAGAGGTTTGGCATGTGTGACATGTCTTGACATGTTGTGCATCTCATAATACATGGGGCCAATAGTATCCTGATCTGAGAATTTGATGAGCCAAGGAATCAGTAGATCCATGCCCTATATTATGCCTGCCATGAAACTGAGCAATAACATGTTTGGCTTCTTGTTGATCCAAATAGCAAAGGTAAACTCCTTCAAAATTTCTTCTGTATAAGGATCCTCCTTTAAGCATATAATGAGCACTCTTCATCCTCAATGCTCTCCTTTGAGTAGCATTCATCCCCTTTGGGCATCTATTATTAAGGAGGAAAAAAATCATATTTGTGTACCAAGGATCCTTTGTGAATGACTGTACTATGTATTGTTGGCAAGTGATACTCTTGTCAACATCCGCCATAGCCTTAGATAAGCCCTGTCCTCAGATGAGCTTCATTGGATGGATTTCTAAATCAAATTCCTGTAAAATGGCCATCATTTTCCTCTTCTCTTCACGAATTCACTCTACATAAGGAGAGACTTCATAGTTGGATCATGAACTATGGCGACGACCTGACTCTGAAGGATGTAGTGCCTAAATTTTTTTACTGCTCACACCAGTTCGAAGGCCTACTTTTCCAAGGGTGGATACCTAACTTCTGCATTTTTGAATGGGGATCTCATGAAAGCCATAGGTTTTTCATCTCCCTTTCCTCTTTGTTGTGTTAAAACAACCACACATGAATGATCAGATGCAAAAGAATAGAGATAGAAGGGCTTTAGATAGTCTGGGCTAGTTAAGACTAGTGCCTCAGATATTGACTATTTAATCTACACAAAAGAAGATTTATCCTCGTTACTCCATTCTATTTTTGCATCTTTTCTCATCATTTCATTAAGAGGTTTGACAATTATAGCAAACCCCGTTATAAATTTTCTCACAAAATTGATCCTTCCAAAGAAGGATCTCATTTTCTTTTTGCTTCCTGGAATTGTCAATTTTAAGATGGCTTCAACTCTATCAGGGTCTATGGATATCCCATTTTTTTATATTACATGTCATAAAAGATTCCCTTTAGAAAATCCAAAGATGCATGTTTTTTTATTCAAAGACACACCATAGCTTATACATATTTTAAGGACTTTTGCTAAATTAGGAGCATGTTTCTTTCTGTTCTTAGAGAAGATAGTTAAGTCACCAACATAAATAATGATATACTTACCTATTAAATATTTTAATTCCATGTCCATTACACGTTGAAAGGTAGCTCCAACATTGATAAGGCCGAACGAAATCCTCTGATAGGAAAATGTCCCCCACTTGGTAGTGAAGGAAGTTTTAATTCTATCCTCATGACTGATAAGCACTTGATTATACCCATAATAGCCATCTAAGAATGACATCATTTGGGATGCATTAACATTTTGTAATACCTCATCAAGAGAAGGAAGTGGATAATTATCCTTCTCGAAGGCTTTATTTAGGTTCCTAAAATCAACACACAATCTGATTTCCCCACTTTTCTTGCGTACTAGAACCAAGTTTGCAACCCAGGTGGAATGTCGTACTAGGAAAATTAGTCTTGAAAATAGTAGCTTTTGCACTTCCTTCTGAATTAATGGCTTGATCAAAGTATTCACCAAGCATTTCTTTTGATGAAAGGGCTTTGATTCGATCTTCACAGGTATGGTATGTGTGATTACCGAAGTGTCAAAGGTTTTTAAATCTTCATAACCCCAAGCAATTGCTGCAATTTCTTCTTTCAATAGCTTAATTATTTTATCTCTAATTTCCTCAGGGAAAGTTTTTCCTATATAGACATTCCTTTCTAGACCTAAATCATCCAAATTGATAGATTTATACTTCCCTCCATCACTTTCCGTGGGCACCCTTTCACGAGCCTAGGGATCAGAGTGAAATATTCTTTCCGAAGCTACCATCCCCTTTGGAATGTTGCTACTTTTCAAGTTGAGTATCCCCTTTATATCAAATTTCTCAGGATCCCAATCTTCATGGTCTCTTTTTGATTCATCAATTATTTGTCCTCAAAAACATCACAACTTGCTAGGAAAGCAAGTATATGTTGGTCATCATCGAATACCTAAAAAATTTAGACATTATATGAGATGGCTAGGATGTAGACTAGTTCAACTGAAAATATTTTCAACCTAGAGTCCTACATATGCTCCAAAGTGCTAGCAGTAATGACAAGGGCATCTGTAATTTGATTGTCTTCCGTAAGAATCAATGTGATTCCAAATGTGTCAAAATCCTCATTCAGATTTCAAAATTGTTTTTGTATGCAACAAATCTTTTTTGTGACTAGTATATTGACTATGGAATTGCTTAAAAATAACTTTAGAATCTCCCATAACCATGAGAGTTGTGACCTTCTTTTTATAAGCAAACATCAGTCCTCGAGCAAGTGCTTCATATTCTGCCACGTTTTTTGTGCAGCCAAATTGCAACTTGAAATATGCAAAGTATGTCTTCCCTTTTGGGTTGGTTAGTTCAATTCCCGCTCCACTCACTGGTTTGGACTTAGAACCATCAACTTTAAGACTCCATAGTTGGTCTGGAGCTAGGATTTCTTTATTCTTTGGGATTACGTGATGGCTTGCTAGAAGTGTGTGGTGACTCAGACTAGTGTTGGCCATCAATATTTAAAGGTAGTTGCGGGCAAGGTTGGTAAGAAGATTATCCTATATTCAAAACCTATTCAGGAACTACTTCCTAAACCTTTTCTTGGATCAGATCACAATTTAGTACATTTTTCATCAATTCCTTAAGCATTGGAAGGGTATACGAGGCAGGTGTAATAGACAAAGTTTGAGATTCCTTAGTCTCTCTTTTGAATTCAGAGCATAGAACTTGAGTCTGCTCAAGTTGGGAAGAATCTTCCTCTTGAGCGAGACTGGTTCTCGTAAGGATGGTAACATCCTTAGCATCAAATGAAAATTTATTGGTGAGTGCTTGGGGTTGGCATTCAAAAGTTTGCTCAGCCTGATAGACATGGTTTAAGATACCTACACAAGGTTGACATGTTAACTCAGAATGATTCTGATAATGAATCCTACACCAATTAGAAAGCGACAAACTCCACAAATTAGTCTCTTCTCCCAATACTAGCCTATCTTGTTGCAACTTTTTGATTAGAATTCACTGGTTGACCATGGTCATTGAGTTACTCTATTCTAGAGGCAATATATCATTAGGATTGAGCATTCAGAAGGTCATGATCTCCTCCCTTTTGTAAACTCCTATCTCAGTTTCAAAGTAAGCTACTTTTTGGGAGAATCATATTCAATAATCATTTGTTTGAGCCTAGGCTCACTCTCAATTGTAATCTATGTTACTATCCCTTTCCAGGGTAGCCACATGTGTGAAAAGTCTAAGGAAAAATATCCCCCAATGCTCTTCATTAAATCTCAACTCAAAAGCATTCCATATGTTTCTGGGATATCGGCCACTTGGATATCCATGTAATTTTGGATACTTGGGTCAAATCCGACCTGTACATGAATATTCTTTAGTGCTCCTACCACATTGAATTTCATTTTATCCAACTGAATCACCTTTTTGATATTTTGGATCAGATTCAAACCTAACTTCCTACAAATTGAGAATAGCATGATGTTCCATAACACCCTAGAATTGAGTAAACAGTTGTGCAAATTCTTTCCAAAAATTCTTAGACTTAAAAGGAAAGGTGGGGTGCCCATCTTACCTTTATAGAGGGCTGCATTCATCTCATTTTTTGGAGTCATCTTATATTTTCATTTTTATTTATCTACCTCCTCTAGGACCTTCAACACAATTTCTCATTGGGCAGGGCACCACTTCATAATGTCAAAGAAAGAAAATCAATTCTTTTTCCTCTACATATTTGCAATGAAATCAAACTCTGAATCATTCCTTAACTAATACTTAGGAAAAGTAGGTGGGTTACCTTTATTCTGAGATTTAGATGGCCCCTTTGGTGGTGGTGGGTTGTTATTTGTGTTCTAATTTGGTGGGACCATGTTGTTAGGAGGGGTAGATGTAGTAAATTGGCCCTTACTTTTATTTCTTAAGAAATGACCTCCCTTGGTTTGGAAGGCCTGGGCATCGTATATGTCTTCCCCTATTTCATTTTATTCTTGGCTAGAGAATGGAAGTTCTTCATCAAAGATGTCATAAGCTGTGGCGGTATCTATGGATCCACCAGACTTGTTGGGAGTACCTTGTAATGGAGCATCAACCTATGGTATCTTGGCCATCTTCTCCATTTCCATGCAATTTACCTCAGAATGAGTGGTAGTGTTGTGCAACCTACACCAATTCGTCATAAAGTTGAGATCTACCACATTTGCAGTGTGTGGATTTTTGTCACCTGCTTGATGATTATGGGAAACTCCCCCATTATTAGGTCCAGTATTCCATTGTCTATTGTTGTTGGACCTCTGATTGTATCCCCTATTCTGATTTTGATAATTTTGGTTAGAGGAATTTTGGTTCTGGAAGTTCCTTTTGGTGTTATGATTCTGATTGAAGTTCTGGTTGGAGTAACCACCTTGATTAGAATACCCTCCCTAATATTGGTAGCTTTGATTTTGGTTATAAGGGGGGTTATGTCTAAGTTAGTCCATATAATTGGACATCTGAGATAGAGTCTTCTTTAGAGTTTTCATTTTATTAGTCAATTGAACTATTTGTTCACTCTCTGCAATCTTCACAACATATGGTTGATTAACAAGATTTGACCCTCCAGCTTGATTATGGTAGTTTTGTGACTGCTAAGAGGAGTCTTGAGCACCATTAGTGAAGAATGGTAGGGTAGCTGAGGTTTGTAACTTTGAAGTGGGTCCATATTGGGAATAAGACATACCTGGGACCGTATTGAATAGAGGAGTTGGATTAGGCATTTGATACCCTATGGGAGGAAGAACTCCTCCTAAACTCCCCGATTGTAAGCTTATCTATTGTTGCAATTTGATGGCTAGGCGATAAACTTTAGAAAATGAATCAATTTCAACAGAAACATATGTCATGTGTAAGAATAGTCCAATCAAAGGATCCACAACCCTTAAATATGCCAAAATGGTAATATTCTCAACAACCAAGTAAGGATCATGTAATCTTAAGTACATTCTTTGGAATCTTGTGTTGAATAATGGAAATGGTTCATGGGGCTCCTTTCTTATGGTAGCAAATTGGTGATACAAAATGGAAGGGTCTACATAGACCCAAAACTGATTAATAATTGCATTTTCTAAGTCTGTCCAACTTATAATAGACCCTTTTGGTAAATTCAAATACTAGTTGTATGCCATGTCACCCAAAGAGTAGGAGAATAACCTACACACAACATCATGGTGATCTACTTGAGCCTGACTACAGGCATCCTTAAATGCCTATATGTGCTCTTCAACACTTCTTGATTCTCCATGCATATATTTGGGACATAATCTCTCTGGATTCTTGGGGAGATCATCTATACCCCTAGGGATAGTCTCTCTAGATGGAGTGCATGGTTATGAGATGGTTGAGCGGAAAAATCTTGGTTGGAGAATGTAAGGAGGTTTGGAGTGATGATGTTTCCGACCATAGCTTGGAATTTTTTTGTATCAAGATCTGCAGGGACAACGGATCACACCAATGCTTCCTCAATGATTTTATTGTGTCCAGATGATATTTTTAGTAACTCCATGATGGAGATTTGTGCTGGGGTTATTTTTAGCTAATCAAAGAAATTGTAACCATTGGGAATAGATCTAGGTGCAGGGACTCTATTTGGCTCGGATGATCCTACGATGGTAACTTTGTCGCCTCTTGTGGTGACTCCACAATCGATATGGGCTCCTTTGATGGTGATGGTAGAGAAGTATTCATCCAAGAATGTGATGACATATTCATACACATGATTCATGTTTTTGAAGGTGCCTTTCCCCTTATTAGTATTATTGTTCCCTTTATTATTATGGTTAGGCATCAGATTCGTGTATGTTTTAAGATTCTGATTCCCTGTTGGCTGTTCCACATTTATAATTCTTTGATCAATGAGATCTTGGACTATGTTATTTATCTTCATGCAACTGTTCGTGGTGTGCTCTTTGGATTTTTGGAACTTGCAGAGCTGATTTTCATTGTACCAAGGAGGTTTTACATCTGGTTCTTGGTAGTTCTCATACGTGGGAATCTTAATGAGGTTTTCATTTATTAGTTTCTTCATGATGACTTCAAGTGGTTCCCCAAGGGTAGTGTACTTTCGCTTGGTGAATTTCTTGTTTTGCTGGGGCTTTCCCCTTTGATCATTGATGTTATTGATCATTTGCTTGTTTGGTTGTGTTGTTGTGTTCGCTGGATGGTTGTTTTGATGATGGTTTTGGATTTGTTGTTGTGGTGCGGGTCTATTTTTCCGAGGGGCACTGATGACAAATTTGGCATCGATGACACCATAATTGGTAATATTTTTGTTTCTTTCCCATGTGTGTGGTTTGTCATTGTAATTGGTGGGTGGGTGATTGTTCTGTTGTTTAGGATATGAAGTAGATCCTCTAGGTTGTGTCATAAGGGCTCATTTGATGTTGAGCGCCTTGGAAATCAACTGGTCATACATGGTGATCCCTTGGACCTTGAGGTGGAATTCCAAAAGGCCATCAAGGTTGGATATGATAGTCCAAACTTCTTGTTCCTCGGGCATGACCCATTTGCTCCGATTGGCCTTGGATCGCCATCGTTGTAGGAATGAAGAAAATTATTCATTCTTACCTTATTTCAGAGCTGAGAGTTCTTGTAGACTGACATCCATGGTGATATTGCAAGCATAGTTTTTGATAAATGCATCTATGATTGTTTGGAATGTCTTGATGCCTGTGGGTAGGCGAGAGAACCATTCCACGGTGTGTCCAGCCAAGCTCCTAGGAAATAGCCACATCAGATAGGTATCATCATACGTGACTTCCATGCAATGAACCTAGAATTCGCTGATGTGATCCTTAGGGTTTCCCTTCCCATGATACTTATCAAACTTGGGGATCTAAAATCCCTTTGGGAATAGTTACGTCACAAGGATCCTGTCGAATGGATAAGGACACAAGTTACTAGATGTTTTTGTGGTTCGCCCCGATTGAAGGTCGAGCACTTGTTGTGAGAGAAACTTGATTTGTGTTGTCACATCATTTTGTAGATCAGGGGGTGGGATGAAGGTGTTCTGAGGTGGTTCGATTGTTGGTTGGATGGGTGGGTTGTTTGGTGTGTTGTTTGATGGTATCTGCATATTTTGTTGAGCCATGTATGCTTGCACTTGTTGTTGTATCAACAATGCTTGTTGTTGGTCTTGTTGTTGAGCCTACTATTGTTGTTGTGTCAACAATGCATGGTGTTGAGCTGCTAGTTGGGCTGCTTCCTGTTGTTCTTGATATTGCTTTAGTGTTTTTTGATATTCTTTTTGTTGCGTTGTGTTGTTGTGCAAGATATTGTACTTATGCTTGTACTTGTTGTGCTTGATATTGGGCTTGGGCTTGAGCTCGTGCTTGAGCTTGGGCTTGAGATTGAGCTTGAGCCTGAGCTTGTGCTTGTGTGGCTTAAGCTTGAGCTCGAAATTGAGCTTGTGCAGCTTGTTTTTGTTGTTGTTGCAACAATATTTGGGCGTGGGCAGCCTGTTGTGGTTGTAATACAACTTGGGAAACTTGACCAGCTTGAGCAACATGTTGAGTAGCTAGTTGTGTGGCTTGTTGAGCAAATAATTGCATGGCTTTTTGTTTTTGTACTTGCAGGAATGTCTTTCGATAAGCATCTTGTTGAGCTGCTTGCAATGCCATAATGTATTGGTTTGATTTATTGGAGCTTGGTGGTGGTGGTGTTGGTGGATTCAAAATGGTGCTTGTTGTGGTGGTGAGAGGTGTTGTCGTGTTGATGGTTGGGTTTTAAGTGGTGGATGGTGCGATCGATGTGGTTGGTCCTTAAGAGATCATGTTTTGAGATGTTAGGGGGGTGGTTGATGATGTGATGGTGGTGGTATGTGTTATTGGGATAGTTGTCATCTATTGTTCCAATGTTGATGACAAGTTTTGAGAGGTTGGCGTGATGCTTTGATTGATATTCAGGGTGTTGGTTTAATTTTGATTATCTGGTAAAGGGGGAAGCCCTAAGCCAAGAAGTGGTGTGGATGATGATGGAAGTGGTGGAAGTGGCGAAAATGTCAGGAATGTGATCTTTTGAGGAAATGGTGTAGTGTCGATAATTCCCTCTGGTCTGAACATTTCACCTTCTCCTTGTGAGGTTATGGGGAGAGAGGTTTCGAGTGTTGCACAAAAGGATGACGATGAGCGATAATTGGGATCATGGAAAGTGAGAGGGACATATGTATGTAATGGATTTTGGGGTACGTTTCATCCCAAGATGGTGTTTGCATCCAAATCTTGATTGTTGACAAGGGGGTGTGTTTGTATGGAATTGAGAAATGCACTTCCCTTGTTAACACTAGGTTGAGCTGGAGCAATGGATGATGTGATTTATGGGATATTTTGAGTGAAACTTTGGGATGGGGGTGTAGATGAGATGGGGATGGTGGATGAGATTGGGGGTGTGATCCCAAAAGATGGTTCAACAATAGTACTCACGTCGAAATCATAAGGGAGTTTAGCCTGTTGTTTTGCCAATTTGAGCATGTATAGTGAAGGGTTGAGTCTCATCATGATGTTGACAATCTCATGATTTTCTGGATTTTGAACTATTTCAGTGATTTCCTCATGTGACATCCCAAAGGGACTATTGATAAGATCCTCCACTTGGCCTTCCTCGTGTGGATTTTGTTATGATGATGCAAAGTTAGTTAAAGGATTTCCTGATTCAACAAGATTCATTTCAGAGTTTTTTTGGCTTAGGTCACTTGAAGCGGGTGTTTCTTTGTTGGCTTCCATGTTCTTGTGTTGAGATCTAGTTTGCACCATAAAATAGGGATCATTTTTTCAAGAATATGGGAGATAAATCTCTAATTCTTTGGA
Source organism: Sequoia sempervirens (assembly GCA_007258455.2). Lineage (NCBI taxonomy): Eukaryota > Viridiplantae > Streptophyta > Pinopsida > Cupressales > Cupressaceae > Sequoia > Sequoia sempervirens. Next base: position 144,565,418 of record VDFB02000013.1, read on the forward strand.
TTTATATATCTTTAGGTACAAAAGGGGAAATTTTTAGGATGATTTAAGGATAAAAGGGCGATAATGATATGGATGTTAGATGGATGTTTGATGCATGATTGGAACTCTTGAGAAAATCTTGAAGGATATGTTAAACTTTAGGACTTTATTTGGGGTTGATTTGTGTTGGATTTGGCTTTTTGGTGGAATCATAAACTCTAAGAGGTTGGATGTTGTCTTAGAGTTAAATCATTCACAAGATGCTAATTTGTCTAAGTGTGAGAAGAAGGATTCATCTAAACACTCCTATCCAAACAAGATGATTTTGATAATGAACTCCTAAATCCCAAGATGTTGGATGTTATCAAGGGATGAATTTGTTCATAATGTTTGTAATTTGATCAAATATGTGGAGAAGGATGCATCTACACACATTCAATCAAACAAGGTGATTTTGGATTACTTTCAAATGATTTTCCCAACGTTTAGTTCATGAAGTATTTTTCCAAGATTTTCAAAGAGTTGATGATGAGATGATTTTGGTTTTGATGTTCAAAGATGGTCGAAGGTTTGATTTTGATCCTAGGTTTACCTAAAAAGACACTTGTTTACTAGACCTCAATATTGAAGAAAAAACAATACTTCTAAGGACCTCTATAACTAAGAAGTGGTTCAAACTAAGCATACATTTCCAGATTATTCAAAGGAATGAGTGTATAGAACCTTGTGAATTTTTTGTTTATTTTGATATGTTGATTTTGATTGCACTTCCTAATGTATTTCTTGATGACCTTTTGAGTGTGACTCCTAAATTTTGAACTTTGGCTCAAGGACTTTTGTTTTTGGATTTTGACTTTCTTTGAAATCATGAGGAATTAACATATGTGTGAGAGCCAATTTTGTTATCTTTGCTTAGTGATTTTGTTTTACCACAAACACTTCTTTGATTAGATTTCCAAACTAGATGTCCAATGTCTCAATTTTTTTGAATCCCACAAAGTATGTTGTGTGGAATTTTGATGAAATCAAGGCAATGGTTACCTATTGTTTAACTTTAGTAGACAAATTGAGATGTAATCCACGTGTTTAGAAACCTCTAAGGATAAATCCCAAGGGAAAGCAATAACACATGAATTTGGTTAATTGCATTTGCCTCTTAAAGGGTTTGAAATTTTGATGATGATGTTAAATGTTTGTTTCCAAATTTTTTCAATCAAGCAAAGCGTTTTGTAACCAAGAACAAGAACAACCTTATGAATATGAAAGACAATATTTGTTGAGTCATCACTTGGACAAGTCCAGCTATGCTTATCTTTAGCGAATGGTTAGATGTTTGACTCCACTGGCTCCCCTCCACAAAACTCACTTATACGGGGCAACCAAGCATCAACACCCATGAAAATCGCATGGCATGCTTTCCATTTCTACTAAAGACTGTAAAAGTGTGGGGTGGCTTCAGAATGACTATTCTTATGCCAACAAATAGATAAGGATTTTGGCCTTTCTACAACAAGGGTTTTAATTCAGACTTTCCATTCGTAGGAGTTGACCCAACGTGGCGAGAGACCATTGCTTCCCTTCTCGTTAGAGCCAACCGCGTGATACTGGCATTTATTCCAGTACCCACATTTATATCCTGGTAGGAAATACTCTTGGTTTTAATAGTGTTACCGATTGAGTTGTTCCCTTGGGTGAGTACTTTTTCCCAAAGGCAGACCCTCTAAGATAAACAAAAGTGAGCAAACATATTCATAGTTTGATCAACCTTCATTTAGAAACAAAGGGAGAACACATGCAATAGGTTTACTGACACTCACACATTTTTTTGTTCAATTTTAATCCCAAAAATGAAATGTGGAGGTGATCACTTTATCCCAACCTAAGACCATCAAAAATCCTTTTGATTATCAAGATCACCGTGAGGCGTGAGAGAAGTGCATACATTTTTTTAATGGTGTTAGTTTAAGTAAGTAATCACAAAGAAAAATTGCACATGTTCTTTTTAATCCAACAAAAGCAATAATGATTTCTTTTTATAGCACCAAATGAAGTGTGAGAATTTGCTTTGTTCAATTATTAGCCCCAAAAAAAATCTAGTGATTTTGTGTCCTAAAATTCATTTTAAGCTCCTTTTGTAGCAAGAATTAAAAAATATATTTTTAGGGCCCAAAATGAAACTAGTAAGTCCTAAGTGTGAAAGATAGCAAATTTTTCCTCAAGAGGAATAGTGAATCCTCTAAAAGTGTTGAACAAACACTAGATTGTTTAAAAACACTTGGTATCATGATATGAGGTCATCATGCTTATTTTATTCTTCACCCTTGACCAATCCAATCCTACAAGAAAATCAATTAGATTATGCAAAAATAGAGGTCAAGAAAGTAGAAAACATGCCAAATAACCAAAATTTGATAAAAAAACACGTGTTAGAAATAACTTTTCACTTTTTACTTTCCTCCAGCGATGCAATATCCACAAAGGCGTCACAGTTTGAAGTCACTAGCAGTGTTGTATAGCACCGCTTACTAGTCAGCGTCACTCTACAACTAGACTAGTGAGCATGAAGGCGTCGCTATTTTGATCAATGGTGCAGTTTGGATTTTGAAAAGATTCCAGCAAGTGAGAAAGCGTCAGCGGTTTTGTTTAAAAATTTGAATTCTAGGCGTGAAGTCTAAAGCATCGTAGTTTGAAATTTTCAGCGGTGCTATTTAGTGATGCTAAGTTCTCAACAGTGCTAAATAGCGACGTTGAGCTTCCAGCAGTGGAGTTTTTTGTAAACACAAAAAGCATAGAATTTTTTCAAAAAACGTGATTTGATCTCCTAGTTTGCCCTCCTTCTAGTGCCAAAATGTGAACCTAGATTCCACACCTGCAAGAACACAACAAACAACACACTAATAAGGTCAATGCAAGTTAGAATATAGATCCCTCAAGAAATCCATTTGAATGTAAGAGAAAATGAATAACATGAAGAAAACAACAAACTTAAAGATAAAATATCAAATCCTATTCTAAAACAAAGTAAACTCTTAATCTCTTGAGGGAGTTGGTGCCAATTTGATGTGAAAATTAGCCCTTTCACAACTCCAATGGTGTGATGAAGGTGATTTGATGAAGATTGTGATCCACTTGGTTGAAGATTGATGAATTCTCTAAGACAAAATGTGCATAACCTAGCTATAAAACTCAATAAGATGGATGAAGGTTGCTATGAATTTAAGTATAGTAAGTTTACTCAAGTTGTCGATGATCAATTGAGGAATGGAGCCTCCTATTTATAGAATGTCAAGTTGAGGATATATCCAAAATAGAGCAATGTGGGACTAAGAATCAACAAATAGCAAGATGCCACTTCTCAACATGTGAATGGATGGAGGATGTGCAAGTTTTGAAGAATGTGTCAATAAATGCATATATTTGAATTTTGAAATTGTTGAAATGACATGTAAGAGGGAAATAAGGTGCATTGAATTCCACTTGGCTCAAGGAAAAAATAATTTCTAGGTGGAGTAAATGCCTTGTTGGAAGGACAAAGTCCACTTGGATTTTTGAATTCAAATTTCAGGAATATTCCTTTATTATTCCTTTTGAGAGAAAATAGAGATTTAATAAATGAATTAAATCTATTTTCTTGCACAAGTTGCAAAATCTAGAGGATGGGACATGAGAAGAGATTAAATTAATCAAGGTTAATTAATTTAATGAGAGATTAGAATGATGTGACATATTGATTTAGATTTATGGATTGATTTAAATCAAAATATGAGAACATGATTTTAAGATTAATTAAATAAAGAATTTTATTTTATTTAACCAAGGAGATGAAGTTAGATTAAACTAAATAAGGTTTTAATTTATTTGATTTAATAAGATGAATTTAGGGATTTAATCAAATAAAATTGATTATTTAATTAAATAGAGATAATTAGATTAGATTAATTTGTTTAATTAACAAGAAAGGATGACTTAATTAGATAAATGATTTATTCAATTAAGAGAGGAACATTGATGAATTTAATCAAATAAATGTATTTGATTAAATGGTTAGATCGAGGGATGATTCAGGATGAAGCGATGTTAGTGGTCAAGATCATATGTGTAGTGTTAATTAGTACATTTTACGTGTCTACACTTTTCCCCTCTTTGAAGCAGTGCACTCGTTGTGTTGGTTCAAAGAATAAACGGTCTCGATCAAAAGCAAAAAAAATTTGATTTTAAAAATTGTCTCACTGCTGCCCCGATGAAGCAAATTATGGTATCACACTACCCCCTCGAGAGATTAGATGAAAATTCTGATTTTTTGGGTGATCTAGTGAAAAAAAGAGGACAAGGTGCCTGCCAGGTCCAGAAAACCCTAGCAAGATGGCCGAATAGGGTCAAAAAACCCTAATTTTTAGGCTTAAATAGGCCTCAAGGGGCCACTTCCAATTCATTTGAACACATTCAGCCTTAAGATAATTCACAATTTGAGCCTTGATACCCTGACAATATGGTGCAATGACAGCTCCCTTTGCATATCTTCGGCCGAGTACGGACATACCAGCAGCCTCCCAACATCGGGGCACTAGTATGTCATCCTTACCTGAGATTATTTATTGCTTTTAAGAACTAGGTCATTTGTAGTAGTGCTATATAGTGCCGCTCAAATTTCAAACTGGACCACTCGTTCCTCCAAACTGAACTGCCATCACAAGATGGACTGCCATGGTGGAGTTTGTAGTTTGAAAAGATTCCTCAAACTCTAACGCCTTTGTGAAATGGAGCGCTAGAATTTCAAAATTTGATGTCATGGTGGACTTTAGAATTAGGGTTTGGGGTGTTTAAGCAAAGTGCACTGCAGCGGTGCAATTTGGGATTTTGAGACCTGAATGTTGTTGTTTGCAAATTTTAAACTGCGACGCTTTCACAGTTTGCAATGTTGGACTAGTTTTTTAAACACTCGGGATAAAATTTCTTGATGATTTTAACATGGTGATCTTTCCTGATGTAGGAGGGGGTGAGGGAGATCTATTCTTGCGAGCATAGATCACGAGAGATATTTGGTTACTTGCGAGATCTGACTGACAAGGAGCAAGATTGACTGCAAGAGATGGGGCTATGGTATATTGCCTATGCAACACGTGTGGATCCACCTTGGCATGATGTCTATGCTTGTCGAGAGATGGCACAGTGAGACATCATCCTTTCATCTTCCCATAGGCGAGGCCACCATTACCTTGGAGGACGTGTGTCACATCCTTAGATTGTCGATACATGGTCACCGAGTTATTCATGATATGGATGCTAGATGGGATGCCTACCATGCAATCCTGGCCACATATGAGGTCATGTTTTGAGAGGGACAAATAGAGCTAGAGTGTCATCAATTGCTCACATCACCATTTTTTCTAGTGATGACCACTATCATTTCAGGTCTTTTTTCTATGGATCGACGAGGCCAGTACTTTAGTCCTAGCTGGGGGGCTTTCCTGGGAGTGGATGGTTCGCGATAGGCTAGTCTATTTTGCATGGGGTCTGGTTCTTCTTGCCTCCCTTTACAAGGATTTACGCGAGTATGCATACTTGGATGACCGGGCACTTGGTGCAGGTGTCATGATTCTTCATGTGTGGGAATGAGAGCACATCTCCATTCTTCGATTGTGGATTGTTCCAGTGCCAGTCGGACTAGATGATCCAATGGTTTGGCACTATAGGGGCGGTGTGTCCTTTACACATACCGGTGAGCATGGGATCCCTCACTGGAGGAGGGTTATTGATGAGATGAAAGTGTTTACATGGCATCCCTACCTTGGTCGGCCCAGATGGGATGATGATGTACAATAGTTATTCTTTGCTCACTAGAATCAGTTTATGCAGGGGTGAGAGCACACCATAATTGAGCAATATCTACCTAGACAAGTTTAGCGTCAGTTTGGGGAGGTACAGGATAGGCCAAACGATGATTATGTGGCCATTTTTTCTCGTACAGTATTGCAAGGTGCCTAGGGACGATATATTCCTACCTCCAAGGTAGTTGACAGTTTTAGGTAGCTGGTGGCTTGACCATGGGCATACGATCAGGGGGTCGCAGATCCATAAGTGACTTAGGCGTACAGAGATTGGTTTTGACCGCCTCTACATTTAACAGTTCCAGGTGCACCCATAGCTCAATGGAGAGCTAGGGGTAGGGGACAGGATGAGGATGAGGAGGTGGTGGTCCTCCAATAGGACAGCTAGCATAGGATCAACCTGCACAGGTCCAACCATGATAGGTTTAGATGGATCAACCACGTGCTAATGTACAGATGCAGGACCAATAACAGGGGCCAGAGGGTGGACATGATGGGCACCAGGATCAGGCCGCCAGACAACCACAAGCTAGGGGTGAGGACTAGCCTCACGTGCAACCTTTGCCAAGACCACCAGCGGGTCAGCCAAATCCAAGGGACGAGATGATAGCACAATTGTAGGCCTAGGTCCAGGCCTTAATAGCATAGAGAGACTAGGCTCATGCGAAGAGGGATCAAGAAATTCTACAGAGGCAGGCCGCAGAGTTATAGGTGGCCGTAGAGATGGGTTGTAGACAATAGCTAGAGAGCATGGCAACCTCCTTCTCTAAGAGCACAATGCCTCTTCGCTCATACAGGGAGGCCATCCAAGAGGTGGATTACTATCGGTTACATGACCATCAGGCCATACCTAGAGCAACCCCAACCCCAGATTACTCACACCGGACAGCCACAGACCAACAGAGGGTCACGGTGATAGAGGCAAGGGCAGCAGATAGGAGGGATAGACCTCATTTTGATCGAGATATTATTCTTTCATGCCATATGGGCTCATTTTTGATAGCCCGTTGGGCGTTTTTGTACTTATTGACATACACACATGTACAATGATTAGATTATTTTGTACTATGATAGTTACCTGATGATATATACAAGATGATGATATTGATATGATGTGTTGTGTACCATTTATCTATTATGCTCTTATGGATGGTTCTTACTTCTATATGCGATGCAATAATATTATGGTATTATGTGATGTATATATGGATGCATTTATTTTTGATGGTGTATGCGTTATGTGATGGTTATGTGACTAACAGATCTATATTATGCTTCTAATGAATGATGACATATGATATGCAAATGGATTTATATGATATGTGATATGGATGGATGATAGATGATCTGTATGTTTATATGATGATGCAATCTATATAATGACTTATGTATGTTGATGCAAATGTGATGATTTATGCAATGATTTATTTTTCAATTTCTTTTTCTATTATGATGGTGATGATGATGTGAATGTAGTGATCATGATATGCAGCTATGCATTGATGAATGTATGTGATTTTCCATGTATGATATGCACTTGTGATGATGTTATGATGTGATGTTATATGACGTGATATGTTATGCAAAATGGTATGGAGATGATTTATGGTGGATACACAAAATGATATGTGAGTAATGATATTATGATGTGTCTATGAAATGATATAATAAATGCTTTTATGAGGTGTTTTATATAATTATGGATAGATGTATGCACTTAATGTGATGGATTGTGTATAATTTTTATGTACCTATTTATGCTTTGTTTAATTGTGCACTGGATGCTTATAATGATATGGGATGATTTATGAGATGAAATGCAAAATGATTGTGATGTGGTTATTTATGAGATGTTCTATATGATACGGATGGATGATGGATGATATGTATATTTATATGACGATGCTTTATGCAAATGAATGCAAATGCCTAATCTATTTATGTGATGTGATGGTGGTTATATGATTATGCCATGGATGATGTGATGGATTATTTATTTATATGAAAATGTGTATGTAATGTTATGATTATGAGATGCTTAGAATAAAAAATCTATATTATATGCATATGAGATGATCAATGTTTCTATATGATATGCCTTGTGCTGATGATTTGTAGATGCAGGATTTAATGATGGTGATGATTAACTATCATAATACCTTGTTAGCGTGAAAAAGAAAGAAGAAATGGAAGAAAGAAGAAATTTAAACAAGACAAAAGATGATGATGATGATGAACATCTACCGTGGAGTTGGGGTTTTCAAAGGGCCAATTATCTTATGTTTGATAACACACATAAATACAATGCATCAAGGTATTAAGAACCAGGATGATGTTGTATTTATTGTGATGGACTTTGACTCGACAATTAGATAGGAGTACTCTTGTTCACACCTTCCATATGAAAACCTTACTAGGATGCACTTCAGGTACTTCAAACATCTCAAACCCAAACATAGAAAGGCAAGCCTTCCTATGTGGTCAACAAAATATCTAAAACACCCTCTGTACATACCTAAATAAAGTAAGTATTCACCGAGGTTATATTACAAGAATGTCCAACAAGCACAACAGATAAAAAGATAATGATCGTTGCCCCATTCCTATCTCTCTAAATCCCTTCATTGGGGACATCATTGAGAGGTCCTTGGAATGAGTAAAATAAGATAAATAAATAAAAAAGATCTAGTGCACAAACAAGTCAATTTTCTTCAATACCTCTAGCCAAGACTAAACTAAGGTGATGCTTGATGTTAATGTCCATTGTAGGAAGGATGCATCCTAGGAAATGACGATATCAGATGGTTTGACATGAGACTGATTCAATGATAGGTTATTGACACAAAGAGTTGACCAACTTGTTTACGTACTAACCTACATTTTGAGATTTTGACATTTTGAGTTTTTCACTTTTTAACTTGCTAGACTTGTTTCCAATTGTTTTACCAAAGGTTGAGGATGATGATCATTTATTATGAATGATGTTATTGTAGGTGAAAGAAGAATGGGATGGATGGAATTTTCTTTCAAATATTTGGATGTTTTTGGAGCTTTTGAAATGTTTTGAGGCTGTTTTTGGTATTTTTTGAGATTTTATAAATGTTTTGCTTTTCGATTTTTCAAACGTTTTGGGGTTTTCCAAGATTTTGACCAAGAGACTAAACTAAGGACCTATCCTAGGGCCCTCGAGGGCTGATCAACAGATTAGCCTTGCCTATGTTATACATGCAGAGACCACGTAGTTCGACTGTCAACTTGACCGATTTACAGATGAAGATATACATGATGAAATGTCAGTTTATTATGACAAACTCCTAAAGGACTGACCTAAGTGTCTCGGGGGATGATCAAAGATCAACCTTTCCTATGTTCAAGGCTCAGAGACCCGTAGTTCGACAAGACAACTTTGTTTTTGACTTTTTGACCAAATTTTTGACTTTTTTTTGGATTTTGATATGTTTTGAATGTTTTTGGATTTGGTGATTTTTTGATGTTTTTTGATTTTTTTGGATTTTCTGATGTTTTTGGATTTTCTAAATTTAGGACTTCAAGAATATACATGAATCTGATCTGATGAGAACATGCCCCCAGTGTGATGCAATAGACTACTCCAATAAAGGTAGGACAAACTGACCTTGGGAATTGACCGAGTAGTACTAGGAGGGATCATGATACAAACATAGGACCAAGCTATGATGCGGATTCCAAACGGATGGGTGATGGATGGAAATCTGAATGCAATGGATGATGTAGAAAAAGTCGTAAAGATCTTGATGGATGGAATGTGCTTATTTACACAAGGCGCCTGTTTTCTAGGTTTTCACCAAGGTATTTGTCCAAAGTGCCACCGAAGTGGTTTTCACCTAAGGATTTTTCTCTTTACTATTTTTGATCCTTTTTTTTCTAATTTTTTGCTTCTTTTTTTTTTCGGTTGTCACCAAGACACCTTTTTGCCAGGTTTTTGCAAAGGTAACCATTTTTTCAGGACATTTTCTATTTTTTTTTATTTTTTGGATTCTATGCCTTGAAAGATTAGGCATAAAACTTTTTGAGATGTCAGTTGTTCATGGGCTCCTGCAGAGGTTCCCCTTCGGGTGTTGATAACTGATATTGTTAGAGTGAAGGTTTTAACTTAATTATGTTAATTAAGTTACCTTCATTCCTCTCTTAAGATTTCACTTTAGTTTTCATATTGTGACATTTAATAATTATATTAATTATTAAATGTCTACATATTAGGGTTTCTTTAGGGTTACACAATCTCCTTTTATAGGGATTGATCATTGTATTTTATCCCACTCTCTAATTAATACAATTTCAGCTTTCAGAGCACTCTTGCTTTTTTATCTCCATATCTTCTTTTCTATGACAGATTATTTGCATGCAAGTGATCTTGATGGTTTGTGAAGTTGGCTTTCTCAACTTCTACATGGTATCAGAGCTCCAAACCTGCTGCTTCCTGTTCGGCTTCTGAAGGATTTTTGGAGCTTTAAGGGTTTGGGGTTTTCCCTTTTTGATCTAGGGCATACCTTTTTTATTTGGTGCAGTTTCAACCCAAACTGACCTCACGGTTATGCTCAGGAGGTTGTTTCCAAGTTTTTTGATATATAATTTGCCATGTTTTGGTGCAGTTAGCTCAGAAGGAAAAAAAAAATTCCCCAGGGCCGTACAAACCCCAGGGCACGCAGATCGATGCAAAAAATTAAAAAAAAAATTAAAAAACCAAAGTTTTTTGAAAAAAACTTGTTCTTACAATGTAAAAGGGGCACTTCCTAGCCACCCCAAGTGGTGGACTCAGGAGGAGCCATCTACAGCTCCGCCACGGACCAGCCTTTTGCACTAGCTCTAGCCCCCGCTAGGGTTTTATTGGGGATCAGGAGTCCCGCGCCTAGCCCAGCTGGCTGCCTCTAGCCCTAGCATCGGTCACATGGGTGACCGGGGGCTTTGCTCCAACACCCAATCCACTATCCCCTAGTCTTGCATGCGACCAAGGGCCCATTTTTTTTAGCCTCTGAGGGCTTAGGGGGCCATATTGGGCATTTTCAGTTGTTTTCACTAAATCAGGCATAAAATGGCCATACATTCTCCATTTTTCAAAAATGAGATACCGTTGGAATGATGATTCTAGCACTGATCTGATGGTATAGGTGTGGTTTCTTCATTTTTACATTTTGATGGTTTTTTTCTGCAGTCAAATTCAGATCATTGTTTTTGCACTCGGGGGGCATAACTTTTGCATCTGAGCTCCTTTTTTTGCAAACAAATAGGTGTCAGAAATCTAGTTCAGTGCTCTACACAATGATCAGACTTATTTTCCCAGTTTATACCCCAAGTATATTTTATTCTATTTTTTTTTTTCACAATTTACTTAATTACTTGGACGTTTTGGCACTTGGGAACCTCCTGTTTGTGTCATTAGGCTCTATTTCATTTGATCTACATGATGTAAGGTCATTTTTCTCATATTTTTTATTTTGAAGAGTTGTCATGGGTTTTTCTACTCACCCTTCAGTTGTAATTCTGGAACGGGGTAATTATGAGTCATGGGTAAAGGGCATACTTACACATTGTAGGTGGCTTAATATTTTTCCTTATTTGTATGATCTCATACCTGAACTAGCCACTTCAGACGAAAAAATAGCTTGGGATATCATTAGAGATCACATAGTAGGACTTATATTGTCTAGTGTTGATGATGACACTATGTGGGCTATATTGGACATTGATTGTCCCCACCCACTTTGAAAACGTCTTTGGAAAATCTATGGAGACCCCAATCACTCTCCATTCCCAGAGGATCCTACTTTAGATTGTCTCTTACCCATTGCTTGGAGAGATAATACACACTTTGATCATGATAATTTAGAGGAGCTTGAGTATTTAGACACCCTTACATGTTCTGATGGATCAGAGGCTTGTCTCACAGTTCCTACTCTTCAGACTGAGATTATACATGTATCATCCATTGTTCTTGATAACATCAGTATCACCACATTGGACCCTATGGATTCGGTTCAACATCATAACCATCTGGGTCATTCATTATCTGCTACATCATGGGATTCTTATCTTGCATGCACATTCTTGTTTGTTGAGTCTCACACTGCAAATCTTGAGGATTATTTTGAGGACATTCATCTCCTCTACCTTGACAGTTAGGTTATCACTGTATGCCCACCATTATCTGTGCATTCAAAGGTTGCATTTCAAGATTCTCCACATCAGTTTAGATTTGGCATCATTTTTTTTAGTTTAGACAGAGAGATTCTTCAACAACCTATCATGGCACACATCTTGAGACAGATTGGTTCATCACTCTTCACAGGGTTTCTTCGACATCATCCTTTGGATCCGTTTCTTCCCAAGGGGAGGAATGTTATTTTCCGCTTCAGGATCTCTTTCTGGATTCTACATCAGGCATCCACCATTGCAACAGGAGTTTCTTCATTTTGGGGGGGCCTTCTTGTCTCTTTATATCTCTCCTTTGGAGACCATTGTATATGTACTTATATGATAGAAGTTTTCTATGGGGGGTATCATGTAATCCACCTCCTATCCTTCTTTCATTAGTGCATTTCTTTCTTTTCTTTCATCTCTTTTTGGAGAGGAGTTTTTCCCACTGGGTTTTCTCTTTTACTCTGCTTTATAGAGATTTGGTTGTAATTGGGTACCTGATTAGGCCTAGTTGTCAGGACCCTTGTTTGCTTTCATTCATTGTAGTTACCTTTGATTTCTTGCACATGTTTATAGTTGCACTCTTGCTCATCTTAAGGGGGGGTGTTAGAGTAAAGGTTTTAACCTAATTATGTTAATTAAGTTACCTTTATTCCTCTCTTAAGATTTCGCTTTAGTTTTCGTATTGTGACATTTAATAATTATATTAATTATTAAATTTCTACCTATCAGGGTTTCTTTAGGGTTGCACAATCTCCTTTTATAAGGATTGATCATTTTATTTTATCCCACTCTCTAATTAATACATTTTTGTCTTTCAGAGCACCCTTTTTTTTTGTCTCCATCTCTTCCTTTCTGTGACAGGTTATTTACATGCAAGTGATCTTCAGGGTCTTTGAAGTTGGCTTTCTCAACATCTACGGATATGCCCCAGACTTATAGCTTGATGTGATAACAAATGGTCCCAACCAATTGGGTTCAAATTTTCCTTTACTATTTGGATTTGGGATGTTCTTCTAATTCTCCTTTAGTACTAGTTCTCCAACTTGGAAAGTCTTCCTTTTGATTTTCTTGTTATAGCTCCTCTTGAGTCTATTCTGATAGACTTGCAAATGATTTAAAGTGTCTATACGCCACTCATCCAGTAGCTCGAGCTCATTCATTCTTGATACTCGATACTCTTCATCCGTGATGAGGTTTTGCAATGATATTCTTAGTGACATGAACTCGATCTCAATGGGGAGTACAACCTCTAATCCGTAGACTAGGGAAAATGGGGTGGCACCAGTGGGTGTGCGGATGCTAGTTCGATAGGCCTAGAGGGAGGGATTGAGTTGTAGATGCCAGTCATGACCCGCATCATTGACTGTTTTCTTGAGGGTTTTCAAAATGGTTTTATTTGTGGCTTTTACTTGGCCATTGCTCTGGGGATAGTATGGGGTGGAGAAGCGATGTTGGATTTTGAATTTTTCACACAAGTCATAGACATCCTTATTTTTAAATACTATCCCATTATCTGAGATAATGGCTTGTAGGACATTGTAGCAGCAAATGAGATAGTTCAGGATGAACTTTGATATCTGCTTCCCAGTTATATATGTCATGGGTATGGCTTCCACCCACTTGGTAAAGTACTCAATGGTTGTTATGATGAACTTGTGGCCATTAGATGAAGTGGGAGTGATTTTTCCGATGAGATCAAGCCCCCACTGTGAGAAGAGCCATGATGTAATCATGGGATGGAGCTCTTGAGTTGGAGCATGGATGAGGTCCCCATACTGCTGACATTGTAGGCACCTTTTGACATAGTCATGTGCTTCTCTTTCCATTGTAGGCCAATAATACCCCATCCTCAGCAATTTCTTGGCCAAAGTCATTCCACTCGAGTGTGAACCACAAATTCCATTGTGCACCTCAGTTAAAGTAGTCAAGGCTTCATCTGTATTAAGGCAGTGTAATAAGATTCCCTCTATGCTTCTACGGTATAAGGTATTTCCTAGGATGACAAACCTAAATGATTTTTTAATAAAAGTTATTTTTAAGCTTGAGGGTAAGTCAGCGGGTAAGACACCTATTCGTAGGTAAGTATAAATGTCATGGTACTAGGGATCTCTAGGACCAATGATTTCACACACAAATTTTGACTCTGGTACCTCGAATGTAGGAATGAGAAGATGCTCTACCAATAATTCATGTTTTAGGACATTGCGAGGGATGTCCAATAGGGATCTAATTGTTTCCATGGCATTTGCAGCTCTGTTGTTGGCTCTGGGTATCTACTCAAATGTGATCTCGATAAAGGATTCCTTGAGAGTCTCCACTAGTTTCTTGTATGGGGTGAGCTTATCATCCTTAGTCTGGTATTCACCATTCACTTGATTTACTATCAATTGGGAGTCTTCGTATACTCTGAGAGCCATGATGTGCCACTGCACTGCTATTTTGAGACCTATGGTTAAAGCCTTGTATTCTGTAATGTTGCTGGTGCAGGGGAATGCCATTTTATATGATCTAGGTATGTAGTTCCCCTATGGGGTGATAAAGAAGATACCAGCTCCTGATCCATGTTGTGTGTATGAGTCATCGAAGTAAATTTTCCAGTGGTCGGCTATGTTGAGATTGAAGATGGATTCGTCTTGAAACTCTAAGAAGAGAGGATTCTCTGAATAGATTGGTGCTTCTACAAGTTGGTATGTGATGACTTGGCCTTTAATTTCTTTCCGCTCCACATATTCAATGTCATACTTTGATAGTATCATGACCCATTTGGCCATTCTTCTAGTGAGCATTTCCTTTGATAGTAAGTACTTGAGAGGGTCGATTTTGGAAATGAGTTTTATTTTGTGTGCCAGCATGTAATGTCTAAATTTTTGTGAAGAAAACACTACTGCTAGACATGCTTTCTCAATGAATGAGTAATTTAACTCATGTCCCACCATTGTTCTGCTGATATAATACACGACCCTTTCTGTCCCGATTTCATCGTGTTGAGCTAGGAGAGCTCCAAGGGCTATTGTTGTTATTGACACATATAGAATTAATGGATTTCTTGGGATCGATGGCATGAGGACTGGTGGTGTAAGCAGATATTCTTTGATCTTATTGAAGTCTTCTTCACACTTTTTATCCCACTTGTACGCTACTCCCTTGTGAAGTAGGTGAGAGTATGGATTCTGTTTATCTGCCAACTATGCTATGAACCTTTAGATGGACTGAAGCCTTCCTTAGAGACCTCTTAACTGTTTCAATGTTTTGGGTGCCTCCATCTCAAGGATTTCTCTTACCTTAACAGGGTCTACCTCAATACCTCTCATTGACACTATGTATCCTAGCAACTTTCCTGATTGTATGCCAAAGACACACTTCTTTGGATTTAATCAAACCTTGTATTCCTCCAGCCTGTTGAAAATAGTACTCAAGGTTGCTATGTGATCCTTCCTCTTTTTGGATTTCGCTAGTATGTCATCGACATAATCTTCGATAGTTTTATGGATCATGTCATGGAAGATTAACGTCATGGCTCTATGGTATATTTCTCTTGCATTCTTCAAGCCGAATGGCATCATATTCTAGCAGTAAGTCCCCCATGGACAAGTGAAGGACCCTTTGTGTTGGTCTTCTTTAGCAATCATTATCTGGTTGTATCCCAAGAAATCATCCATCAAGGAAATAATTTCGTGTCCTACCATCATGTCTATAATCATGTCAATGTTGGGCAATGGGAAATCATATTTTGGACATGCTTTGTTTAAGTACCTCAAATCTATGTAGATTCTAATGCCCCCATTAGGTTTTGAGACAAGCACCAGGTTTGGCACCCATTCTAGATAGTCTATTGGTCGAATGAATCATGTGTCCAATAACTTCTTCAATTCCATTTTGACTAACAGGGCGATTTGAGGGTGCATTTTCCTAAGCTTTTGTCTAACAGGATTTGCTTCAGGATATGCTGCTAGATGATGGACTATAATTTCTGGATCGAGCCTTGGCATGTATGCATAGCTTCATGCAAGATTAACTTGTCTTTCTCTCAAGAAGGCTTCTAGGAGCTCTTGTTCCTCTGATAGTAATGACTCTGCATAGAATGTGATGTGCGGTGTCTGCTTTGTTCCTAGATTAATTGCATTGCATTTTTCTGCTAGGACTGCTGATTTTTCCTAATGAAGAGCTCTGAAAGTAAGATTGAATCCCCCATCCTCAGGTGCCTCAGAGAGGTTTTCACCATTGGATGTGTCCTTTATTTTTACCTTTTTCATGTCGGAGAGTGCCACAGTGTGGTTTTCACTCAAGGACTTAGATATTATTCTTAATTTCTCACTTTTGTGATTGAGGGATTCAATCGTTTCCCCATAATAGGCCTGTGTATCTAGTTCAATGATGAATCCTACTTTGCAATCCCCATATGGAATATTATCCCACAGTACCATGAATTCTGAGAGTGCCTCATCATTTTTGAATGTGTCAAGAATTGGTGGTCCCCGTTGGTCATAATTAATGAGCTGTGGGTAGACTAGACAAATTTCATGGTTTTGGTTTTCAGACTTATAAGATAGTGTGCTAATCATGAGAAGGGTGGTATCCTCAAAGAGCTTGGGTATGTGGGTTATGGGATCCTCACCATCACTACTACTAAAAACATCTGTTTATATCAAAAGTGAAATTATCTAAGATGCAGCCAGTGGATACAGGTAAGCGAAGCTCAACTGGTGTTGGTTCACAATGAGTCTTGACTGCTTTAACTGGGGGACCTCATCCACGTATGGTTATACTCAGAGGGGTACATCTGAGGCCAATATTTCTCATTCGCATCTTAGGAATCAGGGGTATTATAAGCCCATTGTCATTTTTTCCAAGTCTCTAGTTTCTGTCATAGCCCATTGCAAGCATCATTTCCAAACCTTTGCTTCTGTCATCCATTGGTAGATCAGTTGTTGGTCTATATCTTGGTATAGGAGATGAGATGGGTCTTCCTCTATGACTTCTCAGCTGAGATCCCCCCAACTTTTGAAGTTGGGATATTCAAGGGATGTTTGGGAAGTGGAGGCTTGATTTGATTGCAGACGTCCTTGTGATCTAGGAGATTGTGGTAACTCTCCTACCACAAAGGAATTTTTAGGAATCATATAGTTTCCACAACCATTGTCCTAGATGATGAATTTGATGTCAGAGATGGTGGGGATGGCGGTAATGGTGGGTGTTTATGTCATAGAAGTGGTGGCGAGAGTGGCTAGATCAATGTATGGTGTTGATGGGCCTTCATCATTTTTAGGTACTTGAGGTATTTTATAGTATTTTTCCTCAAGGATTTTGCAGTAGGAGAATGGTTCAGGATCTCCATGGATGGTGACCTCTTTTCCTTCATAAATGATTTTGACACATTAATGGAAGGTTGATGCTAGTGCTTGCATTGCATGAATCCATGGACATCCTAGGAGAATGTTATAAGGCAAGTCGAGATCCAAGAATTGACAGGTAGTTTCCATGATAGCTGGCCCCACTTGAATAGGGATTTGGATTATTCCTTGGGTAATTCTTCCTAATCATCATATGCTCTGATTTTAATACCTTTTCCTTTGTCAATGGAGTCCTCTGAGATTTTTAGGTTCTTAATGAGCTTGAGGGAACAAATATTCATGCTTACACCTCCATCCACCAAGACTCGCTTGACTTTTTTTTTTTTGCACTAGGACCTCTAGATGGAGTGCACAGTTATGAGATGGTTGAGCAAGAAAATATTGGTTGAAGAATGTAAGGAGGTTTGGAGTGATAATGTTTCTGACCATAGCTTCAAATTGTTCCACGTCAAGATCTACGGGGACAATGGATGACGCCAATGCTTCCTCAAGGATTTTCTTGTGGGTGGATGAGATTTTTAGTAACTCCATGATGGATATTTGTGTTGGGGTTATTTTTAGCTGATCAGGGACATTATAACCATTGGGTACAGATATGGGTGCATGGACTCTGTTTGGCTGGGATGATCCTGCGATGGTAACTTTTCCCCCTCTTGTGGTCACTCCACAATCGGTATGTGCTCCTTTGATGCTGATGGTAGTACAGTAGTCATCCAAGGATGCGACGACATGGTCATACACATGATTCATGTTTTTGAAGGTGCCTTTCCCCTTATTAGTGTTATTGTTCCCTTTATTATTATAGTTAGGCATCAGATTCATGTATATTTTGAGATTCTGATTACCTATTGGCTGTTCCACATTTATGATTCTTTGGTCAATGAGGTCCTGGAATATGTTCTTAACATCATGCAACTGATCGTGGTGTTCCATTTGATTTTGTGGAAGTCGCAGAGCTGATTTTCGTTGTACCAAGGAGGTTTTACATCTGATTCTTGGTAGTTCTCATAGGTGGGAATCTTGATGAGGTTTTTGTTTATTAGTTTCTTCATGATGACTTCAAGTGGTTCCCCAAGGGTGGTGTACTTCTGCTTGGTGAAGTTCTTGTTTCATTGGGGTTCTCCCCTTTGATCATTGATGTTATTGATCGTTTGATTGTTTGGTTGATGTGTTGTGTTTGTTGGATGGTTGTTTTGATGATGGTTTTGGATTTGTTGTTGTGGTGCGGGTGTGTTTTTCTGAGGGGAACTGATGACAACTTTGGCATCGACGACACCATTGTTGGGTAATATTTTTGTTTCTTGCCCATGTGCATAGTTTTTCATTGTAATTGGTGGGTGGGCGATTGTTCTGTTGTTTGGGATATGAAGTTGATCCTCCAAGTTGTGTCATAAGGGCTCGTTTGATGCTGAGAACCTTGGAAATCAACTGGTCATACGTGGTGATCCCTTGGACCTTGATGTGGAATTCCAAAAGGCCATCAAGGATGGATATGATAGTGCACACTTGTTGTTCCTCGAGGATGACCCATTTGCTCTAATTGGCCTTGGATTTCCATCATTGTAGGAATGAAGCAAATGACTCATTATTACCTTGTTTCAGAGCTAAGAGTTCCTCTAGACTGACATCCATGGCGATATTGCAGGCGTAGTTTTTGATGAATGAGTCTATGATTTCTTGAAATGTCATGATGCCTATGGCAAGGCGAGAGAACCATTCCATGGTGTGGCCATCCAAGCTCTTAGGAAATAGCCTCATTGGATAGGTATCATCATATGTGACTTCCATGCAATGAACCTGGAATTCCCTCATGTGATCCTCAGGGTTTCCAGTCCCATGATACTTATCAAACTTGGGGATCTCAAATCCCTTTGGGAATGGTTTCATCACAAGGCTCCTATTGAATGGATAAGGACACAAGTTACTAGATGTTTTTGTGGTTTGCCCCGATTGAAGGTCGAGCACTTGTTGTAAGAGCAACCTGATTTCTGTTGTCACATCATTTTGTAGATCAAGGGGTGGGATGAAGGTGTTCTGAGGTGGTTCAATTGTTGGTTGGATGGGTGGGTTGTTTGGTGTGTTGTTTGATGGTATCTGCATATTCTACTAAGCCATGTATGCCTGCACTTGTTGCTGTATCAACAATGCTTGTTTTTGGTCTTGTTGTTGCTGTGCTAGGATTTCCTGTTGTTGAGCCTACTATTTTTGTTGTGCCAACAACGCTTGTTGTCAAGCTACTAATTGGGCTACTTCCTGCTATTCTTGACATTGGTTTAGCATTTTTTGATATTCTTGTTGTTGTGTTGTGTGTTTTTGTGCAAGATAATCCTCTTGAGCTTGTACTTGTTGCACTTGATATTGGGCTTGGGCTTGAGCATGCGCTTGAGCTCATGTTTGAGCTTTGGCTTGAGCTTGATCTTGAGCGTAATTTTGTGCTTGTGTGGCTTGAGCTTGAGCTCAAGCTTGAGCTTGTGCAGCTTGTTGTTGTTGCTGCAATAATATTTGGGCTTGGGTAGCCTGTTGTTCTTGTAAGGCAGCTTGGGCAACTTGATCAACTTGCACAACTTGAGTGACTTGCTGAGTAGCTAGTTGCACGACTTGTTGAGTAGCTAATTGAAATTTTTTTTGTTTTTGTACTTGCAAGAATGCCTTTTGATAAGCAGTTTGCTGAGCTTCTTGCAATGACATACTGTATTGGTTTGATATATTGGAGCTTGGTGGTGGTGGTGCTGTTGGTGGATTTAGAATGGTTCTTGTTGTGGTGGTGAGAGGTGTTGTCATGTTGATGGTTGGGTTTTGAGTGGTGGATGGTGTGATCGATGCAGTTGGTCCTTGAGAGATCATGTTTTGAGATGTTAGGGGGGTGGTTGATGATGTGATGGTGGTGGTATGTGTTATTGGGATAGTTGTCATCTATTGTTGCAATGTTGATGACAAGTTTTGAGAGTTTGGCATGATGATTTGATTGATATTCGGGATGTCGGTTTGATTTTTATTATATGGTAAAGGGGGAATCCCTAAGCCAAGAAGTAGTGTGGACGATGATGGAAGTGGTGGAAGTGGTGAAAATGTGAGGGATGTGATCTCTTTAGGAAATGGTGTAGTGTCAAAAATGCCCCCTGGTCCGAACATGTCACCTTCTCCTTGTGAGGTTATGGGGAGAGAGGTTTGGGGTGTTGCGCGAAAGGATGACAATGATGGATAATTGGGATCATGGAAAGTGAGAGGGACATACGTATGTAATGGATTTTTGGGTACGTTTTGTCCCAAGATGGTGTTTGCATCAAAATCTTGCTTGTTGACAAGGGGGTGTGTTTGTATGGAATTGAGAAATGCACTTCCCTTGTTAACATTAGGTTGAGTTGGAGCAATGGATGATGTGGTTTGTGGGATATTTTGAGTGATACTTTAGGATGGGGGTGTAGATGAGATGGGGATGGTGGATGAGATTGGGGGTGTCATCCCAAAAGATGGTTCCACAATAGTACTGACGTTGAAATCATAAGGGAGTTTAGCCTGTTGTTTTGCCAATTTGAGCATGTATAGTGAAGGGTTGAGTCTCATCATGATGTTGATAATCTTATGATTTTTTGGATTTTGAAATATTTCGGTGATTTCCTCATGTGACATCCCAAAGGGAATATTGATAAGATCCTCCACTTGGCCTTCTTTGTGTGGATTTTGTGATGATCAGGGAAAGTTAGTTAATGGATTGCTTGATTCAATGGGATTCATTTCAGAGTTTTTTTGGCTTAGGTCACTTGAAGTGGGTGTTTCTTTGTTGGATTCAATGTTCTTCTTGTGTTGAGATCTAGTTTGCACCATAAAATAGGGATCAATTTTTCAAGAATATGGGAGATGAATCTCTAATTCTTTGGATTGATATATCTTTAGGTACAAAAGGGGATATTTTTAGGATGATTTAAGGATCAAAGGGTGATAATGATATGGATGTTAGATGGATGTTTGATGGGTGATTAGAACTCTTGAGAAAATATTGAAGGATATGTTAAACTTTAGGACTTGACTTGAGGTTGATTTGTTTTGGATTTGGTTTTATGGTGGACTCATAAACTCTAAGAGGTTGGATGTTGTCTTAGAGTTAAATCATTCACAAGATGCTAATTTGTCTAGGTGTGAGAAGAAGGATTCATATAAACACTCCTATCCAAACAAGATGATTTTGATAATGAACTCCTAAATCCCAAGATGTTGGATGTTATCAAGGGATGAATTTGTTCATAAGGTTTGATAATTTGATGAAATATGTGGAGAAGGATGCATCTACACACATTCAATCAAACCAGGTGATTTTGGATTACTTTCAAATGATTTTCCCAACGTTTAACATGAAGTATTTTTCCAAGATTTTCAAAGAGTTGATGATGAGATGATTTTGGTTTTGATGTTCAAAGATGGTTGAAAGTTTTATTTTGATCCTAGGTCTACCTAAAAAGACACTTGTTTACTAGACCTTGGTATTGAAGAACATACAATACTTCTAAGGACCTCTATAACTAATAAGTAGTTCAAACTAAGCATAAATTTTCGGATTGTTCAAAGGAATGAGTCTATAGAACCTTGTGTTTTTTTTTGGTTATTTTGATAGTTTTCTTTTGATTGCACTTCCTAATGTCTTTCTTGATGACCTTTTGAGTGTGACTCCTAAATTTTGAACTTTGGCTCAAGGACTTTTGTTTTGGGATTTTGACTTTCTTGGAAATCATGAGGAATTAACATATGTGTGAGAGCCAATTTTGTTATCTTTGCTTAGTGATTTTTTTTACCAAAAACAATTCTTTGATTAGATTTCCAAACTAGATGTCCAATGTCTCAATTTTTTTGAATCCCACAAAGTATGTTGTGTGGAATTTTGATGAAATCAAGGCAAGGGTTACCTATTGTTTAACTTTAGTAGACAAATTGAGATGTAATCAAAGTATTTAGAAACCTCTAAGGATAAATCCCAAGGGAAAGCAATAACACATGAATTTGGCAATTGTATTTGCCTCTTAAAGGGTTTGAAATTTTGATGATGATGTTAAATGTTTGTTTCCAAATTTTTTTTAACAAGCAAAGCATTTTGTAACCAAGAACAAGCACAACCTTATGGATATGAAAGACAATATTTGTTGAGTCCTCACTTGGACAAGTCTAGCTATGCTTATCTTTAGCGAATGGTTAGATGCTTGACCCCACTGGCTCCCCTCCACAAAACTCGCTTATATGGGGCAGCCAAGCATCAAAACCCATGAAACTCCCATCGCATGCTTTCCATTTCTACTAAAGACCATAAAAGTGTGGGGTGGCTTCAAAATGACCGTTCTTGCACCAACAAATAGATAAGGATTTTGGCCTTTCTACAACAAGGGTTTTAACTCCGACTTTCCATTTGAAGGAGTTGACCCAACGTGGCAAGAGACCATTGCTACCCTTCTCGTCAAAGCCAACTATGTGATACTGGCATTTATTCCAATACCCACATTTATATCCTGGCTGGAAATACTCTTGGTTTTAGAGTGTTACCGGTTGATTCATTCCCTTGGGTGAATACTTTTTCCCCAAGGCAGGCCCTCTAAGATAAACAAAAATGAGCAAACATATTCATAGTTCGATCAACCTTTGTTTAGAAACAAAGGGAGAACACATGCAATAGGTTTACTCACACTCGCACATTGTTTTGTTCAATTTTAATCCCCAAAATAAAATGTGGAGTTGATCACTTTATCCCACCCTAAGACCATAAAAAAACATTTTGATTCTTAAGATCTCCGTGAGGAGTGAGAGAAGCGCATACGTTCTTTTGATGGCATTAGTTTAAGTAAGTAATCACAAAGCAAAATTGCACATGTTCTTTTTAATCCAACAAAAGCAATAATGATTTCTTTTTATAGCACCAAATGAAGTGCAAGAATTTGCTTTGTTCAATTATTAGCCCCCAAAAAAATGTAGTGAGTTTGTGTCCTAAAGTTCATTTTAACCTCCTTTTGTAGCAAGAATTTAAAAAGATATTTTTAGGGCCCAAAATGAAACTAGTAAGTCCTAAGTGTGAAAGATAGCAAATTTTTCCTCAAGAGGAATAGTGAATCCTCTAAAAGTGTTGAACAAACACTAGTATTTAAAAAAAAAATGGTATCACGATATGAGGTCATCATGCTTATTTCTTCTTCACCCTTGACCAAACCAATCCTACAAGAAAATCAGTTAGATTCTACAAAAATAGAGGTCAAGAAAGCAGAAAACATGCCAAATAACCAGAATTTGATAAAAAACATGTGTTAGAAATAACTTTTCACTTTTTACTTCTCTCCAGTGGTGCAATTCATGAAGGCATCACAATTTGAAGTCACCATCAGTGTTGTATAGCACTTCTTACCAGTCAGCATCACTCTACAGCTAGACCAGTGAGCATGAAGGTGCCGCTATTTTGATTAGCGTTGCAATTTTAATTTTGAAAACATTCTAGTGAGCTAGAAAGCGTCAGCGGTTCTTTTTAAAATTTTGAATTTTGGGCGGGAAGTCTGAAGTGTTGCAGTTTGAACTTTTCAACAGTGCTATATGGCGATGCTGAGTTCTCAACAGTGCTAAATTGTGACACTGAGCTTCCAGTGGTGGAGTTTTTTGTAAACACACAAAAAGCACATAATTCACACGAAAAGCACAATTTTTTTTCAAAAAACATGATTTGATCTCCTGGTTTTCCTTCCTTCTAGCACCAAAATGTGAACCTAGATCCCACACCTAGAAGAACACAACAAACAACACTTTAATAAGGTCAATGCAAGTTAGAATATAGATCCCTCAAGAAATCCTTTTGAATGTAAGAGAAAAGGAATAACATGAAGAACACAACAAACTTAAAGCTAAAATATCAAATCCTATTCTAAAACAAAGAAAAATCTTAATCTCTTGAGGGAGTTGGTGCCAATTTGATGTGAAAATTAGCCCTTTCCCAACTCCAATGGTGTGATTCAAGGTGATTTTATGAAGATTGTGATCCACTTGGTTGAAGATTGATGAATGCTCCAAGAAAAAATGTGCATAACCTAGCTATAAAACTCAATAAGATGGATGAAGGTTGCTATGAATTTGAGTATAGTAAGTTTACTCAAGTTGTGGATGATCAATTGAGGAATGGAGCCTCATATTTATAGAATGTAAAGTTGAGGAGATGTCCAAAATAGAGTAATATGGGATTAAGAATCAACAAATAGAAAAATTCCACTTGTGAACATGTGAATGGATGGAGGATGTGCAAGTTTTGAAGAATGTGTCAATAAATGCATATATTTGAATTTTGAAATTGTTGAAATGACATGTAAGAGGGAAAGAAGGTGCATTGAATGCCACTTGGCTCAAGGAAAAAGGAATTTCTAGGTGGAGTAAATTCCTTGTTGGAAGGACAAAGTCCACTTGGATTTTTGAATTCAAATTTTAGGAATATTCCTTTATTATGCCTTTTGAAAGAAAATAGAGATTTAATAAATGAATTAAATCTATTTTCTTGTCCAAGTTGCAAAAGGTAGAGAATGGGACATGAGAAGAGATTAAATTAATCAAGGTTAATTAATTTAATGAGAGATTAGAATGATGTGTCATATTGATTTAGATTTATGGATTGATTTAAATCAAAATATGAGAAGAACATGATTTCAAGATTAATTAAATAAATATTTTTATTTTATTTAACCAAGGAGATGAAGTTAGATTAAACTAAATAAGGTTTTAGTTTATTTAATTTAATAAGATGACTTTAGGGATTTAATCAAATAAAATTGATTATTTAATTAAATAGGGATAATTAGATCAGATTAATTGATTTAATTAACAAGAAAGGATGACTTAATTAGATAAATGATTTATTCAATTAAGAGAGGAAAATTGATGAATTTAATCAAATAAAGGTATTTGATTAAATGGTTAGACCAAGGGATGATTCAGGATGAAGCGATGTTAGTGTTCGAGATCAGATGTGCAGTGTTAATTAGTACATTTTATGTGTCTACAGTTCTCAACTATGCTGATGTTACTCAATGGCCAATGTAACTGAAATATTCAAGGGGCCTTACTGGTATAGAGGAATAGAAACTACATCAAATCAATTAACCTACACTTGTGGGGGTATAAAGAAATAGAAAAAGATAGATGAGGGATTTAGAATAGTAAAATATGAATAAAACTTCTTCACATCAAGACATGCACCTTCACAAAGAGTGTTTCTTCAACTAATCAAAAACCATAACATGATGCAATCCATAGCATAACCTACACCATTGCATGAATTCATAGTGCTTAATTCAACAATCACAACCATTCATTAAAACTTCACTTCTTGAAATAGATCACTCACTCATTGCTAAAATCAGATCAATAGACATAAAAATAATTCCATTCACAGATAATTTTATGAAATAATCTTAAATCCGGTTTCCCTTATTGATTTGCATCAAATAGAAAGCATTTAGGAACAAAAATTCACTGGCATATGGATGATTATAATCCATTAACATTATCATTGAGGTTCAAACTTAACAACAACATGAAATTGTATAAAACCGTAAAAAGTATCTAAGTTCAACAGAACTTTCAAAGTATCTTTGAAAACTTATGAAGCCCTAAGACTATAATTCTTATCTGCTATCATATTAGGTGGCGAATCCTTCTTGATTCAGCTAACCTTTACAAAGTGGAGCCCAAAAGTACATATAGGCGAGCCATGCATAAGTTTCTCTCAATCAAAAACTCATATCCACAAATCAAGGAACCTGAACTGCATGAAGAAAGTAGACTGGTTGATCTTTAGTTCAAAGGTTGATTTCTTTGTTGTACAAAATATGGCACCCAAGGAAGAAGGTAGAACTGATGGATGAGAAATTTGAGTTCAACTCATGTTAAAAACCTACAAAATAGGACAAGAGAGGAAGTTGTCTATCAAGAAGGGAACATTATGCTACCAGTTAATTCCTGTGTTGCTTGGTCAAATAGATAATCATCATAACTAGAGAATACTTGATGAAGCATGTCTAGATCGGGTCCATCAACCCAACTATCCTCAAATTTAATTCTCTTCAATTCTACTGAAGTGAATTCTTGCATATCCTTTAATTTGATTAATTCCCTCCTAACAACTTTTATCTCATCTCTAATGTCCATTAGTCTATCCAATAATAAATATTCTCCATCATCTTCATTTTGCAATATTTCCTGAAGTCTAATGCTCCACTTCTCCTTCATCTTATCTAAAGGAAGACCTTCTTTGACCGGGATGTCCAAATTAAACAAAATAGCAACCATTGCATCCAATTCATCAATTCGTTTATTCAAGTCTTTACTAGCTTCTTGAACTTCACTCTTATGCTCATAGATGAATTTAGATATGAACTAGATTATGCTCAAGGTTTTCTCAATAAAATATGCATTCCCTTCATCAAGGATTGATTGCTATAGGATATTTGGATTTGGCACCTTGTTGATGTCCTTTAGTTTCCTAACATATTCTCCATACTCCTCATCTTGTTTCTCCAGGAATTCAACATGGTGATTCATCTCCCCTACCAACTCAAGTGCTCCTTCATGAATTTTAAAACCATTGGCCAACACTTCACCAACTTCTTGACTAAGCCTATCAATCCACCTATCAAGCATTCCCACCTTACTCCTCATCTGCACTAAGTCATCAACCTCTTTCTTGCTAAGTAGGATTGGGGTCTCTAGAGCAACAGCTTGTTGAGACACCAGAGTGGAGACATCCTTCAAGAATTTATGCAACTGATCTAATTGGGCTTTAAGTTCATTCTTATTTTGTTTATCTTTGATCATTTTGGATTTAGTGGAGGAAGCTACAATATCAATGACATTCATCTGTTGGTTCCTTGTAGGTCTCCCCAAATTGACAGTGCCCAATCGGTAATTATTTATTTGGATGTATTCTCTATCCTTATCCACCACTGGAATTGCACATTCAACAACAATTTCTCTTGCATCCATGAGCTTCATGGAATGAAGATCTCTGGCCTTCTTCTTGGGTCTTTCCTTCTCTATTTCCTTCATCATTTCATCCCAATTGTGAGGCTGAGGTTGGACAATCTAATTTTTCTCAAGATCAAGTTTTAACCATGTAGGAGAAATTTAGGAGTAGTGATAACTTGTGTTGAAGAAGTGTCAGCAGTGGCATAAGATAATGGTTGCAATATGGTGGTCATAGGTTGAGAGTCAACCTCTTGCACATTTTGTTGTTCTATTTGTACAACTTCTTGTGAAATATTTCAACTTCTTCTTTTTCCTTCTGCTCTTGCAACCTCTTATCTTCTAACTCCCTTTTCAAATGCTCTTATTCTAGCCTCTTCTCCTCATACATTTTGTCTCTTTGCTTCTCAAGCTCTTTAACTTTATCTTAGGCTTCTTTATATTTTTTCTCATATTGAGCGAGTTCTTCAGCCTCCTTTTCTCTTTCCCAGCATTCTTCTTCTTCTTTCCTTTTCTGTGTTGCTTCTACAACCTTGAATTTAGCCTCAAGAGCTTCTCTTTCTCTCCTTTGTCTAGCTTTATCCTCCTCAAGAACATGGATCTTCTACAGGATTTCCAATTTATCCCTCTCCTCCTTAGTTTTGAGTTCCTCCTCTCTTTTTTATTGTTTCTTAGCCAGTTCATTAGCCTTGGCTTTATCCTCTAGTTCTTGTTGTTTAATTAATGCATCAGCTTGTGCCTTATCATCAATCTCCTTCTATTTGGTAAGTGCTTGAGCTTGTGCCTTGGCATTTGCTTCTCTCTTAGCATCCTCAAACAATTTCCATTGATCTTCCTTTGACAAGACATGCTTAGTTCCCGCATCCCTAGTTACATCAAGGGATGCAACCACATGAGTCTCCCTATCAGATGGGGTAGCATCAAAATCTATCTCAATGTCATGAATCTTGACCTCAGGCTCCTTCTCCTTCAAGGATTCAATTTCCTTGTGAAGGGTTCCCACAGTCATCTCCCCACTTGGCTACTCCATGAGAGGTTGAGTTGATGTTTCACCTTGAGTAGTGGTTGAGGCACCAGGTTTTTTTGTGGCCTCCTCTCCATGTGCTTCAGGAAGATCCTGAGAAAGGACTATAGGTTCAATCTCCTCTCCAAAATTGGGAGGGAAAAACTCTAAGGGCTCCTTAGGAGCCATTCTTATTTTTGTTCTTTTGTATCCTTGGGTGGTTCTTGTAGCCTTTCTCTTTTTAGAGGTTTGAGCCTCTAACTCCTAAATTCTCATGACTACTCACTAGATGCTTCTATCCAATATCGACCTTGCAATCTATTTTATGTCAATTGATTCCTCTACATTCCAATCCACTGGATCTAAGTCCTTGGTACCTATATTTTCAACATCATATTCAGGATCCATATTTACCCCATCATCTAACAATGTGTCAAGAATTTCCTCCTTTACCCCATACTCAATCATGAGTGGGATGGGAAATATTTCATAGTTTCTTCTTCTCAAATCATAGTCATCTTGTAGATCCATCCAAAAATATTTTAGCAGATTGAAGTTTTTATCAAAAATAGTAGGAAGCAAACCCTGCATCTTGTGCTTGGGATCAAAGTACTTCCTAGAGTTATATAAATGCAACTTCAAATAGATCAACTCCTCACAGATTGCTTTGGCTGCCACATTATATTCACCCAATTTTATGGTGAATTTATGACAACCAGTCTTGTGTTTGGTGCCAAATTTGAGGTTGACCCTCAAATCTTGATAGATGTATTCTATCAAGATAATTATATCGATCAAAAACCTAGGTAGTAGATGAGGGTGGCCATCAAAACTAGCCAGCTTGAAATAGGTAAACTTGGGGTATTGGATATACCAATTTCCCCACTCTGCAATGAATGTCATGACCTCTCTGCTCAATCTATAACCAACATCTCATGTTAGCCGGTTAATGATAACATACAAAAATGCATCATTAACTCTTTTGTAGTGTGACTCAGAAGTCTGCAAGGTGAGATGATCATAGTGATCCCACACACTTTTCTATCCTTGGGCTTCTCCTAGTATTCCAACTGCATTTAGTCAAGGAAAGATGCTCCTTTTGGCTGCTGCATAAATCACATAAGAGGTCATGAAGAAACTCTTGGTTTCTCTCACTCTAAGCATCTGGTTGTGTATGCATTATGACACAATCATAGGCCAATCAAATTGTTGCCTACCATCTAGGATAGTCTGAATGAATGGAACATCCATTCCTTGAACTGGGAGACATCTCTCTTCCCAAACAGTCTAGAGAGCATCATTATTATATCCCCTATCTCCTTGTAGAAATCTGTCATTTTAGGCTAGTTGGGAAGCTTAGCTAGGGACTTTTTCTCAACTCTCATCCAGTTCTTGTTCATATGAGTTCTACTATTCTCCTTCTTGTCACTATATAGTTTCAGGGCTTCTACCTCATTTAGTTGCTTGGGGCTTCATGGGGTAGGTGCATTGAACATGAACCTAATCATTTGTGGTGTAAGGTCAATAATGACATTCCCCTGCAAGTCCACACATTTCCTAGTAGCAAGACTGTATGCTCCAACTGCAGTAACTATCAATTCAAGAAACTAGAATGATAGAGGGAAGAGGGAAACATGTGCCAATCCAGATTGGACAATTCTCTCAATCCTCCCTGTTACCTCCTCACTGAATGTTTCCAGAAGTAACTCCTCGTAACTAAATGGGCCCAAGTTTGGGTCTATAATGTCCACCCAATCAGAGTCCACCTTCCTAGCTATGAGAGTAGCTTCCCTTTGTTTGTATCTCAGGGTGTAAGGGAGCTGCTCCACCTTTATCCTTTTAAGTTTGGCTCCTTTCCTTGAACTTTCTGTAGGTTGGCTCCTTTGAGAAGCCTCCCCCATTGCTCCTGACATTTCTTATTTTTTCAATAAAACCCTATACTAGATGAACAAAAAGCATAAGAATCCATACATCATCGAATACCATCCTCTACTTCCTTGGGACAAACTTTCCATACTTAGCCAAATTTCATATTAACTGGAGGTGGAGCCAAAGAAGAATCGGGAAAGGGAAACAATTCTAGCACAAGGAGGGATCAGGACCAGAATGAGACTATAGGCGAGATTAGAATATAAACCAAACTCGAAACTAATTGCTAGTTCCAAGTTTGACCTCCACTCTGGTTATGCTTCTACCAAAAGGCGAGTGTGAAGACCAAAGTCAAAAGTAATAAGAAGTGGCACCATTTTGGGAGTGAACCCCAAAATGCAAATACCTACAGGACAAGTTCATTCTCGAGTCCGCTTCTGCCAGTTTAACATTCAAAATGAAGCAATTTCCTAAAAATGTGGTCACATGAGCTTAAGGACTAGAGTCACATGGGATAATATGAGAATCTCAAAATAAAGGGACTTAACCTCACCCTTTAACCTAATAAAAACTAAATTTAACCCTAGGGCTGGATATTTGTAAGGGTTGTTGAACAAACCCTAGTTTGCATGATTGGTCGATAGAGATAATTAGGGCATCAAAAACTCAACATGGAAATCACTGAACCAACACAGAAATAAGATCAGAGGGGTTTCTAAACATATTTTCAAACATTCAAAGCACAAAGGACCCCATCAAATGAGACCCTAGTTAGAAATAAGGAACGACAGAATAGACCTACCACGAAAGCAACAACATAATGAAAAACAAAGAAACTAAAAGAAAAAAGAAAGAAAAACGGAAAACAGAAAAAGAAAAAATGAAACCAAAGAGACACAAAGTAATGAACAAAGATTCACAAGAAAAGGTCCCATGAATGCACAAGAACACAATGAGCAAGAACGTGAAAACAAAACGACAAGCACAAATGAGAAAAGAGAGGGAAAAGACCCTACCTCAAAACGCTAACAAAAGAGGTTGAAATTGGATAAGAATTCACCCACCATGCGCCCTCATAACTAAATTGTGCTCCTCTCATAGGTACCCTAGCTCTGGTTCACTAAAATGACTTAGACAATAATGATGATGAGCCAGTTAACCTTGATTAAGGTTTAAAAATCATTTCAAGCATGTGAGGAGGCTGCAATTAATTCCATAAATGCGGTCAGTTAGGGGAAAAGAAACCAACATAAAAGAGTAATCAACCAATGTGGAAATACAAGGCAAGTTAGATGCAAACCCAGATCCAAAAAATAACAAGAAACATTTACCATGTCTCTTATCTAACTCTAGTTCTGGTTCTGGTCCTGTGAAAAGAATAGACAACAAAGGGAAACGGGGGTGGAGTCGGAACCAAAACAGACCTAGAACTTTTCAAAGTTCCAGGTTTGGTTATCATTCTGGTTCTTCTCCCAACAAAGGAACAAACATTGAGACAAGGACAAAAGAAACAACAGGAAGCAGGAGAAGAACAAAAACTAGGCCTGATCAAGACATAAATGACAACAAAACATAAAGCCAATGAGCAAGAACAGGATCATAATAGAGACCAAATTTGAAACTTTTACAAATTTTTAAGTTTAATTCCCATTCCAATTCTGCTTCCACTAGAGCAAAAAAAAAAACACAAGGAAAAAAGAAACAACTCAAGGGAGAAATGAACCCAAGAGCACAAGACCAATCAATAGACAATGAAAAGAACACGAAACAAGGGCGAGACCAGAACCGGGACCGAATCTAGATTTGGAACCTTACTAAAGTTCCAAGTCCAATTTCCATTCCAACTCTGGTTCCACCAGACCAACAGAAACAAGGATTTAGGAGAAAACTGAACAAATTCTAGGGCCCAAACAAAACAACAAGGACAAAAAAAAAGAAGGGGGACCCATTTTGATCCAAAACAAAATGGGGTGGTTATGCAAGGCATAATAGTATCATCCTAAAAAACTCGACATAGTGCATCGGTCCCACCCTACTTAGTAGAATCATAAACTACTAGCTCCCCAACAACAGGTATCCGTAAGATCCTCTATACATCCTTTGGAGTCACTATCATCCCACTGGTAGGAAGGTGGAAGGTATTGTGCTCACTATGCCATGTCTTTGCTAAGGCTGTCAATAGTCCCTAATTAATCCTAATCTGGGGCATATCTAGAAGAGAAGACAAACCACATCATGTGATAACTATTGTCTCAAGCTGCACTAGCTATGGTATCAAATCAAATGTCCTAGGAAATTGCTCTTGGATCTGTAAGTTCATCAAAGGCTCCTATCATCATAGAATATCGAAAGTCAGTAATCTTTGTCAATTAATCAAACATGAATCAACCTATAAAATCTAATTAGCTTTGATGAGACTTTGATCAAATATCATGAGCAACTATCATTCATCCTCACCTATCATGAGGACAATCATCAATTTATCATTGCACCTCACCTATCATGAGGTCAATTAATCAATTTATAATTGATCCTCACTTATCATGAAGTAAATCATCAATTTTTCATTGCACCTCACCTATCATGAGGTCAATCAATCAGTTTATCATTGAACCCCACCTATCATGAGGTCAATCATCAATCTATCAGTCAACCTTTCCTATCATGAGGTTTATCAATCTATCTATCAATGAACCTAGCCTATCATGAGGTCAATTAATCAGTTTATCATTAATACTCACCTATCATGAGGTCAATTATCATCAATCAATTATTGCATCTCACTTATCATGAGATCAATAATCATTTAACCTATAAGGAACATCAATCAAAATAAAATCAAAGGCTGACATGATCAAAAATCAACAAAATCAAGGAGTTAATTGACAAATTCTATCATTCTGACTTGGATGCGCCAAATTTTTTTTTCTATGCACTAAAAGATCAACATGCTAGAAAAATTAATCAATGTGCCATTACAATCTATCAATGCACTGAATAAGCCCTCTATCGACACGCTGGAACATTCAAACGTGCTACAACATACATTCTATGTGCTAAACCCCTTTGTCGACACGTTAAAACTTTCAATGCACTAATCCATTCAGTCAATGTGCTCAAGCCCTAATCTATGTGCTAATTCAGTCCATGCACTATAAAAGATATCCTATGCGCTACATCGGTGTGTTCATGCGCTAAAATGGAAAAACCAAATTAAGACATAAAAAAATGTGTAGAAATTGAAATTACAAATCATGAAGAGGTTTATTGGGGTACGTACCAGCGGTCCATACACTTTTGGGCAGTTGTGATGATGAACATGCTCAAATTGGTGTGTGTGGTAAGGGATCACCATCTTGCCAAAATTTCTCAAAATCACTCTCACTCTCAAATTTCAAAATCACAAAAGCACAAATGAAGTTTTAATCCACCTTTTTAGCTTTTTATAGAGTGATTAAGAGGGATTTTGGTGGGATTTATTTATTTTATTTTCTAGGGGGCTAAATTCATCAATTTCACATCTAACAGAGTAAACAACATTTTTGAGGAGATAAATCAATTTTGCATCATTGAAATTGGAAATATTTATCAAATCATCAAAAAAACATAAAAATTTGAAAATTTCCAAAAAAAATAATCCAAAAAAATAAAATAAAAATCGATTTATCTCCTGAGGGGACATATATCCATCATCACTTGAAACCTGAAAATCAACACCCTAGGGGGCATACTAAATTTTTTTCATCAATATCCATCATCACCTGAAGCCTAAAAATCAACACCCTCAGGCATACTGAAAGTTTTTTGTCAGTACTAGCAGCAACAACAAAATTTTCTTTGAAGCAATGCGTAAACACATCACTTCAAAGAGGGGAAAACCGTATACACCTAAAAATGGTATGGATAATCTAATTAATTAAATATGATTTATTTGATTAATTAAACCTTTTATTTTCATCTACTTATAAATAAATGGAAATATTTATTTATATAGTTCACATTTAATTCTTCTATCTTTATCATTTTTTTATCTTAATCACATCATCCCATCTTAATTAAATAAACAAATTCAAATACCTGGTTTTATTTAATTATCTATTTTCTTTCATCTAAATTAAATAAACAAATCACACACTTTGTTTTATTTAATTACCACATTTCTTCCATGTTATTTAATAAACAGATTTCTATAGTTTATTTTATTAAATTAAATATCCTCTTTTAATAAATTGAATAAATCCAATAATTCAGTTAAAGCATATTTCTATAGCTATTTCCTCTTTTCACTCATCATATGCACCAACAAAATTAGATATTTTATATCTAATTAATTCAACTTAGCCTTCACAGATAAATTTGGAGACAAATTACAAACAAATTGGAAATCAATTTGGTTGTCTTCTTCCATTAATTCTTCCTATCCTCTGGAAAAATGTTTTTGTGGGGAGGAACAATCTCCATAATCTTCTTAGGCTTCTTCATCATTCACCATTGAATCTTTCAAATCAAATCCAAACCCTTACTTGCTGCCACATCAGAAATATGCTGCCAGGAATCTATAAATACAACTTCTTTCCACAAGAAAAGGATCCCAAGTTTATGTAATCTTACTATGTAGAGATAATATTAGAGAATTCAAGAAATTAAGCAATAGCAATTAACAAATCATTTTAGAATAGCAATAGCAATCATGGTTTTCCATTTAGCTACATCCTAGTTATGGTAGTTTCTTTTATTAGTTTCATGTCAATCTCATCTACAATAGCATCCATCTTATCATCTAAGAATATCATATAGGATTAGTTTCTTGCATATTCACAACATCTCATTCTCTAGATTGGAATTTAATAGTCATAGTGCTTAACAATCTGAGAGCCCAGTGATTTGATAAATCTTTGGAAATAGGGAATGTTCAATAAGATGCTTTCAATAGATTTCTGGATTTTAGTAGTTTAATTTTTGTTTAAATCTATTGATATAATGTCTTATTAAGTGTGTTTGTCATTCATTATGCATATTTTACTCACACATATTCAATTTAGGGAGCCACTTTAGATGAGAAGGTAGAATAATTAATTAATGGAGGCACTTTAGATGAGAAGGTAGAATAATTAATTAAATAAATATTATTCATTTAATTAAATGTGGGAGAATACGATAACGTAATTAAATAAATTTATGAAACTTATTTAATTAACCAAAAGAGGATATTATAATTAATTAGTGACGTAATTAAGATATATTAATGTAATGTACTTAATTAATCAATTTTAGAAGAATAATGAAAATGAATTAATTAAATGATTAAAACTATTTAATTAATTAGAGGAAATGTGATATTATAATTAAATGATCCAATCATTTAATTATTTTTGCAGGTATCTTGAATTAATAATGAAAAAATATAGTTAGAGGCCTAAGCCATTTTTTCAGTGTCTACATTTCTAACTAAAAATCAACTTTGTTCAAACATATGATCTAGTTAGATTCATTCTAGCTAAGTTAGATATTTCAACAACTTTTCTAACTAAAATTGTTAGATAAATGAATATGTAGCACCACTTTAAAGCCAATTTATAGAAAAAATAAAATTATTTAAAAAACTTGATGTTTCAAGAACTTCTAGTCAGGTAAATAACATTTTTAAAAGAATATAAAAAAACCCGTTTGTAGATCTATAAGTGTAGTTTTCAAATATATATATATTTTAATAGTTTAACTATTATTATTTTATATTTAATTTTTACTAAAAGTAGGTTATTATCAAAAAAATATTAGGTTGATTATCATGTCAAGAAAAATACTAAAACTTATTAATTTTAAAAAAAAAAAATATGATGCACTAGATAAAAGAATCTATACCAAGAAGGTATAACTTTTTTCTTTTAATTTTAGATAAATAGTTAATATGAAAGTTGACGTCAAATGGAAATAACTATGTTTTAGTACATGGACATTTAAATATTTTTCTAAAAATATATTTATCAAAACTAAAAAAAAATATCCTTGCACTAAAGCTTCAAGTTTTCAATACACACAAAAAAATTGAATGAAAAAAAAAATTACCATATAAAGATTGATGTCTCATGTAACTTCATTTTTTAGCATTTTATTAGCAACAAAATCATAGTGTAAATTTATAAAAAACTATATTCAAATAATTTTTGACTTTTTTCAGAAAAATACAAACATAAAATATACTAAAAAATACATAATTTATTAGTTTACATTTTTGTAAAATTCAAAACATATATGCCACTTTTTAGTGATTCAATTTTAAAAGCTAGATCAACATTGGCTTTCTTTTTTAAAGTGTGACACGACTTTGTACTTTTACCCTAATGCCTATGAATTTAATACAGTGAGTAGAAGAGACTAAATTTGCAGAGTATGTGAAGTTTCTAAAAGGAATGAGCTGGAGGTTGTTGATGGTGCAAATTTTTAGTAGTGGATATTCTTTGTTGCTCGAAGATGGATTTATCATTATAAAAATATTTTATATTCTTCTTTCTAATCTAGTAATGAGCCTTTGGTAGTGAGCCCTCAAGTAGTGCACCTATTGTATTTGGTGTTGCAATTACTTTATATTGTGAGCTAATCATCTATGTGGTTTTTCCCTTCTTTGGTTTTCCACATAAATCTAGTGTTCTTATGTGTATGGATGTGTTTGCATTACTGTTTATCATGTTTATATTGTACTAATACATAATAAGGGTTTAAAGGTTGTTATGGGTTTAAGGATTAATTCAGATCTAAAAGTTATTGAGGGTTTTGATATTCTAATGTACAACTGATTCATCCCCCTCTCAATTATCTTATCCATTCAACACAATCATCATCATATTTTTCTTTTCCAGGAGATATATTGGCTACATTACATGTTTTGTAGTGATTCTTTTGTTTTCATTTATCTTTTGATCTTTAGGCTTATCTTTTAAACCATGACTACACCTACTTACAACCACTTGGATTGATCTATAACTTGGTGTGTTACAATTGATGTATAATGAAGAATATTGTTTATCTTGTATTATGTGATTTTCATTGTTTGAGTGTCAAGTCCATGCAAAGATTGCCTTGCCACCTTGTTTCCTCATACCTTAGTACATAATCACCTTTGTTATATCAAATATAAAGATTACTCAATAAATATTAGCATAACCTATCAATCATAATCAAATTTATCCTCCCTTTTAATCCATTTTATCCTCTTTCATCAACTTCTCCTTCCTTTTCATTCTCTTCCATCCAAATTCTCCTCCTTTTCATCCCATTCATCACCTTTTCATCTTCATAGTCGCTTCTTGATTATTATACCTCATCATTCCCATCCATTTTGAGAGCACACCTGTGTTATCCTAACCCGCTTTTCCTCTTGAGGGGGCATCCTATCACCTAATCATCAATATTCATCCTAATCTTTCCTTCTTTATCCATTCCCATCCTCCCATCAACTAGGGCATCATATATTTGATCCTTATTCTCTCTCATCCTTCATCTTTGATCATTATCCTCTCTCATATTTGATCCTTATCCTCTCTTATCTTTGATCATTATCTTCTCTCATCCACTATATTTTAAACTTCTTGTATACAATGCCACTTCATGTTATCATATCAAAGTGAGGTAAAATGTAGGCAACTAAAACCTAGCCTCACCCATACATACCTAATTTTAGCCTATCCTAAGCCTTTAATTAAATAAATATTCAGTATTTATTTAATTATTCTCATCATTTATCATATTTATCCTAATCCTTTAATTAAATACAGATTTACTATTTATTTAATTATTTTCCCTTCACATGATCCCATTAATTAATTAAATATTTTATTTATTTAATTAATTCCCCTTTATTCTCTACCTTGTCCATCTAATCTTACCCATTTATCTTTTTCACAAGGATCATAATCTAAATTTATTTTCATGTGACAAGTGTCCCCTTCACATGTCTAACTTACTCCTTGTCTAGATTCATTTAACCTAGATGCCTAGGAAAAGTCAAACTATCGTTTCATCTTATCCACTCATCTCATTTAACCTCTTAATCCCAATGATTCCCATAATAATTTTTGTCCTTATCCCAATCCTAAACCTAGATCCTATCCTTCGTGTGTCACTTGTCACATGACTAAATCTTTGATCCAGGCCCTTATCCTCCTCTAGTCTTAAGCATCTATCATCAATCATTCCTAGTCATTGATTTTTCCTATTCAAGACTCTATATCTATATGCTCTCATCCTTTATTATCATCACTTATCAAAAAATTATACCTACATACATTTTCTATTTTGATCTATTACTATGAAATCATATCAAGGTTATGCTAGAGAATTGAACAATCCACATATCATCATAAGGAAAATTAAATTGAATAAGTGTACACTCCATTTTTGGTCATCAAGGAGAGAAGAAAAGTTCTAGGTGAAGGTATCATTCTTTTTATTTCTTTATCTTCTATTTGTTTACCTTCAATATTTTCCACCCTCTTCAATATTAATTAAATAGTTTAGCTAGTTCTCTGTGGCTTATTAACAAAGTTTGACATAACAAAAGTACATACAAAATTAACTTTGGGTTTTATTTAAAATTTGAATTCAATAGTTGAGATTTGGAAAAAATTATATTAAGTGAGTCACACTATACATATAAAAACAAGCCGAAAAATAACTATAAAACAAAATAATAATAGGAAATAAGGAAAAATATAGTGTAAAATAGAGTGAAATAGTTGATGAAAATTATATTGATCTAACTTTCTTGTTACATTAAATCCAAAAATTCACAACACTATTGTTTTGCAATGGCCAATCTCATATTTATACTTGGGGATTTCCAAAATCTAGGAACTATTTTTTTGGAGGATACTACATTCTTAAATTTTTATTCCAATAATATAGAATGTTACAGATTTATGGTCTTGAGACTCTAGCTTCTTTAGAAGACTAGTTTTTTATAAGACTCTAGAAAAATATTTAAGTCTTTTCTAGAAAATTTTACTTCTCTTTAACATCCACCCTTAAGATTCACCTCTAACAAACCAAGCACTCATTTCAAATTCAAAATTTTGGATTTAGTCATACTCTTAGTAAACACATCAATTATTTGTTCTTCACTTGGACAAAATGGTATACTAACAATATTTTCTTGAAAATTATCTCATATGTAGTGAACATTGAAATATTTATATGATTTTTATAGAATGGAAATCTAGATTGATATATGGTACTTTGATTTTCACAATACAAAATAGTAGCAGAAAATTGCAGAAAACACAACTCAAATAAAATAATTCAATTTCAAACTACTTCATTTCCTTCTTTTAAGTTACTCTATATTTTGCTTCACATGAATACAATGATATAATTGTTTTTTTTTTCTACTCCATGTAGGATTGACCCAAGCTAGAAAACATAACTACCTCTAGATTTTCTATCATATATATCACCTCCCCAATATGAATTTGCAAATCCAATCAAAGGGATTGAGGAATCATGACCATAGTGAATGCCATAGTTTATTTTTCCATTAACATATCAAAAAATTATTTTTGCAGCCAACTAATAAGTTTCTTTAGGTGAATGCATAAATATGAATACTAGATTGATTGCAAAAATGTCTAGTCTAGAATGAGTTAGGTAAGACAATCTTCTGACAAGTAGCATATACTCTCTTAGGTCTGTACATTCTTTAGTAAGATTGATTCCAAAAAAGGAGTATAATTTGACTCGCATTCTAGAATTTTAAACTTTTCTAAAATATTTAAAGCATATTTTGATTGGAAGATGAACAATTCATCATGTAGTCTACAAACATGTTACAAACTAGGAAAATAGTTTAATTCTCCCAAATCACTCATATGAAATACCATTTTAAGATAAAATTTTAAATAATCATATCCCAATATTTAGTCCAACAAGGCTTTGTCGACCTTGGTCATTATGGATTCTTGGCTTGGTAAGTGGTCCCAAGCCATTGAATATTAAAACTCTACTTTGTTTTTTTAAAAAAATTCTACTGTTGGACACCTTGGTGATGGATGTCCTAAAAGAATTCTTAAGGTTTTCAGCCCTATGGAAAAAGGAAAGATGGTGGCTGCTTAGTCCCCCCAACTTGCACGTAGGTGTTCTTTTCCTTTTCCTCCCAAACTGACAGTTGTGCCAACCTTTCCTACTAGCCTTGTGTCAACCCCTCTAGTTCTTGATTTGAGTGGTGATGTCATCCTCTTTGAGAATCCATTTTTTCCTATGCTCTCCTCCTCCATGGGGCCTATTCCCTTGGCACCTACCCTTCCCATTCAAAACCCTCTTTCTTCGCTTTTCTCCCAGCCCTTAACTATTGATCAGTGTATCACTACTGATTCCCCTCTACTGGTCTCTAATCCCTTGCTGGTTGATGCCGAGGGGGTGACCTCCCCTCTAAATCCTCTATTGGAGCATGCCTAGTTGGAGGCTCTAGCCCCTGCAATGTCTTCCCTAGTTTTGGTTATTCCTTGTGTGGCTCCTATTCCCAACCTAGTGTTGTTGATGGCTTCACCTAAGGGGGTGTCCACCTAGGTGCTGGATTGTTTTCTAGGCTTGCCAAAATAGATTGGTTTGAGGAAGTTGGCAGATGTTGGGACCAGCTCTAAGGCTAGTAAGAAATTTGCTAAAATTACCAGACATAAGAATACCACTATGGATATTGCTAATGGGAACCAGACGACATTAAAGTAGGCCAGCTCCAAAAGAAATAAAAAATGTTGATTCTCTCATGTAACAATTGAGGGATCAATAACCTTCATAAGGATATTTTTAGGGATCTTATCAAAGAATTTAGGCCTGACATTTTTCTATTAGAAGAAACTAAAATGACTACACTGCTAATTTTGAGAAATCTTGTAAATTTATTTGGACCAATGCCCTCTACTTGGTAGTTGATGCAGAGGGGGATTCAAGTGGGTTGGTCATGATGTGCAAATCATTTCTTAAGGGTTCTCTTTTTCTATGGACAAAAAATTATTAATGTTTATTTCTCTCAAAGTCATGCTCTTCATGAATGGATTCTTTCCATTGTTTATGTGTTGAATAATGTTGTTCTTAGAAGAACTAAATGGTCCACTTTGTTGAATAGTA
This sequence comes from Sequoia sempervirens, assembly GCA_007258455.2. Classification (NCBI taxonomy): domain Eukaryota; kingdom Viridiplantae; phylum Streptophyta; class Pinopsida; order Cupressales; family Cupressaceae; genus Sequoia; species Sequoia sempervirens. The sequence continues at coordinate 144,606,706 of VDFB02000013.1, forward strand.
GAAGCTCCTTTCTGCTTAGCCATTGGATGGTGATGGATGAATTTAATACCCCCTCTTTCCTTCTGAGAAGCTTGGTGGTATTATGGATCTAACTAATAGTGTGCTGGGTCTTAATAACTTCTTTTTTGAGGGATGTTTATCTTATCTTGATCTTGAAGGAAACTCTTTCACCTAGTCTAACAAATGGGTTGCTAATAACCTTATTTAGGATAGAATTGATATATTTCTAGTGTCCTCCAATTGGGATATGTCTTCCACTCTCTCCTTGTCCTCCCTCCTTAGGATTAGTTCTAATCACACCTCCTTTCTCCTTCAGTGGAACACCCCTCCTCCTAAGTCCAAGCATACCTTTCAGTTTGATTTGATGTGATTATATCACCCACATCTTAGGGACCTTCTCTTGGAGTGGTAGAGTATTAAGGTCTATGGCGCTATATTATGTTTAGGTTGGCCTTCAAACTGAAAGCTCTCACAAATAATCTAAAAGATTGGAGGAGTATTTTTGGAAATATTTTTTATCAGAAGAAATCTATTGAAAGAGAAACTTACACAAGTTCAAAAAGATATGGAACTGTGAGCCCCTATGAGATTGGTTGACAAGGAAAACATTTTGTTAAGTGACATTCACAACATTATTGAGAAGGAAGAAATTTATTGGAAACAAAGGGTTAAGAGTCAATGGCTTCGTGAGGGGGACAAGAATACTAGGTTCTTTCACATGTTCACCTCCAAGCATAGGAAGAGGAATACCATATCTGAATTGATCTCTAAGGATGGTTCTTTTTTGTCCTTTAAGGAGGACATTGATCGGGCTAGTGTTAAATTTTTGTATAACCTCCCCAATTTTTCCAGGACTAATTACCAGGTTGATAATCTTTTGGATGTTATCCTCTCTCTATGTCCTAGTAGGATTTTTTGTTCATTGAAAGAGGTGCTTTGGCTAAGGAGGTTAGGGATGTTTTCTTTTCCCTCAACCCCTTCAAGGATCCGGGGTTTGATGGTTTTCCTCCTTTCTTCTTTCATAAATATTGGGAAATCATCGGTCTAGATGTTGTCTTTGCTATTAAGGAATTCCTCTCCTCTCAAAATATTCTAAAATAATTTAATAACACTTTCATTGTCCTTATTCCTAAAAAACTTGGGGCCAATAGGCTATCTGATTTTCATCCTATTAGCCTTTGTAATACCTTCTATAAAATATGCTCCAAAATGTTGGTCAACCACTTTAAGCCCTCTCTAGAGAAGTTGATTCACCCAGGTTAGAAAGGATTTGTTCAAGGTTGTCAAATTATGGATGTCATCATGTTGGTCCATGAAACTCTTCATTCCATGAGAAAAATAAAAAAATAAATTATGGCCTTTAAGATTGATATCTCCAAGGCCTATGACAAAGTGTCCTAGATTTTTATGTTTGATGTCTTGTGTAGATTCAGGTTCTCTGGTAAAAATCTTCTAAGTCTTATTTAATGTTGTGTTACTTCTCCCAATTTCTCTATGGTTATCAATGGCACTCTATAGGGGTTTTTCTCTGTTTTTGGTGGTGTTTGATAGGGGGAGACCTTGTCCCCTATCTATTCATCTTGATGGCTAAGGTTCTTGGCTACAACATCAAGAAAAATCTTATGAATGGTACTTTGTCTAGGTTTTCTCCCTCTTCTTCATCTTAGACGATTTCTCACCAATAATGTGTCGATGACACGATCCTCTTAGGTAAATCCAATTTAGCAGAGGCCAAGGGGTGGATCATGTTCTGAAAAAGTTGTTATAATTATGAAACAAGCACAAAACCACAAGCCACATGATCAAACAACAAACAAGTACACCTTCCATGCAAGAGATCTATAAACAAGAATTGCTATACTCATCAACAAAAAACAACTATAGAAGAAGCTTTCAAGATATGAAAGCTTCCTATATTTCCTGTGAATAGTATCTGAGTGTTATCTGAGAGATATTTACAATAAGGGTTGAATGCTTATAAGAGAAAATCCCTAAATGAGAAAGGATTAGGTCATGACAAATGTCAACATCACATGAGATGAGACATAATGATCTAATATTAACTTAACTAATAAATCATTCCTAAGTTTAGCTAAAGTGTGTGAGAATAAATTAGACTAATAATCAATTAAAGATTAATTAATTATTAGCTAACGTATGATAAGTCTAACAGCCCCCATTCAGATGAACTTAGGGAGTAACTAAAAACCCTAAAAAGAATGCAAGATGGGTCCCAACAAAAAAGGAAAAGTAAGGTACACATGTACAAACAAAAGATCTCTATAATGTGGAGAAATAGAGAAAACCTCGTGGGAAAAACTCCACTCCAAGAAGAGATGAAATCCAAGTGAAGGACTAAAGGAGCCTCCAAACAAGGCAAGGTTGTCCCAAAAGATAGGAACAAAGAGAACACCATTGAAGCATGAAGAAGCTGCAAACACTATCAAAGAATGACTACTGAAATGTTGAAAGAAGAACCTTCGCTAAAACATTTGATGATCAGGATCAAGAAGACAAGAATCTATATGAGTGCCCCCAATGACACTACTTGAATCTGATGGAAAACTAAGGAAATAATCAAGAACTCAAAGATACAGATGGAACAAGTACTAATAGTTTAAAGAGTTGATCAAGAGAAAAATGGAAGGTCACCTCTAGAAATAGGAATGCAAGAGTGTCCATATGGTAAGTACTCCATCTCACCGAAATGCATGGGTAACCATCTGTTGCATCCACCTAGTACATAGGAGCAAATACTATATACATAGCTCACTCCAACGCGAAACCAAGAAAGCAATAACACCAACAGTAGAAACCCCCCCATAATACTGAAAAGGGAGAGGCGTGGCAGGTACACTTAAACTGAATGCCAAAATGTAGTACATGAAGGGAACCAAGAACATTTGAAGGTGCAATCATGAAAGTACAAGAAGATAGAAAGGATGTGAAAAAAAAAGTCACATATACATGAGAAAGGTATGAAGGAAAAAAAAGGAAAAAATAACCCCATGGCACTTTATATCATAGTGTAAGTACAATAAGGCACAAAGTGATGTGCAAGATCCCATAATACATGTGAAAAATAGAGGCACTTTATCTTAGTGCATTTACAAAATCATAAGTACAAGTACAATGGAAGCTCAAAATGTCATAAAAAGACACAAGACTGGAAATACATGAAGAACAGCCAAAAATGAAGTAGCCCATGCAAACGAGAAGTTCCCAAGAGATAATATGTCCAAGTAATTCACTAGAGTGTGAAAACACAAAAAACTGAATAAAATGTACCTAGAGTGAAATCTAGAAAAATTGTATGGATGGAACTAAAGAGATCTGAAAGATGGTTCCAATGCTGCTAAGATTGCAAAAAATAGAGAAACTAGTCAAAAATTACGAGTTGGGGACTGAAAATAGCTCCTTTCACTTCAATAGGATGTAGAATGCACTAGAAGAAAAACAAAGTGATTATACCCACACCACTAGAAAGTTGATAGAATCAACATTTTGATGATATCTCGTTTTCCAAAAAATGATATTGTTTGCCCAAGTTATGGCCAAAAGAAAAAGAACACCCCTTTTAGGGCACAAAGGGGGTCAAAGGGGCCATGTACAACAATCCATACTGTTGATGTCAACATGACATCATGCTGACATCAGTGGAATATTCGAGGAATATTCCCCTATGGCCGGAAAGAAAATTCAACTCCCTCCTATGAAAAACCGATTGTTGGAAAATGCCAAAATTGACAGAATATTATGTTTGAAGCGTTGCCGCTAGAAAAAATGGAGTGTTGCTTGGAAATCCCATCTGTCACTGGAAAACCTAGAACCCCACTAGAAAGTACAGGTGGCCAGGATATTTTGAAAAACTAACAGAAAAGATCTTTCCACCAGTCAGCTTGGCAAGGCCGACGATAGGCTTTGCATGCCACTGGCAAGTCTGCCAAGGTCGGCGGCTTGGAGTGTGGGGTCCACAGGGTACTACAGGTACCCTATTCTTAAACGCGCGCACCTAAATTTGTTGAAAACAAAAAATCGCCTCCCCTAGATTTTTGATTTTTTTTTAAATAAAAAATCTTTACAATTTTTTTAATTTTCTGACCAAAAAAACATTAAAGCCAGAAAATAATTTTTTTTTTACTAGTGCTGTAAGAATTTTTTTCTCAATCTGCATGTAGACGATTGTACAGGGCTGTACAGGTAAATTTTTTTGCCTCAGACGTCAAGTGCTCATATTTTGATGATTTGACAAGCGATCTTAAGCTTTTTGGCCACTCTGGACGCAATAGTGAGGTCCATTTGGGCTCAAAATGCCCTAAAAAATTAGGCACCTCGTGGATCTAGCAAAAAATCCCTTTCTTCAAACCTTCACAAATCTAACAAATAGAATCGAAATTAGGTGAAAAAAGAGCCAAATTTGACTTTCTCAATAGCTCTAGATCCAATGACGAGGTCCTTTTCATAGAAAAATGCTTCGAAAAATGCCCACCTCCAAAATTTGCAAAACAAGCAAAGGGGATTCAAATCTAAAGCCTGCAACCCTTGTGGAAGAAGAAAACCTCATAAATCGAGAAGAGGTTTGTTGAATCCATGGTCTAATACCATGTTAGAATTGTGAAACAAGCACAAAACCATGAGCCACAAGATCAAACAACAAACAAGTACACCTTCCACGCAAGAGATCTGCAAACAAGAATTACTATATTCATCAACAAGAAAAAGTTATAGAAGAAGCTTTCAAGAAGATATGAAAGCTTCTGATATTTCCCATGAATAATATCTGAGTGTTATCTGAGAGATATTTATAATAAGGGTTGAATGATTATAAGAGCAAAGCCCTAAATGAGAAAGGATCAAATCATGGCAAGTGTCAACATCACATGAGATGAGACATAATGATCTAATATTAACTCAACTAATAAAGCATTCCTAAGTTTAGCTAAATTGTGTGAGAATAAATTAGATTAATAATCAATTAAAGATTAATTAATTATTATCTAATGTATGATAACTCTAACAAAAGTTTGCTGCTACCTCTAGCCAATGTATCATTTTTTCTAAAAATGTTAACCCTCAACTTCAAGCTAGGATATCCAAAGTTCTTAATTGTAAAACTCTTCCCCTGCCCTCACTATCGGTAAGGTGGATAACTCTATTTGGTACAACTTAATTGAAAGGGTCCAAAGAAATCTAGTGGCCTAGAAAGGTGCTCTTCTTAGCAATGAATGTAAACTACTCCTTTTTAAGTTCACTCTTTAGAGTTTGACAGTGTATATGTTGTCTTTGTTTTTTATTCCATCTTCGTGGTCAAAGAAGTTAGAGTAGATTGAGAGAAGGTCCCTTTGGTCTAGAACAAAAGAAATGAATTACTACCCTTTAATGAACTGGGACACTATTTTCTCCAAGAAACTCTATGGTGGTCTTGTCTTGAGGAAAACTAGATAGATGAACATGGCTCTTATATCTAAAATTTCTTGGAAACTTTTGAATAAACAAGTTGAATGAACTTCTATCCTCAAAGATAAGAATCTAGTGGGAAGGGATGGTCTCTCTTTCCTTCACAATTTGGAAATTCCCTCAGTATCTATAATATGGAATAACCTCCTGAAAATGAGGTTTTTGGTTTCTTAGGGTACTTTTTGGTAGGTCTAGTGTGGGGCCTCAATCTTGTTTTGGGAAGACAGATGGATTCTAAATTAGGTTATTTGTCTCCACTCGATTTACCTGGATATGAAATTGGACATTTGTGCTATATTGGGGTTTTTGGTCTTGGATTACTTGGACCATAATTCAAATCCATCGAGCTAGAAGATTGACCCCAATTGGTGTGACCCTCCTCTTCATCTTGTTGTTGTGGAGCTCCTCAAAACTATTGAGAATTACAAGATCTTTAATTCCAATTTTCTTCACTCGTTGGTCTAGGTGGACTCAAAGGATGGTGACTACTTTTTAAAATCTAGATATAACATCTTGTCTCATCAATGGGTCTCTTAGTTTAGTTGGATGAAGATTTGGAGGAATAATTCTTTTCCCAAAGTTAAGTTTTTTTGGTGGACTACTTTCCATGAGCATATTCTAACGCTAGATAACTTATAGAAGAGGGGTCATCATCTTGGCAATAGATTTTTACTATGTGAAGATGAAGCTAAATGCATTTCCCACCTTCTTTTCCATTGTTCCTATTCTTGGAAGGTTAGTCAGAATATCCAATCCTTTTTTAAAGTTAGCTAGGTCTACCATAAGGATATTAAATTAGTTCTTTCAACGGTTGGCTTTTGCTGGTGTCTCACCCCTTGCTTATTGAGCTTTGGTGGAAAGTTCTCTTTTTTACTAGATGGGTGCTCTAGAAACAATTTAACATGATTTTTAGAGAAAAAAACCTTGGCTGGTCCTAGACAATAAGGTACGAGTCAGATTGTTGAAAATATTATTTTGACCTCTTGCAAACCTAAAAGAAATCCTACTTGCTTGGAATTATATATTGCCTCATCTTGGAATCTTTTTGAGGCCCTCAATGCTCTCATATCCCTCCAGACTGGAGCAATACTCCTTAGTCCCCTTTTAGCCTAGTTGGCTAAAGCTTAACTTTGATAGCTCATCCAAAGGAAACCCCGGTCGAGTGGGTGGGGATGGGGTCAGTAGAGACCATAGCAAGAAAATGATGATGGCATATGTGGTTAATCTTGGTGTTCAAACCTCCAATTTTTTGGAGGTGGTGGTTTCCCCCCATGGTGTTTGGCTTTCCACATATGTAGGCATCTCCAACCTGATTATTGAGGGTGACTCACGTAATACTATAATGTTGCTGACTAGGATGGCCAAACCTTGTTGGTCTCTCAAGGACCCTCCCCTATCAACACACAATCTCATGATGACTATTGAAATATGAAAATTTACTCACATGTATAGAAATGGGAATAAAATGGCAGGCACCCTTTCCAACTTAGGAGCTTTCACTTGTAAAACTAAAATATGGGATACTATCTCTCTTATTCTTTGACATGTGTGTGACTTAATTTTTTTATGATCTCAAAGTACTCGTCCCTTGATCTTGAGATGGATTTCTTACTAGTTCCTATTAATAGCTAGCACTCTTGGAATTTATGGAATTCTACCTCCTCTGGCTAGTCTTTTCATAAGCTTTTTCATAATTTTTTGCATTCCTACCATGGGTATTCTTCTAATAATTTCTACAACATTCCATCATTGTTTTTGTTGATTGCAAATATGGGTGCTGACTTGGTGCAGGACGAACCTACATCTTGTGAGGTATGGAAAAATGACACTGATGTATGGAATATTCTCCTATGTAGTAAATTTCCCACATTTTTTGAGGGTATGGTGGGGCATGACCCCAATTTGTTGACTGAATTTTTGAACTCTTGGAACGAGGGTAATCTCACCATTGGTGAGTGCTCCTTCCATGTAAATATGGAGTTGATTGTGGAGGTTACTGGGATTTCCTTGGACGAGGCTTGCATATCCAAGAAGCCCAATGGGCACTACTAGAAAGACATGGATAGGTCACACAAGGAGGGTGAAAAGGTTAACAACTTGTAAAATGGTTTCAACCATGCTAACCTTCTTGGAGTGTGGAGAAAGATTGAGAAGGTGTTAATGATGTATTTCATGCTGAAGGGTCATTTTCATCAGTTTCATGCCCATATCTTTCTTACATTAAATAATTTTTGATATAATGTCAAAATAAACTTTTCTTTTTTGGGTTTTTTCCTCTCTGGAACAATCTATCAAGGTTGTGCAGGGTAAGAATAAAATTCTCCCCATCCATTAGGGGTTAATTTTTCATCTTTTTTTCCATCATGTTGCCCTCTCTCCCTCCCCAACCTTTGTCAAAAGGAACACCCTAGTCATTTGTAACCTGACCACTCCTTTGGAAGCTCCCCTTTCCACTTGTGGCCCTAAGGAGACTTCACCCACCACTCGTCATGTTACTAGGGCATGGGGTAAAACCCTTGTTACTGACAATCCCACTCCTGACCTCAAAAAGCATGTTTTGTTCCCTAATCGCACTCCCATTTCTACATCTAGTTCTAATAATTTTGAGAACTCAGATGATGTAGTGTATGTAATATTGGGTGAAGTGAAAGGGAAACTAAGAGGGGTGAATGTGGAAGAAGGAATATGAGATGCCACAAAAGAACTAGGAATGATAGTTGGAATTGTGAAAGAAGGAGCCACATGACTAACTTGTTGCATATTTGTGGTGACTTGATGAGTGGTATAAGTTGGTATGGATGTTATGGTTGTAGGGGGAGGAATGTGAGATCCTCCTTGGCTTGCAACTATGTTTGCTGATTGGGATGTGGAAGGAGCATTTTTATTGTAGATCTCGGCTATTCATTTCATAACTTGTAAGCCATCATCACTTTCAATCAAACCATGAAGGTTTTCTATTGCAGGTATGGTAGTGGTTGAAATGTTTTTAAGAGGCAAGTCTTGTTGTGAATGGGAAAAATCTTAATAAATACTAATGACTTTTTCTTGTGGAATTGAATTGTTTTGCGTGTCAACATTCATTGGATGGAAAGGGGAAGGCATATAATTGGAAGTATTGATGCCTAATGTACCATTTTCCATACTAGGAATAGGAGCTTTTAACATCCGAAGGTCCACAATGAAAGTGTTATCATGGGAAGCCATGAGTCTAGAACTTCGGCTCACTAAAGTATTATCAATGGGGCACCAAACACTCATACAAGTACCAAAAAAGATGGGGTGAATGTAAATGCAACGTAATCTAGGAGCGCAAAATGCAAATAACAAAAATTCTAAAAACTAAAATAGAGAAATGCCATAGAATAGAAATGTAGTAAATGCCTAGAAAGATGCCTGAAAATGCAGTCTAAAATGTGTAGGTGGACTGATTCGCCCAGGGTGGAGAATGAGTCTAGTTATGATATTTTTTTTGTGTTTTTCAGAAAATTTGAAATGATTTAAATGCTCTTTAGATGCCAATGAAGGATGCAGATGCAATTTTTTAGTTTTTTCAATGATATGATATGAAAAAATGAAATCTAAACTAGTCTTTCACTAATGCAATATGAGAAACCCTAGGATGCAAAAACAAGACAAACCCTAATTGAATGTTCATGCAAACAAAACCTATGATGCAATATACAATGGAAATCAGAAATGTAATGTGTTCAATATGCAAGCTCACCAAAATGAGCCATACATTTTTGGCACCCTAATCCTTTCTAGCACTTCTAGGGTTTTTCACCTAAAAGGAGAAAGAAGGGTTAAAAGTCTAAGTGGTTCACTCAAATTAGGAAATGTATGATGTTATTTAGACTAAATGGAATGATCTAAGTGCAATTAAATGAACTATTTGAGAGATTATGAATGAAAAACCTAAGAACAATGCAATGTTTGAAAACATAATGAGATATACAAACATGAACAAATGTATAAAAAATGCAAAACAGAAAGGAAGAAGGCTGATTTAGAGTGCACCTAGAGGTTTGATGAAGATTAAATGGAATATTTTGAGTGTTGATTGAGATCACTGAAAATCACTAGTGGGACTCATTCACCACTTATGGCGAATGGGTCACATTCTCGCCACATACAAGATCTATTAATATCCCATTGGCAGGCTTATCATAGATTTGGCTGACTATGTAAAGAGGACCATTAGGAAGATTTTTAAGTATATCTTTGGAAGAAAAAGTGATATCAAGATTTTTGTTAGTTGGGCCCTTACAAGGGATAACATCTATAGCACCCGCAAGTTCATCCATAGGAGTAACTTGGGTAACATTAGGAGTAATATCAGGTTATTCATTATTTGTATCAATGTTCATGACTTGAGGGTTTGAAGGTTCACTAGCCTTGACAAATGAAACATTGTTTTTAGGAATGGGGTTGGTAAAGATTTGCAAATTCTGGTTAGGGGGTTCAACAAACTTATTTCCTTGATCATTGACACCTGTAATGGACAGACGACCCAAATCAATGAGGTATTTAACAAAGTGTTTGAGAGGCTTACATTGTTCAGTGTCATGTCCATTTTGGTGATGAAAATGACAATAAGCATTTGGTTTAAAGTTGGGTGGTAAAGGCTCAGTGTTATCAAGTGGTTTAATGGTAGGAAAAATGATCATTTATTGTTGGAGCAGTTGGTTCATTGTATTGTGGAGGGTATCAGGTAAGGGAGTAAATTGTCTCTTCGGGTCCCCATAGGTATAGGGAACTACTACTTTAATAGTGTCCACTTGAATTAGAATAGGTTGGGTTGGTTGCAGAGAAGGTGAAATAAATTGTAAGAAGCCTCTATTTGGTTTTCTAAATATTTGCACATTGTTTTGGTTGTTTTTCTCAAATTTCTCAGCTCGGTTAGAAGTGGACTTTGAATCACAACTAGAAATTGATTTTTGATAATAAAAAAGGGTCGTGCATAAACGCATGAACAAAGGAAATTTCATCATAGTTAACTTATCTTGAAGTTGAGTGTGCAATTTTTTTGATAAACATCTTCTGCATATGTGAATCAAGAATCTTGACATCAATTTGAGCATACAATGACTGATAACATGAAATAAAGTTAATGACTTTTCATCTGTATTTTGTTTACATCACATTAAATCAGCCTTTGTATTTTTAGGAGTCATATGGTCTTGGAAATGACTTATGAAGGCATCTACAAGTTCATTGAACGATCTTATGGAATGATTGGGAAAGTTTGAAAACCACTCTAATGCAGTGTCCTTCAAGGTCCTAGGAAAATTTTTGGCTATCAGCTTATCAGTGAGGAAAAAGTCACTACACAAGGCTGTATAAGCATTGAAATTGTTAGTAGGGTCTCCTTTACCTCCACATTTCTCAAATATAGGCATTTCAATTCCTTGTGGGATCTAGGTGCATAAGATCTCTAAGGATAATGGACTACTACAGACATGGTATGTTGGTGGAGGATTTTGGCTTTGGCTAATGGTTGAGAGTTGCTATTGCAAGGATGAGACTGTGTTAAAGAGTTATGTAATGATAGGATCAGTGTAAATGGTATGATTTGGAAGGGAAAATGGTGATGAAGTGTATGTAATGTTGGGTGAAGTGAAAGGGACACTAAGACGGGTGAAGGTGGAAGAAGGAATATGTGATGCCACAAAAGAACTAGGAATGCTAGTTAGAATTGTGAAAGAAGGAGCCACATGACTAACTTGTTGCATAGTTGTGGTGACTTGAGGAGTGGTAAAAGTTGGTATGGATGCTATGGTTGAAAGGGGAGGAATGTGAGATCCTCCTTGGCTTGCAACTATGTTTGCTGATTGGGATGTGGAAGGAGCATGTTTATTGTATATCTCGGCTATTCATTTCATAACTTGTAAACCATCATCACTTTCAATCAAATGATGAAGGTTTTCTGTTGCTGGTATGGCAGTGGTTGAAATGTTTTCAAGAGACAAGTCTTGTTGTAAATGGGAAAAATCTTCATGAATAATAATGAATTTTTCTTGCGGAATTGAATTGTTTTGTGTGTCAACCTTCATTGGATGGAAAGGGGAAGGCATAGAAGTGGTAGTATCCATGCCTAATGTACCATTTTCCATACTAGGAATAGGAGCTCTTGACATCCCAAGGTCCAAAATGAAAGTGCTATCGTGGGAAGCCATGAATCTAGAACTTTGTCTCACTAAAGTATTATAAATGGGGCACCAAACACTCATACAAGTACAAGAAAAGATGGGGTGAATGTAAATGCAATATAATCTATGAACGCAACATGAAAATAATAGAAATTTTGTAAACTGAAATAGAGAAATAACAACAATGAACAAAAATGTAGTAAATTCCAAGAAAGATGCCTAAAAATGCAATCTAAAATGTGCAGGTGGACTGATTCATCCAGGGTAGCAAATGAGTCCAGTTATGTTATTTTTTTGTGTTTTTCAAAAAAATTAAAATGATTAAAATGCTTTTCAGATGCCAATGAAGGATGCAAATGCAAATTTTTAGTATTTTCAATTATATGATATGCAAAAATGAAATCTAAATGACTGTTTCACTAATGCAATATGAGAAACCCTAGGATGCAAAAACAAGAAAAACCCTAATTGAATGTTGATGCAAATGAAACCTAGGAAATTGGCATTATCTCTCATTGAGGCCAAACTTTGTTTCCTAGTTGAATTATTTTTAAGTGGTATGACATTTTAATTAAGTGATGTTAAGTATAACTCACTTAATGGTGAATGATATTTCAAAATGAAAAGTAATGGTGAGTAATACCTTAGGGGACATTGAGTTAGGTGATGTTCTTGCAAGACTTGAGGAGTGGTTGAGGAAATTGTTATTATTTTTGCATTTATTCTGAATTGTAAAACATTATTTAAGTGATGGTTTTATAAATCACTTTATTTAATGTTATTCATAATGCAAAATTTTGATGTATTCCAAGGAATGGTGGGGCCTTTTATTTTGCATTTTATTTTGAAATGTAAAACAATTTGAGTAAGTGATGTTATTATAACTCAATTAAATTGTTATTTCAAATGAAAAATAAGGTCTTATGCTTTTGCAAACACATAAGGAGCATGAGTCAAAGCTTTTGGAGACATAATGATGACTGGGCATCATGGGGAAGGTGTGTGAGTTTTGTATTTGACTAATTTTGGAGGAAATGGGCCACTTGGAGACAGTTTTGTCACACTTTTAGTGTGACTTTGGTCTTGGCTTGACTTTGCTTCATTTGGAAGACATTTTGGAGTGATTTTAGAAGCTTCTTTTTTTTTCATTTCTACTGCATCCAACCAGAATCTTCTAAACAAACATGTGTGAGGAAGTTTTTGAATTTTTCTTAAGTAACTTCAAACTGAGTTGTTGAAGTTAGTTCTTTCTTTCTAGTAGTGTGATAGCTTACTTTTCTGGAGTTATATTTTCAGTAGGAGTAGTATTGTAACTCATAGATAGATTTGTATGCCAATGAGTACCTTGGATCAATGATATTGAATATTTTTCCTTCTAATTTCATGCTTTATTGTGTGCATCTAGTGGTTGATCAAATTACTTGTGAACTCTTGTTTTTCCTTGTAATTTTGTCTCATGTTAAGCACCTATTTTGTAGAAAAGTGTGTTGTTGCAGGTTATAAGTTGTGTTAATGAATGCAAATGCTTTTAGTTGTGAAACCTTTTTCCTTCTAGGAGTTTAGCTTTAAAACCTCCTTATAAAATACCTATCCAAGAATGCATACAAAATGAGTTGTGTAAGCTAGGATTTGTCATTGTTTGAGCTATGTGCAAGCTATTTGTAGGTCTTAGCTAGTTTGGTGAATCACCTTTTAAAAATTTTCAGTCAATTTTGGTTTATATAACCCTCTTACTATTTCCTCATGAAATCATTAGTTTAGCAGTAGTTTAGGTGACATGGAAAGGGGAGCCAGCCCATAATATGGAGGTCTAATATCGCAATAAGATACCCATAGCCTGAAAGTAGTCCCATGTTGCTCCGAATTTGTTGAGTTTCCACAACTTGGAAGGGGTGCAAATTTGGATAGTTAATAGTTTTGGCACGCCTAGTGAGACTGTTCTAATCAGGACTGATTAGATAATACATGTTTTTTACTGGTTTTGATATGCAACCATCATTTTCAAGCCTTTAAGAGGTTAAATCAGCATATCTGGTGACTCTAAGTGTGGAAAGTAGCAAAAAACTAGTGCTCCAAACAACTTATGAAAAAAATTCAGACAAGAGGAAGTTTTGTTCCTTTTGATTACTTGCAGCTATCACCACCTAGGAGAAGAGGCAGACCAATAAAGAGAGTTGTTTCAACAAGAAAAATAGTTTCAACTCCGCCTACAGTGAGAGTTTCAAGTCCTCTTGTGAGGTAGTAAACTTTGGTGCCACCAATGGTAGTTCCAAGGAATCAAGTTTTTGTCACTTTTAATGGAGGTAGCCTGCTGCAAATAGCCCAACATGATGATATTATCATGGCTTCCCTTAAGAGTGTTCCATATTTTTTTAGGTGAGGATCAAATCACACCAGTTAAGCACATTAAACATGTATCAAATTTGTGTTTCCAGTGCATCATATAACACAAGAGAATGTCAGTTTGAGGCTACTAGCAACATTTTCTAAGGGGAAGGCACTTCAATGGTTCAAGGGTTTAGCAGTTAACTCCATTGGAACATAGGATGAGCTAGGTGAAGTGTTATGCAAGTAGTTTTAAGATAAGTAAGACAACTTGTCATTAGTGGAGCAACTTACCCATATCAAGAGAGCTCCCCATGAATGGATGATGGACTTCAACTTTTGTTTCCAAAGAATATGGGATAGAATTCCACAAACCACAAGGCCTCTAGCTGAGTATGCATTTCTTTACTTTTTAAGAGCCTTAAATAGTGAAGTTGTTGTTTTGATACAGTCAATGGGTGGAATAACATTTCCATTATCTTTTAACATAGTTGTAAGAGCTTAAAATAACCTCATATAGGCTAAAAGAATTTCTCCTAGGCCTCCTATGCCCATATTCCCTGATATACAACCTCCTATGACCTTTCCTATACTCAAATTTCCTCTTACCAACTATTGTTAACCAATAAATTGTTGTCCAAAGTCCATATTAGAAAATAAAAAAGATAAAGAGCAGTTAGAAAAAAATTGAGAGCCTACTTTAGACTTTTGGCAATGAACTTGTGAGCATCAAAAAGAAGCAATTCCAAGGTTTTAAGCCTTATCAGCCTCAAAACCAAGGTCAAAGTCAGCCATATCAAGCTAACAAGCAACCATATCAAGGAAATTACCAAGGCTAAAGGAAAAATCTTAATCAAAGGCCTTTTTATCCATATAATCCAGTTCCAATCAGTACAACTAGAGACCTTGTACCTATCTAGAATAACCTTATAGTAGAATATGAGTGGTTCTTTCCCTGCAACAAAGCCCATAACCAAGCTACATGTTCAAATGGGGTTATCAATCAAGCATTGATGGTAGAAAATGTTTCAAGTGTGCAGAACATGTCTAATGGTGAATATTCACAACAAAAGGATCTCCCTACAAGTAACACAACTCTCTCGAATTGGAAAGGAGAGGAATTTTGTGGAGTAAATAGTGATAGTTCTCCAATAACAGCCAACACCCAAGCCAAGAAGAGGGCTTTTGAGATTGGAAAATCAAAAAATAAGAACAAGGAAGTTGCTGGCCCATCCAATCCTCAAGTAACACACATCTTACAAAGAAATTCACAAGGCATTGGTAGTGAATAGCTTGGGAACCAACCCCAATTAGCCCACTTGCAGCTAGACCCTGTTGTTGCAAGGACCCATCAAAAGGTAAAAATTGTTGTACCCTTTAACATTATTGAATCCATGAAGAAAATGAATGTAAATATGACAATGTGGGATTCTTTATCCATCCCAGGTCAAAAGGATTTATTGCAATCTGCCTTAACTGATTTAAGTGTTTCAAGTGATGTTCCAGTAGGTCAAGTCAAGGTTGTCCTTACAAATACACCTCAAGACAGTAGTAAACAACCAGGTAAAGATGTCAAACCTCCCCCATTTTATGTGTCTTTGATAATAGGGGATAAATTGGTTCATAATTGCATGGTAGATTTAGGGGAAAGTAGTTCTATTAGGATTAAAATATCAGCCTCTTGAAAAGGGAGTGATCCAACTTGATGCGACAACCATTAACACCGTAGGTGTCATTAAGGGTTTAAGCCTTACTTTACATGCCTACCCTAATTTTTCCATCTCTCAAGATATCTTTGTCATTGATTTAGCACCCCATTTTTCCTTATGTTTGTCAAGAGATTTCACTTCCAAAATAGGAGGTTACTTGTCATCAAATTGGTCCCACATGATATTTAGGACTAGATATGGGACAAAATTGATCATTAAATCTAAATCACTTTCCAAAGATCACATTAAGCCTTATATACCAAGTGTTGTTAATGTCAACTATGATGTTTTTGATGATAGTGAGCTTGCTGCTACCCAAGAGTTGCAAGCTAAAAGTGTACCATATATACTCTTAAATGAGTGGGTAACAGAAAATATCATTGATAACCCAAATGACAACATTGAGGAGATTGGTTTTAGTGTGTATGTGTTGCAAGAACCTGATGTAGTTATCCCAAACCTCAAAAAGAAGGTGGAACGATAGTTATAACAACAAGATGAAGTATGGAAAATGTTCTTTGATGTTTCTAGAAGCAAGAACGAAGCTGGTGGGGGTGCAATGCTTGTGTCCCCACAAGGTGACAAGTATTATTCTTCTTTCATATTTTCTTTCTCTTGTACTAATAATATTGTTGAGTATAAAGGATTGATTCAAGGCTTGAATGGGCAAGGAAAAGAAGGATTGGCTACTTATAGGTATATGGTGACATTGAGCTAATTATAAATCAGGTAAGGGGTCTGCATGTTACTAAAAACAATGTTTTGAAGTCCTACAAACATAGAGTGTGGGATATGATAGAAGAATTTGGTGCTTTTAATTTGGTTCTATTCCTAGGGATCAGAATAGACAAGCAGATAGACTAGCTACAATAGGGGCTCAGTTTGATATCCCAAATGATATTAGGAAGGAAAAAGTGCAGGGTATGTGTAGGATCATCATGGAAAAAATAGGCCCTTAAGTGGTGATAAAATTCAGAAAAATTAGAGTTAGGAAACTTGACGTAAAAATTTGAATAAGTTATCTATATTATTTCAAAAATATGTAACAATAGAATTTGTAGAAAATTGAATGTAGTTTCTAAACTACTAGGTTGATTTAAGAAAAAAAACAAATCTATTTGGTGAAAATTTTAAATTTCAATGTAGTAGTACTTAAATTTCAGGGAAAAATAAGAAGTAGGTGTCGTCGACCACCTAAACACAATAAAATAATAATATTTTTTTATAAGATTTTAGATATAAGTAGAGGACTCATATTCGATGTGATGCATATTTTTTTGTAATTTTTTTCCAAGTAAATAATTAATTATGAATTTTTTATTATTAACTTTTAAAAAATATAAAAAATCGTACGTCTGACCACCTTAACTTGGTCAAAACTTCATGAAATTTTTTTTTTTTTTTTTTAATCCTATAGTATGCGAAGCATAGAATGCATGTCATGTTTTGGATTCAAAAAATGTGATATTGTTTGAAAGCTAGAGATGTTTTTCAATCAGCCTATCAATGAGGACTTTAGTCATAATTCAAATAGAAAATGAATAAAATTATTTATTAAATTCAAAGTAAAGCATAATTTATATTGGTGGAAAGCTGAGAATCTCCTTTAAAAACCCTTTTCGTTTCATCAATTTTGGGTAAAAAAAATTCATCAGCCACATACCCATCATATCACCACTTTTTGGTCCATCATGATCCTACACATACCCTGCAACAGTATGTCAAGATAGTCATTAGGACTTCTATTTCTGATAATAACGTTCACTGGAAAGTTTTTGAGAGTGATGAACAGGTTTTGAGTTTTATGCTACAAGAAGATGAATTTTCAATGGTAAACCAAGACAAGATCAAGCAACAATATGATGATCAGATCATCCCGTTGAGGACTAACAAGCTGCCTAAGGGTCTAGTCACCTTGGAATCCATCTTTAGCACTAATGATCAGCTCAAAAAGAATAAGAATAGCATGCAGGTCAAAGAAGAACATTATGAAGAGCTTGAGATTTTCAAAGGTAAGCTCCTTAAAATTGGTAAAATCTATTCACATGCAAATAGGTAAGATTTTTTTGTTCTTTGTCAAGAATTTCAAGATGTATTTGCATGTGAATATTCTAATTTAGAGGGTTTTGATTCCAAAATTTCCCAACATACCATAGAACTAGAGCCAAATGCAAAACTTTTTAGGAAGAAACAAAGGCCTTTAAACCCCAAACTTGAGCCTCTTATGGTAAAAGAATTAACCAAGTTGGTTGAAGGAGGCATCATTTTCCCAATCAAACATACCTCATGGGTCTCTAACATTGTATCGGTTAGAAAGAAAAATGGATATATTAGGCTCTATGTAGATTTTAGAGACCTCAGTAGAGCCTCATTAAAGGATCATTATCTGCTTCCCTCAATGGAGCAGATTTTGCAAGTAGTAGCCGGTTCAGAAAGATTCTCATTACTTGATGGTTATTTAGGTTATAACCAAGCCTTAGTTAAAGAAGAAGACTAGTATAAGACTGCTTTCACCACAAAATGGGGCACCATGTCCTATAAAAGGATTCCATTTCACTTGTCCAATGCTTGTGCCACATTTCAAAGGGAAATGGAGATGGCATTTCAAGGTCTGATTTATAAACTTGTGCTCATTTACCTTGTTGATATAACAATGTTTTCCAAGAAGGAAGATCAACATCTTTCACATCTGAAGTAAGTATTTGAGAGGTGTAGGGATTTGGTATATCCCTCAACCCCCAAAAATGCATCTTTTTTGTCCATGAAGGCAAGCTTCTAGGACATATAGTTTCAAAATATGAGATCACCATTGATCTAGAAAGAGTAAGTGCCATTTTGGATATGCCTTTACCCAACCATAACAAGGGGCTACAAATTTTTCTTGGTAAAATTAATTTCATTAGAAGGTTTATTCTTGATATAGCTAATCTCTTGAAACCACTAACTGCCATGTTGAAGAAAAATACAAGTTTCAGCTGGACCAGGGAGGCCAAGCACAGTTTTAGAGTTATAAAGGAGGCCTTATCAGTAGGTCCTACTTTGGTAAACCCAAACTTTTCAAAAGACTTCATTTTGTATTCCTTTGGTAGCATAGAAATCATTTCTACAATGTTGGTACAATAGAATGATGTTGGCTTCAAACAACCTATTTCTTTATTTAGTCAACATTTAGAGGATTACGAATAAAGGTATACTTTTGTAGAAAAAACGTGTACTTGTTGCTATTAGAAGTTTGAAAAAGTTTAAACCTTTGATTTCTAATAGCAAAGTACATTTAAGCAGGGACTTGAATGAAAAGAGGTTTGGGTGGATTACAAAGGTCATGGAATATAACGTTGACATTAAGGTAACTAAGTTGTTAATGGGTAAAGGGTTGTGTGAACAGCTAGCTACAGGGTCTGGAAGTGAGGAAAGGGCATAAATAGAGGTGGTTTGGGTTGTTGTTAATGAACTTACAGCTGATGCACCAACAACAAGTGCAGGTTGGGTGCACTATGACTCATTTCTTGCAAATTGGTGAGTGTCCACCAGGTTTAGATAAGGCTAAACAGAGATATTTCAGATTGCAATCCATCCCTTATGTGCTAGTTGATAATATTCTTTTCAGAAAAGACCTTAATGGTGTGATTTTAATGTGTATTGATCATCATCAAAGAGATAAAGTGCTTCATGAGTTCCATTATGGAACTACTAGGGGTCATTTTTCCCCAAGAAAAATTACATGGAAAATAATGAGAGCTAGTTATTATTGGCTAAGCTTGTTTAAAGATGCCCATGCTTGGGCAAGAAAATGTATAAATGTGACATTTTTGTAGGCAAAGAGAGGCTACCAGTTTTACCATTGCATCTCATTCAAGTGGAACAACTCATCATCAGATGGGGCATTGATTTAATAGGTGCCATTAACCAACCTTCAAGTGTAGGTCATAGGTGGGTACTTACTACAACCGATTACTTTACAAGATGGACTATTGTAGTGGCCTTGAAAGAAGCCAACAAAAGTGTTTTAAATTTTTATGATGATTTGGTAACCAAATTTGAGGTACCTGAATCAATCATTTCAGATAATGCTTTAGCATTTGTTGGATTAAGAGTAAGTGATTAGGTTGTCAAGAATGGTATTCACTTGAATACATCATCAAACTATTACCCTCAAGGTAATGGTTTGGAAGAATCAACTAACAAGAATCTAATCAGAATTATCAAAAGGATTTTGGAGGATAACCAGAGAACCTAGCACAACAAGTTGAAATCTGTCTTGTGGGAAAATAGAATAACTCCGAAAAGATACATTGGAAATTCCCCTTATATGATGTTGTATGGTAAAGATGCAAGGCTTCCTTTATCCGTTGAGCTTCCTACTCTTGATATTATGGATCAACTTGAAATGTTTGAAGAAGAAGATCCAATGGCTGTCAGATATGTGCAACTCATGGAGCTAGATGAAACAAGAGATAGAGACATGAAAACAATGGAGCTCCAACACAACTTCAATAGTTTTTATTATTTAATTATTTATTCCCTCTTAATTAAATAAACTAAATTATATAGTCTTATTTAATTATCATTATCCATCTTTTATTAAATAAACAATTTCAAATATATTTTTTATTTAATAATTGTTATTTCTTCTAAATATTTCAATTTCCTCTAAATTGAATATTTCTAATTTCTTTCCAAGTTGAATAAATCCAAATAGTCAATTAATACTTATTTCTACAAATATTTCCTCTTTTCACTCATCATTATGCACCAACAAAATTAGATATTTCATATCTAATTAATTCAAATCAACCTTCATGGACAAATTTTGGAGACAAATTACAAGAAAACTTCTTCGTCTTCTTCCATTGATTCTTCATATCCTTTGGTAGAATATTTTTATGGGGGAAGAACAATCTCCATAATCTTCTCTGGATTCTTCATCCTTCACCATTGAATCTTTCAAATCAAATCCAGACCCTTACCTACTGCCACATCACAAATATGTTGTCAAGAATCTACAAATACAACTTCTTTCTACAGGAAATGGATCCCAAATTTATGCAATCTTACTCTATAGAAATAGCATTAGAAGCATTTGAAAAAATTATCATATTTACAAAAATAGCAATCATCATTGTAGAATCATATTATAATCATCTTAGTTTTATAATCATGGCTCTTCATATACCTTCATATTAGTTTATTTTAATTGTTTTATGTCATTTTCATCTACAAGATTACATCATATAATTTTAGCAATCATAATATAGGATTAGATTCTTGCATCTTACATCATCTCATTCTCTAGATTGGAATTTTAACAGTCACAGTGCTTACAAAATCTAAGAGCCCCTATGATTTAATAAATCATTGGAGATAGAGAGCAATGAGACACTTTTGAGAGATTTCTTGCTTTAATTAGATTAATTGTTGTTTAAATGTCTTGATATAATGTCTTATTGATTGTGTTTGTTATTCATTACACATATTTTACTCACACATAAATTGGTGGCCACTATGGGGCCCAAAAACCCCATTTAAAACATTTTTTTTTTCTGAAAAGTGTGCTCACAGGTTTTTGGCGTATTTTGTTTTAGCGCAATCCAGAGTTTTTACGGCACATACGACAGATAGTTTAGTGCATCCAACTATTGTTACATCACATTCAATAGATATTTCAGCACATACGACTATTGTTACGGCGCATCCAATATTCTATTTCACCACAAGTAGGGGGTTTTCTTTCAGCGTATTGACCCTTTCTTTTAGCACATACATCAATTTCTATAGCACATAAAACTGTTATAGCGCATTTGACTAGATTTGGAGAATTTAAAAAATAAAATTGAGAATTAATCACTGTTCTCTTTGTTGCAGGTACAAAATACGCTTGTCAAAGACAATTGTTGGAAACACTTACGTAGGTTAAAGACAAAAATTTACAAATTACTAATTTGGTGTTTACAGGGATTTAATTTTATTATTTCTTTTCCTTTGACCTTAAGATAGTGCATCTAGCTTAATTAAAGAAATAGTTTGAATCCCATGTTTATTGTGTTTCAAAAGCAATAAGCTTATGCTCTCCCCTTAACTGGGTGATCAGAATGCTAGACTTGCTATCCTGCTTTATTAACACCTTTAGAAGGCCTGCTATAGTGGGAAAAAATACTCACCCTATGGGAATGACCTAAATGGGAACAACCAAAGCCAAGTTTTACAACCCACTCTAAACAAAAGTGAATCTGGGGAAACCCACATTCAATGGTAGTGTGTGAGATAACCATCCCCAAAACCTTTGTTATAAAGGTTGGGAGGTCTCCTGAGGGAGTTTATTAGATTCGCATTGAACGAAAACCCTTTCTAAAAAATTTAGTGTAGAATCAACTATGTCAGTTTTTGAACACCTTTTATATCATGGTGCAAGGGGAGGGAAGAATCTACCCCCAAGACACTCACCATATAACTATTAGAGACCTTGGCCAAAAGTGGAGGATTAGACTTTGGTTAAGACTCAGGAAAGGCAAAAACATGGGTTCCCTCTAGGGGTTGACAGGGTTGTGTGAGCTGACATAGTTGCATGTTGTGGGCTATGATATTCTAAGTGACCTTTTGAGATAGAAAAGTGAATGAACTATATTATCTTGTGTTAAACCTGTGGAAATTGAAAGAATCAAACCCGATTCTAGAATACACACTCTTTGTTTACTATGTAGTTTTGAAACCAATGTTTACAAACTTGTTGTTGTGTGTGTAAAATCATTTCCAAAGGTATCATCTAATAGATCATCAAATTCCAAGATTTACAAGCAAAAAACCCCTCCAAAAATATTCATTGATCATAAATTTTCACCTTGGAAACAAACTCTTTACTGGTAGAAAATAGAACAAATGGACATAACTATGAAAATACTAACCACTTCCAGATTAGCGCAATCAACCTCTATTTTAGCACATGTACCCAGTCTTTTAGCACATCTTCCTTATTTAAACAGTGCATTAAAACTTTGTTTCAGTGTGTCTATCTTGTTTTACATCACATATACCCAGTCTTTCAGCGCATATACCAAGTTTTTCAGTGCATCTACCCTGTTTTGCAATGTATATACCCAGTCTATCAGTGCATATACCAGGTTTTTCAACGCATCTACCTTGTTTTTTGGTGCATATACCTAGTCTTTCAGTGCATCTGAATTGTTTTCCAATGCATTGACCCTATCTTTCAGCACATACACCCCCTATTTTAGCACATCTGAGGAAAATTTTAGTGCATCTAAGGTCTGTTATAGTGCATCCAGAAAACCAAAAACTAGAGAGTTATTTTCCCCATCAGTCAGACAGTTAACATCAGAATCCATATTTTTATCAGAACAAAAACATTTTATTAGTCAGACTAGTGTCTCAAACTTGCCAAAATCTAAACTTTTCAAGTGAAACAATTCCAAATTAAACCAAGATCTTACACTTTTAAAGTGCCATATCATCAAACACAATTCTTGATTATTAAGTTAAGTTTCATTATGAGGATTTTTCATCCTACAATCATGAAACGAAGCAAAATAATCAGATTTTAACTTAGTCTCATCAATAGAATTTATCATTCTATTTGACTTAGTTAATATCCTTGGAACTCATCCAAACAAAAGATCAAAGTTTAGTGAAAATAACAACACTTGTATGCTAGTTTTGACAAGGTTACAAAGGAAAAAAATAAGAGAAAAAGAAATTGAAACACTAAATACCATGGCTGAAGAAAATACCTTTCATAGATTCCATCAAAATGGTGGTAATGAAATAACTGAAGAGGATATCCAAACGACACAACAAGATCCTAACTTCAATAAATTTATGGAAATTTTTTTGGAACAAGATGGAGAAAAATACCTTTTGATGCTAGCTGATTTAGGTTTAAAACTTCACAAGGACTTTGATGTCAATAGATTAAAAGAAGCACCTAAAAGAGCTGAAAATGAACCACAAAATATAGATCAAGTGGCTTCCCTAACACATCAAATGAAAAATTTACAACAACAACTTCAGGATATGCAAAAAGGGACCATGACAAGATACATGTTACAACACATTTTTCCCTATCCTTTTCATCCAAATGTGGATATGATACCATTTCCTAGACATTGTGAATTCCTAAAATATGACAAATATAATGGTAAAACTGATCCAATAAATCATGTGAGGGAATTCTGAACAATGAGCTTAGAATTTGCACAAGAGGAAACTTACTTGATGAGGTTGTTTCCAAGAAGCTTAGGAGGTCAATGTATGGAATGGTTATCTAAACTACAACTAGGAATTCGATCCTTTGATGAACTAGTCAACAAGTTTATCTCACAATACTCCTATAATATTCAACATGAGATAACAATAAAGGATCTTTACAATACAAAACAAAAGAAAGGAAAAACATTCCTCTCATTTCTACAACGATGGCGAATGTTGTTTGCTAGGTATCCTCATTCCATACCTGAAGAGGAAAATATGGAACTATTCATCGATAACCTAACTGATGAGATGAGCTACAGGCTTGAACTACAATTCCCACCTACATTTGAGAAAATGATTGAAAATGGGCTCAAGATCGAAGAAGCTTTGGTCAAGCGAGGGGTAATAAAAAACTACAATGAAGGATCAAATAATACAAAATCCTTGAATCACTATAACAACAATGATAAACCAAAGTTTTGGAAAAAGAATAGAAATACTGGTAACAATGATGCTGCAAATGAAACACAAAATGTGAAACTGGTATTTAATTTGATAGCAACTACTACAAAGAACTATCAAAATAATGACCAAAATATCAATCAAAGTGTCAATCAAAACAACAATCTGAACAATAGTGAACCTAAACCACAATCATATCAAAAACCATCAAATCGAAGAAGATTCACACCATTTGGACAAACACTAGAATCAACAATGAGAGAAATTCTTACACATAGACTTATCACATTACCTAAAGAAATAAATTGGGAACCAAGAGTTAAGCCATCTTGGTGGAATGATGCAGATTACTATGAATTTCATAAAAACAAAGGACACAAAAAAACAATTGTATGCAACTGAAACATCTAGTAAAAAAGTTAATTGATAACAAGACAATATCCGTAGAAGGACATCAAACCAAAAATGATCATGGTTATTTAAAAATCCTTTACCAAATTATAAAAAAGGAGAATCTTCTTCTGCATACAATAAAGGTAAAAATGTAAAGTACATTTATGATGGAATTATTCATTGTATTTCTACGGTTGAGAGTAATGGTGTCATTGATAATTAAACTAATAATGTTGGAAATAATGACATCATACCATTAAATCTGATCCCAAACATGGTCACATCCAACAATTAGATTAATGTCATTAAAATTAGGGAAAACCAAGATTCCCAACCCGTCAACGTGACAACAAGGGGGGAATCCAAAGTAATATTGAAAGGAGTTACATATAAAAACACTGCTACCCCTTCAAATCAATACACCATAGTTGATCAACTGCAGAAAATACCAACCCAAATATCAATATTAGAACTCCTTAAAATCTCACCATCTCATAAGGAGGTTTTGGAACAAGCTCTTGTGGCCACCATGGTACCCAATAATCTAGAAGTTTTTCAATTCCAAGCTATTGTGGGATACTTAACCACGCCTCACTACCTATCATTTTCTGAACAAGATGATGTATCACTTACTCATCCACACAATTTTTCCCTTCACATTGAAGTCTTAATCCATAAACATTGGATTAAATGTGTCCTAATAGATGGTGGAGCTGGTTTAAGCATTTTCACTTTAAAATTGATTTGTGCACTAGGATATTCTAATAATGCTATTGATGCCAGAAGGAAAATCAAAATAAAATCCTATGATGAAGAAGAGAGATAATCCAAGGGATTGATTGTGTTTCCTATCCAAGTAGGACCAATTGTGAAGAATATAGTTTGCCAAGTCTTAGACAAATAGCTGACATATAATATAGTCTTGGGATGTCCTTGTATTCATGAAATGCAATTCATCCCTTCAACTTATCATTAGTGCTTAAAGCTTCCTGTCAATGGACAAGAAGTCACTATTTCAGCTGACTACAACAATCCCCAATATTGTAGCATGATTAAAAAAACTCAAGAAAATTTTTTGCCCCATAATAGGGAAGCAAAGACTTCTAGTTCATCCAACAGTGAAAGGAAACTAAACATTGTATCTAAAAGGGTTGAGAAAAAAGGACGGGTCAAAAGATACAAGTGTTGAAGACTCCACTCTATCAAACAATAACAGACAACTAGATTCTCTATCACAAAAATTAAAAGAAAAGATCTAGTTAAAAGAAAAAGGCACGAGAGAGTGTTCCATTGAGAAATCTTTATGTCTTTCATAGCTATTGCCATCTCCAAGATCATATGGGTAGCTGTCAACATTAAAACAACAATCATCACAACCTACCACGGTTTTGGATGATAGATTTTTAAAAGTAGGTACTTTAGAAGATGAATCCAAAGATAAGGCCATCCTAAATTGGCTCTACAAAGATGAGGAAGCATCTACATTGGTAACTACTAGCATAAAGATAGATCTTATATGGAAAGGGAAAAACAATATTAGAGAAAATGGGGTATGAAGGACAAGGACCTATTCACAAAAGAAAAGAAGAAATCACTCATGAAGTTGTTGAAAGAATCCTTCAAATGTGGGATAGTTCTAAAATAGATTCCAATGAGTATGAGTGGGATTATTTATCTGAAATATCATACAAGGACATACAAATTGATGTCATAAAAGAGTATGCACCCACATGTGAGGAGGGACAAAGCTCAAGTACTAGACCCCTTGTATCTGAATCACAAAATATCGATGACTCAAGTGAGGATGGACATATATCGAGTGAAATAGATGACTTGGAGGAGAGTAATATCATAGACCTCGATATTGCTACTAACAAATTTGACAACATTGCTATTAAAACTCTCACTGTCATTGACCTTATCCAATCTGATGACCTTTTACCCTTAATACATCCTAAACTTATCAAATTGGAACCAACTGAACCTATCAATGTACCTATCTTTGTGAATGATAATGTTATCATTAATTTCCTTTGTTGTGACAAACTTGACACAAGTTCTAATCATAAATGTCATAACGACGCTTTGAGTCAGGAGGGTGTCAAATCTTCCAGTTGCAAAATTGAAACCAAGAATAATAGATCTAATGGTGAAAACCATTTGATGGCAGCATTAGATCTCGAAAAAAGTAAAAATAAAGAATGCATCTGATGGTGAAAACCTCTCTGAGGCACCAAAAGATGGTAGATTTGACACCCTTCCAAAACACTATCATGAAAGATCATCAGTATTGGTGGAGCCTACACAGTCTATCAATCTTGGCACAATAGAAAAAGAAAAAACTCTACATATGGCAGCATCTATGACTACACAAGAAAAGCCTGAATTCACCAAGTTCTTTGAGGGAAGACACATTAAATTTGCTTGGTCTTACTCAGATATGCCAGGTTTAGACCTAGATGTTCTAATGCATCATTTATCTCTACCAGTTGGAATAAAACCTGTGAAGTAAAAACTAATGAAAATGCATCTGCATATTGCCTTGTTGGTAAAATCATAACTGAAGAAGTTGTTAGATGCTAGATTCATTAGATCTATTGATTATGCTGAGTGGATTTATAATATTTTACTTGTTTCTAAACTAGATGGTAGTATCATAATATGTACTGACTTTAGAGATCTCAACAAGGCATGCCCAAAGGAAGATTTTCCTTTGTCAAACATTGACATTATTGTAGACTTAACAACAGGACATGCCATGTTATCACTAATGGATGGCTTCTCAGGTTACAACCAAATCAAGATAGTATTAGAAGATCAGGAGAAAACAACATTTACATGTCCATGGGGAACATTCTACTGGAATGTCATGCCCTTTGGTTTGAAAAATGCAAGAGCTACATATCAACAAGCAATGACCACCATTTTCCATGACATGACGCATACCTTTATGGAAGATTATGTGGATGATATATTATCAAATTCATATACCAGAGAAGGACATCTAGAGATCCTAGATAAAATCTTCCCTAGATTAGAGAAGTTCAATGTTAGATTAAATCCTAATAAATATGTTTTTCAGTGTTACATCAACAAAACTTCTAGGATACATAGTTTCAGAGAAAGGTATCAAAGTGGATCTTTCCAAGGTCAAGAAAATAATGGAAATTCCACCACCAAAGAATATTAGTCAACTACGGTCTCTACAGGGCAGGCTACAATCAATCAGGAGGTTTATCTCCCAATTAGCAGACAAAAGTCATCCCTTCAATCATTTGCTACATAAGAATGTCTTTTTCAAATGGGATCAAGAATGTGAAAAAAATTTCAATCAAATGAGAGAAATATATGATGTCACCACCCATACTAATGCCACCTATAGAAGAGAGGCCATTATTACTATACATTACAACAATTGAGATTTCTTTGGGTGCTCTTTTAACACAGGAAGATCCTACAAGAAAGAAACATGCTATCTATCATATCAGTAGGACTTTAAATGGTTATGAGATAAATTACACCTTCATCGAGAAAGCTTGTTTAGTGGTGATATTTTCTACTCAGCAATTGCGGCATTACATGTTAACCCACACAGTCAAACTCATAGCGAAGATTGATCCATTAAAGTACTTACTTAGCAAGGTTTCCCTAATAGGAAGACTATCCAAGTGGGTCATGATCTTGAGTGAATTTGATATCCAATATGTAGATCGAAGAGCCATCAAGGGTCAGGTGATAGCCAATTAGTTGGCCGAAGCTCCACTACTAGAAAATCATCCAATGAACATTGAGTTTCCTGATGCATACATTCTTACTATGACAACACAACAATGTCTGCTTTATTTTGATGGGTCCTACACACAACGTGGATCAAGCGCGGGAATTTTGTTTGTTACACCTCAAGGACATACCATCCAAAACTACTACAGACTCATGTTTCCATGTACAAATAACATAGTTGAATATAGAGCATTAATCATTGGCATCAAAGTGGCAGTTGAATGGAAAATCATAGAGCTACAAGTATATGGAGATTCACAACTAGTCATTAATCAGGTAAATGATGAATATCAAACCAAAGATGAGAATTTGATGTTGTATGAGAAAATGATGGATGATTTCAAAAAGTACTTTGTAGATATCAAGTTTGAACAGATTCCAAGGGAAAAACAACAAGGTTGTCGATGCTATGGTGATAATTGCTTCTCTCTTGTAGATACCAAAAAAGCGAGGTCGTTATGAGTTTGTGGTGGAACAAGTGTCTAATCCTGCTTATGATAATCCTGAATCTCAAACTATATGCCATTTAGCTGACATTGAATCCTCAATTTATGGAAGGACCTATGCTTACCTAAAAGATAATATCCTTCCTCCTGATCTTTCTAGAAACCAAAAATGCAACTTCATCCACCAAACCACTACCTTAATTTATGACATACTTTACTGTCAAGGTCTAAATGGTACTCTTCTTTAGTGTCTAGAACATAATGAGTCTGAGATAGAATTACATGAGGTTCATGAAGGTATTTGTGGAACTCATTCAAGTAGACTAACCCTAGTGAAGAAACTCCTTTGTTTGGGGTATTACTAGCCAAATATGGAGGAGTCTTTTCAGTTTGTTAATAAGTGCCAAAATTTTTAAATCCATGGCAACCTAATCCATGCACCAACACAAGAATTGCAACCGTTCACTTCAACATGGCCTTTTTGTCAGTGAGAATTGGACCTAGTAGGAAAGATTAATCCCTCTTCATCCAATGGACACAAATTTATAATCACAGCCATGGAGTACTTTAAAAAGTGGATAGAATTTGTTCCCTTGACAACAATCACTAGAAAAAAAATCTTCTTTCATATTGAATTACCTCATATGTCGGTATGGCATTCCTTAGTCCATTGTCATAGAAAATGGTAGACCTTTTATGAATCAAGATGTTCGGGAACTATGTGAAAGTTTTCATATCCAACATCATTTTTCAACCCCATACTATCATCAAGGAAATGGCCAAGTAGAGGCCTCAAACAAAACTATTCTAAAAATCCTAAAGAAAATAGTCAATGAGGTTGGACGTGATTGGCACATTCAACTAAATACTGCTCTATGGGCATACCGGACTAGCATCAGAACACCTACAGGAGCTACACCATATGCCTTGGTATATGGATTAGAGGCCATCTTACCTATTTAGTTTGAAATACCATCACTCTGTGTGTCATTGAAGGGAATCATTTCAGATGAGGATTATAGAGTGTCTAGACTTCAAGAGCTACAATTATTGGATGAAAATTTCCAACAAGTTGTGGACCATTTAAAGACATATCAATAGAGGATGTCTAGAAGCTACAGTCACAGAGTAAAACCTAGAGCATTTCATGTTGGAGACTTGGTCTTAAAGGAAAACCCTCGAAATCAACAAGATAGAGAGAAGAAATGTAAGTTTGAACCTAACTGGCTAGGTCCCTTTGTTGTTAAATAAGTCTTTGGATAAGGAGCTTATCAACTTTCTACACCTAAAGGGGATTTGTTCGATGAACCTATCAACAGTCTCCATCTCATAAAATTCTACACCCAAATCATGTAGTGCATGGTTATAGTCAAAATGGTCACCTCGATGAAAACCTAGCAAACAGGCGTCTTGGTGATAAAAAAATACAAAAAAAATTAGAAATCAGAAAAATACAAAATAAATAAATCATAAAGTCTGAAAAAGTGCAATAAAAACATTTAGTGAAAACCTAGAAATAGGTGCTACTTGTTATTTAAACTAGCTTTTCCATCTATTAGATGCATGTCTTGGTCATTCACTTTCGCCATCATTCCGCCTATCATTGAAAATACAACCTCATGTACATATCTTGGCAATGTGATCATTTCTCACCCTAGCCTAGGGGAAAAATCCTAAACTCATTGTAGGCAATAAACTTTGAGCTTAATCAAATAGACAAACAATAGTATGACACCGAAGCAAACACAATGATCATAGGGAAACTCAACATTGAACATACATGAAACATCAAAACATTTCAAAAAATCAACCATCCATATCAAACAACTAAAATCAAATCAATCAAAACAACTTAGGATGGATGATATTTTTTTGAATCATGATTTTACTGCTTTAGCTTGAATGTTCAAATGTTGTACTTTGATTCTTTGCTATCATTTCTTTGGAGCAACTCGATGATGTATTGAACTAGAGAAGCTAGGAAGGAGAATGGTATTTTCTTTGTCTGTTGTCTGTGAGTTGATTATTATTATTGTGTGAATTGTCGCGAGACGTGATCTACAAAGTATCACTAATGACATTTCAAATTCACATAGGAAAATGTTTGATTCTGGTTTGTTTATGCAAGAAATACTCAGGTCATCATGGTTTAATTATACCTTGATGCTTGTGTTTACTTGCAATATCAAAAATCATGAAAGTAGTACTCAGGTCATCATTGGTCTAATTATACCATTGATGCTTGTACTCATTTTCAACATTTTAAAGGCTCAATGATGATAAAAAAGCATGATAAATGGACTATTAAGATTAAAAAATTGGCATATGTAGATTTTCATGGTTAAATTAGACTACATTTATGTTAGTTTTGCATCTACACAGTAGTTTATTCCAAAGGCTAGTGGAGATCTCAAAAACATTGTTACCTTTTATCATTAATGGATTGAGTATACTTGACATTAACAAAAAAACATCATCATTATCATGTAGTTGAATGATCATTAGCATTGCATACATTGGAAGACATTAAATTATATCATTTAATCATTCACACATTCGATCATATATTTGCATTTATCATATCATATTTTTTCATTTGTGCATCGCATCAAATAATAGCATAAGAAAAATATTAAAAAAAATTCATTTACATAGTTGAATTTTCATTAATGTTATCATATCATACATCATACATTAGAGGTATCATCATATTGATGGGTATGTGCAGGATCATCATGGAAAAAACAGGGCCTTAAGTGGC
The DNA here is from genome assembly GCA_007258455.2 of Sequoia sempervirens. Classification (NCBI taxonomy): domain Eukaryota; kingdom Viridiplantae; phylum Streptophyta; class Pinopsida; order Cupressales; family Cupressaceae; genus Sequoia; species Sequoia sempervirens. Next base: position 144,638,390 of record VDFB02000013.1, read on the forward strand.
AAAAAAATTAGAAAAATCAGAGTTAGGCAACTTGACGTAAAAATTTGAATAAGTTATCTATATTATTTCAAAAATATGTAAGAAAAATATGTAAGAATAGAAATATGTAGAAAATTGAATGTAGTTTCTAGAATATATATTTTTTTGTAATTTTTTCTAAGTAAATAATTAATAATGATTTTTATTACAACTTTTAAAAAATATAAAAACTTGTATGTCCGACCACCTTAACTTGGTCAAAACTTTATGAAATTCAATTTTCTTTCTTTTAATCCTATAGTATGCAAAGCATAGAATGTGACACATGTTTCAGATTCAAAAATATGATACCATTTGAAAGCTATAGATTTTTTTCAATCAGCCTATCAATCGGCTTTAGTAATTCAAATAGAAAATTAATAATAATTATTTATTAAATTCAAAGTAAAGCGTAATTTATATTGGTGGAAAGCTAAAAATATCCTTTAAAAACCCTTTTCGTTCCATCAATTTTGGGTTAAAAAAAAGTTGTCAGCCACATACCCTAAAAATACCCATCATATTGCCACTTTTTGGCCCATCATGATCCTGCACATACCCTGATCATTCATTCATCCATTCATTATATCATATATTTACATTTGATATACCAAAAATAAAAGTGCATCATATCCCATTTGCATCATCATGTCATATATCATAGAAACATCATATCTAAAATCATACATATAGTTGCATTATCATATCATTCGTGTATATACATTATCATACATCTATCAATCTATGTAAATACTATAGGAACCTTGCATCCATACATCATCATTATAAGCATAATCGCATTTAACATCATAAATAAAATATCATAAAATCATAACAGATTATCATGATAATAAATTGCATCCATATCATCATGAATATAAAACATCACATGGCATATAAAACAAGAAATTAAATGCGTACATCATAGGAATCCATCATAGAACCATATAGAACACATAAAGATCGATAAATCCACCGCATATCATATAAATCTCAAAAATCATAATGTCAATTATATAATGATGTTTGAAATGTAAAGAGATACAACATCAAAATGGCCATGAATAAAATATCGGAGAATACATCATGTCTCAAAATACATAAGGGAATCCAATCATGAAGCTATGTGCTGCTAGCCCAAGACGGTGCAAACATCTCTGGACCAGTGCCTCCCCCACCAGACGTACCTGGATCTCTTGGATCTCTCAAATGAGGTTGTGTCACACTCCTACTCTTAGTCCTGGAATGAGTCCTCTAAGATCGAGACTAAGCATAACTAACTCTCTGCTCTGTAGGGACTACATCATGGTATCGACCTCTATAGTACTCAGCCTCGCGAACCACATAGGTAACCTCTCTCATGTAATCAGCTATGGAGGTACCCTCGGCTACTCTCTAAATTTGTGTCTAGGTTAGTAACCTTTGAGCCTGTACCAACTACCCCTGCAGTGTCTGCACTTGAACCTGTAGGCTGGAAATGTGGGTTTTCTACAGTTGGGAGGGTACTCCAATCCACACATGCTCTCTATTGCAGCTACCAGTGATCACCTCTTATGAGGAACCCTGAAGTCTCTAACATCAAATGTCAGCCTCCTCCACCCTCATCTCCTCCTCCACAACCATCTCCTCCACCATCCCCATCTCCATCTCCATCTCCCTCCTCATCATCACCATCTCCATCTCCATCTCCCTTCTCATCATTACTGCTCTCCACATCCTCCTCCTCCTCCTCCTCCTTATCTCTCTCATCTCTCCTCCATCGGCACCCGTGTGCAACTGCAATCTCCCCCTTACCTAGTATCAACACTAGCTCATCTAAAACAAACATCTATGGGGATTGATGTAAAGCGAGGTACTGAACATACACCTTGGTAATCAAAGCCTCGATGATATTAGGATAAATCTCCCAAGTAATAGTCGATAGACCCTGGTGCTCCTGCATTGCAACATCATAGGATAAGCAGGGTTCCCACTCAGTGACATCTATCTGACGTCGTCCATAATGTGCAACACCCTGGAGCATGCCTTGTACTCTTCCATATTGTCTAAGCACCCTCCTTGAAAAAAATATCTCAATGATGAAACGTGTCCTACCAATCAGGTACATGGACTGGCATAAGTATGGCATCTCTGTATCATCATCTGACCACTACTCACAACCAATATAGGGCTGCCATGTAACTATTTATACATCATCGAGGACTCTCCTCCAATGATCCAGTTTACCCAGTCAAGGATGAGTAACTGGACCTGCATATGCATGAACGTATGGCCTCAGGGCAGGTCATTGTCTAACTGCAACTAGACGAGTGATCACTATATGCTCCCATGCCCACACTTGAAGTAATGTAACTTTGGAAGAAAAACTGGCCTCTCCAAGGAAGACCACCTAATGCAAATCATGATATAGATGAGAAAGCATGCACATACCGCATGCATATCTAGTACCATGGATGATCATACTCTCCAAAATCTGACCCCAACTAACTGAAAGTCCCTTTGACCTGCGATCAGGACAAAGGAACCCTCCAATGAAACCAGCAAGTACTGATGGAAAGGTAGCATAGGCATCAACCATCTCTTGCCATAGAATCATGTATCCATAAATCCTATCATCCTGAAAAACTCAACGTAGTGCAATAGTCCCACCCTACTCAGTAGAATCATAAACTACTAGCTCCCCAACAACAGGTATCTGTAAGATTCACCATACATCCTTTGGGGTCACTATCAATTCTATAGTGGGTAAATGAAATGTATTGTGCTCATTGTACCATCTCTCTACTAAGGCTGTCAATAGTCCCTGATTAATCCTAATCAGGGGCATATCTAGAGGAGAAGACAATCCACATCATGTAATAAGGTCAGTCTAAGGCTATATCAACTGAGGTATCAAATAAAATGTCCTAGGAAACTGCTCTTGGATCTGTAAGTTCGTCAAAGGCTCCTATCATAAAAAAACATCCAAAGTCAGTAATCTTTGTCAATTAATCAAACATCAATCAGCCTATCAAATCTAATCAACTTTGGTGAGACTGTGATCAAATCTCATGAGCAACTATCATTGATCCTCACCTATCATGAGGACAATCATCAATTTATCATTGATCCTCACCTATCATGAGGTCAATCATCATTTTATCATATTGATCCTCTCCTATCATGAGGTCAATCATCAGTTTATCCTATTGATCCTTGCCTATCATGAGGACAATCAACAATTTATCATTGTTCCTTGCCTATCATGAGGTCAATAAATCAGTTTATAATTGATCCTCACCTATCATGAGGTCAATTATCATCAATCAATTATTGAATCTCACCTATCATGAGATCAATAAAAATCAACAATGAAATCAAATTTCAAGTTGATGTGATAAAAAATTATCAAAATCATGGAGTTTACTGACAATTTATATCTTTTTGACTTCAAAGTGCTAAAACAGTGATTCAATGTGCCAAAAAATTCAATGCGCCATTAAAAATCATCAATGTGCCAAAACTGGCGGTCATTGCGCTAAATTAGCTTATGCACCATTTCAAGACCTCTATGCACTATTTTAGGAGAACAAAGTGTTGATTCGATGGATGCGCCATTTCAGGGTCGCTATGCGCTAATCTAGATCACCTACGCACCATTTTCGTCTATGTGCTAATCTAGGAGGTCTATGCGCCACTTTATCTATCCTAAGCACTATTTTGGCCTATGTGCTACAACTACCTATCTATATGCTACAAAATCTGATCAATGTGCTAAAACATAAAGTGGATGCACTACATCGGTGTGTGCATGAGCTAAAATACATAAAATTAAATTCAAATGACATAAATGCATGAAAATTGAAATGCACAAATTACAATGGGGTTTTTGGGGTACCTACCGGAGGTCCATATGTGACCAGGTAGTTGTGTCGTCACACGCGCTTGAAATGGTGAGTGTGGTATGAAATAACCATTTTTCTCCAAATGCTAAGCTTGCTCTCACTCTCAAATTTCAAATTCACAATGCACAAATGAATTTGAAAATCCACCTTTTTATCTTTTTATAGAGTGATTAAGGTGGAATTTTTGGTGGGATTTAATTATTTTATTTTCCAGGAGGCTTAATTCATCAATTTCACATCTAGTGGACTATACATCATTTTTTGGGACATAAATCGATTTTGCATCGTTGAAATTGAAAATATTTATCAAATCATTAAAAAATCATAAAAATTTGAAAATTTTCCAAAAATTTAATAATTTTTTTGAAAAATTTCCAAAAAATAAAAATATTCATCGACTTATCTCTCGAGGAGGCATATATCCATCATCACCTGAAAATCAACATCTAGGGCATACTAAATTTTTTTTCGTCAATACTGGCAGCAACAATAATTTTTTTTTTGAAGCAATGCATAAACACATCACTTAAAAGAGGGGAAAAATATATACACCTAAAAATTTTCTGGATAAATTTGATTAATTAAATACACTTATTTGATTAATTAACCTTTAATTCATCTACTATTAAATAAATAATTTTTTTTATTTATATAGTTCATTTCTTTAATTCTTTAATTCTATTTGCATTCTTCTAATTATTTATTCCCTCTTAAGCACTATGATGATGTAAGCATTGTGACTGTTAAAATTCCAATCTAGAGAATGAGATGATGTAAGATGGAGGAATCTAATCCTATATGATAATTGCTAAAATGATATGATGTAATCATGTAGATGAAAATGACATAAAATAGATAAAATAAACTAAGATGATTCTAATATGATTCTACAATGATGATTTCTATTTTTCTAAATATGATAATTGCTCAAATGCTTCTAATGCTATTTCTACAGAGTAAGATTGCACAAAGTTGGGATCCATTTCTTGTAGAAAGAAGTTGTATTTATAGATTCCCGAAAATATATTTGTGATGTGGCAGTAGGTAATGGTCTAGATTTTATTTGAAAGATTCAATGGTGAAGGATGAAGAAGCCAGAGAAGATTATGGAGATTGTTCTTCCCCATAAAAACATTCTGCTAGAGGATAGGAAGAATCAATGGAAGAAGATGAAGAAGTTTTCCTGTAATTTGTCCCCAATTTGTCTCCAAACTTTTTCCGTGAAGGTTGAGTTGAATTAATTAGATATGAAAAATCTAATTTTTTTAGTGCACAATGATGAGTGAAAATAGGAAATAGCTGTAGAAATATGTCTTAATTGAATATTTGGATTTATTCAATTTAGGAAGAAATTGGAAATATTCAATTTAGAGGGAATTGAAATATTTAGAAGAAATAACAATTATTAAATAAAACAAATATTTGAAATTGTTTATTTAATAAAAGATGGATAATGATAATTAAATAAGACTATATAATTTAGTTTATTTAAGTAAAAGGGAATAAATAATTAAATAATACAAACTATTGAAGCTGTGTTGGAGCTTCTAAAATTCCTGTGACTTTTCTCATTCTCCATGGATCTAGTCTACCTTTGAATAAACCCTTGTCCCCATAGGTGAGTAGGGTTTATCCTCTTGAGCCTTCAAATGTTCTAATCTAGAGTTGACTAGTTTCTGCCAGTTATCGATTCTTTAAGTCACTCCTCGAGCCATTATTTACATCTATTTACTGCCCCCCTTTGGCTAGCCTATTGGTCACCCAATCCGTTCACCGAAGCTACCAATTTCCTAAGTCAAGGTTTTAATTTTCCTGATGACTTAAGCTTAAGTCATCAGTCTGCAGGGGTCATGATGCCAATGGCCTAGCCAAATCCTTTTATTAAAAGCTAACTGTCTTGTATGTAGGTTTTTGAGATTCGAGGATATTGGAGAAGATCTCGATCGTACCACACTAGCTCGCAGACTTAAGGTGCCAGCCAGTTATTTAGTGCAAGGTCAGTGAAATGGAGACAAGTATCCCATGCAGATGTGGGGCCCAACCTCCACTACTAAGCTCATCGCCCATGTTTTTACACCAATGACTGAGATCCAAAGCAAGGGTTGATCTCCATTATTCCTCACTAGCTCGTAGAGTAAAGATGAAGGTTGGTTAAAGGTCGCGGGGTCAGCGAGATTGCGACATGTGGCTCGAACCTTTCAGTTTGTATTATGTGTGGGACCCGCTGAAAAGGAAATACGTGTCCAAGATGGATTAACATTATTGGTCGGAGACAATTCAGTGACTCTTTGCTAGATTTCAAACCCAGTCAACCTGGGGAGAACTATTCGATCTACCAACTCTTCAGGAGACCAGCGGGCAATATTCAAAGTTGGCAAATGGCATGTGGTAGTCGTTTTATTATGCAACAGAGTGAAGCATTAATGAATTATTTATTTCTTGTGCGATCAAGTTGATCTCAATTCGTGTGGAGATGTAATTGTTGGCAATCATGAAGGGTGATCCACAGATTCCCATGCAGCTCAAATTAAATGGTGATAGTACATACACCACCAAATTGCCATGTTTGCGCATGTTTTTTAACTGAACATTGATGATGGTTGTAACACCCCTCTGTTTTGACTCTTTGATCGGCAAGGTTCTTTGTATATCTGAGTATGCTTATAATCTGGAAGTTATATGTTGATGTGATGTTCTTTTATTCCGATGTTATCCTTACGTCATGATTTGGAGTAACTTAGAATATATCTAATTAAATGATGTTTATGTTATTGAGCTTATCCTTGATGTTAGACGTGTCAGTTAATGATACTGTATTGGTGAAAGGGACGGGATTGTATCACTCACTTGTGAGTGCCCTACGATTCTGAGATTTCCTCTTCACGGTGTGATGGATCATATTATGTATATATGCACGTTCGACATGCTCTTTGTTGCAGGTTGGCAGGTACATGACATCGACTCCACCTGGTTTCCAGGTCTGAGCGTGTCCATTGACCAACGGAAATTAATTGGGAGATAGTAGCTAGGTTTTCCGAACCAAGTCATCACCCTAGTCATAGCGTGTTGTTGGGTTGTCGTCGGGGTCAATTGTTTTAACTTGGTCAGTTCCCCGTGAGTGTTTATTTAATTGCAAATTTAAAGTTTATTGAATGACTTGCATAGTCTAATTAATGATTAAATGTGTTTAGTTGCAAGCTAAAAGTGATTAAATAGCTTTTGAAAATTATAATTGATGAATGCTTTGTCTTATTGAGATGTTAGAAAATTAGTGATTAATTAATTAATTTAATTGAATTAATAAAATAATCTAATTTTGAATTAGATTTATTCTATTGATAATTTAAATTAATTGTGTGAATTAATTAAATTATCCCTATGAATTAAAAGTGTAAAAGATTTAATTCTTTTGTTGAATATAAAATGCTAAAATATTTTGAATTCAAATTGGAATTGGGAAAATTGTTTAAAGTTATAAAAAAAATTCCAATGTTTTCTTATGCAAAGACTTGGGGGTAGAAAGGATATTTTTGGAAGTAGTTGACTTTTTGGCAAAGGATATTTGTGAAGTTGAAAGTGGAAATTGAATTTAGTTTGAATTTGAAAGTAAGTTTGCATTTTGCATTTGAATTTAATTAGAATTAGAATTGGAATTAGAAGGGGGAATTTGAATGTGAATTTGGGGAGTTTTGGAAAAAAAAAAAAATAGGATATATTTTTATTTTTAGGGTTTTCTTTGAATCTCTCCATGGATTCTTGGTTGGAGTTTTGGGTGGAGTTGAAAGAGTGTTTTGAAAATCTTCATGGTGGAGGCTTGCAAATTTTGGAGAAAACATAAGGTATCATACTTTCTCCTTTCATCTTCTTGCCATTTTGGAATGAATTGAAAATATAGTTTGAGATTCAATGGAATTCATGGAAGAGCTCTTAAATTTGCTAAATGGTAGTTTGATTGGGAAATTGAAACCAAACATGGAATTTATACCAAGTTATTGAAAGAAAATAAAAGAAAACTCCATGTGAGATCTAGTTTTTGAAAACCCATCTTGTTGTTTGAAATAAAATTCTATTCTTGAAATAGGTTTAGATAGATTATTTTCATAATTTGTGTATGAAATCAAAATTTGGGTATATGTATTTGTGAATACAACCATATATATTGATATATGGAAATACCCACAAATATATATACAAATATATTTGTGCTTTTAGATAATTTAAAATTTTGGGTAGAACCCATAAAAAAAATTTATTGATTTTCGTTTCTGGAAAAACGCAGAGATTAAATTAATAAAAAAATTTGTTTTTTTGGTGAGGTGGGAGGTCAAAACCCCACCCCACCGCCACCGCCACCGCGGTCGCCGCCCGGCAGGGAGGCTGCGCTGTGTGCGAAGCACACAGCCACCGCCGCCCCGCGGGGAGGCGGGCACTGTGTGGCCCACACACAGCCTCCGCCACCCGGCAGGGAGGCGGCACTTTGCGCTCAGCGCACAGGCTCCGCCGCCTAGCCGGTGGGTGGGGCGCTGTGTGTGGAGCACACAGGCTCCGCCGCCATGGGCGGCGGGGGCCTACGTGCCAGGGCTTCGGCCCTTTGGTTATTTTAAATGCAATTTCTATTTTTCTTTAGTTAAAGTTTGTTTATTTTATTTTAATCCTAATTGTTTTATATATATTATTTATATTATATTTTATATATTATATATAATATTGTATATTGTATATTATATAAAATATAATATCGTTAATATATAATAAATTAAAGGGGTTTTAGTAAGTTCAAAAATATATGTTATGTTAATCATGAGGATTTTAAAATGGGAATTAATTAGAAAGTATATATATGTTATTTGTTATATTTTATCAATGGAAGTTTAAATTTAAGTTATTTGATTGATTCATTTGCAATAAGATATTACTTTATTTGGTATATTTAAATAATGTTAAATGTTAAACTAGAACTTCTAAACGACCTTGTGATTATTATGATTGCGGAACTGAGAGTAAAGGATGAATTTATTTGTTAACTTAAATGTTTTTTTTTAATCAAGTGATTTATCTTTAGTATGTGATCATGGAATTTAGAGAGAACGGTTGATTTAAATTTTAACCAGATAGCTACATTATTAAAGTGTTTGATTATGAGTATGGTTGTGAAATTTAGAGTAAATGATCTGTTCTTTAAATTTTTCAATGTCGTGAAAAGAAATGGGATCAATTGATTGGATAAATGCAAGTCATGAAACCTGTGTTTGAGTGGATTTAGGAAATCCGAATTTTAGTTTATTTAATTGCTTGAAATACTTTTAATGTTTATTCTTTCTTGTTCGATGTTGGGAGTATAGAGTCATTGTTTGAAGTCTTCCTGATAGGGGATTTGTATCCTGTTGTGGGTTGTCTTTATGAAAGTCAACTTTTGGTGTGTCGTAGAAAATGTGCATAATTATACCTTGTGGATCACCCGGTTTTCACGAACGGGGATTTGTGCCTCCTTGGGTGTAGGAGAGGGTAATGTGATTTGGTTTCCTCCAATTTTGGAGTGGGTTTTGTACGTTGTTTTCCTCCAGTGTTGGAGTAAGTTCCTTGTTCAGTTTCCTCCTTGGTTTGGAGAGGTCGTGTTATCTAGTTTCTTCTTGTGGGTGTGTTGTCGATAGGAGAGTGGCTCTTGGTGGGGGTGCCAGGGTAACTCACCTAGAGTTTAACTAAGTGATAATTTAAATGAATTAATGGGGATCTTTCAAACTAATAAGATAATGAATGTCTCTCTCATGAAGCAAGTGAATGATAAGGCTCGAGATGAGATGAGACGCATAGTTTTGCATGAGGGTCTGGCGCCGGTAGAGGCAAGCCAGGGTAACCCAAGATGGGGGTCCGGTAGCCTAGGAAGGTTGAGCTAGGGTAACTCATGGCAATTTATGTATGACACTCTTCCTATGTCGATAGTTAATCAGTTATTGTGCGATGTACATGATCATTGTTCTCTGGAAGCATTGTAACTTCGTGTTAAGTGATGTTGTGACTGTAGTGGCTAAATGGCATTGTGTTTGTAGATGTTAAGTGGCTTTGTGATTGTAGTTGTTTCAATTCAATTTTTGTGTAAGCCTGTGTCTAGTGGTAGATGGTCTTGTCTAGGAAATCCTTGTTACTATCTCCTAGCACGGAGGGAGTGGGGCCTTTGGGTTCCACGTGGTCGGGTGGCGTGCATCTTTTTCCGTTGGTTCTTCTTCATGTTCGTGCGTTCGTGTTTTCCAGTTGGAGAGCTCGTGGGAATCAGTTCTTCTCATGCCTTGTTCTCTCAGTTCTAATTGTATTTTATTACCCCTCAGTTGTTATCGAGGTGGAATTTGTAATTTGTAATCATGATTATTGGATTTACCTCATTCGGGGAATGAGTGATGTAACCCTATTGTTTAAATGTTAAATTGGAATCTTGAGGTATTCATTATCCTTGCTGTAATTTATCTTGCGTGGAATGTATGCTGTCTCATTTCCTTAAGTGCTTAATGTTTCAGTTTATGATAATGTTAGTTGATGTTAGGTTTTTAAGTAATCTTTGTCTCATGGCCTTGGAGGTTGTTGGCAATATGTATTCACCTTACATGTTATTTGTACTTTAAAAAAAAAAAAAAATTGGTACGTTTAAGTGGTGAATTGCAACTTCCTCTAGGGTTGCGTGGCGGGGCATTACAATGGTTGCCATTTTCTTGCATGATAAATATGGGAGGAATTAACTGCTAATTGTGTCATTCATTTTTAGTAGTTAGAAATATTTTGAGTCGATTCAGGTTGAGCTTGAGTGATTTTTTGACAGAGAAAATGAGTGAGCTAGTGAGAAGGTCTGCTTGCTTGAGGTCTCAAAGGTTCAAATCTACTACTCATGAATGTGCCTCAGTCAACAAGCCTAGGCTTATGCCCACCAAATGTAGTAGGAGGCTACAATTCTAGGACGTTGTTGCTCAACCGGTAGATGATAAAGACAAGCAACAAGTGCATTTTGTTACCAGGGTCGACAAGAAGATAAGGTATGGGCATGGCTCCTTTGGACGTCAAAATTAGCCCATTGATCTTACAAAAAGCCAATCAGATAGCGAGACTGAGACAAACCCCAATTACCAACAATATCTCTCAACTTTGGGCAAAACTCTGGCCCCGAGTGAAGAGGTTTTGTCTGTCCCTCCACTGGCTGTTAAGACTCCAAGCATGTAGAATGACACTATGATGAACTTAGATGAGGATGAGGAGGAAGTTGAGGTTTCATCTCCCTCTCTGGAAATGACTCAGAGTGGGCGTGTGTATTGTGGTCTTGGTACTGGTAAAGGTAAGGTGGCTAGTCGATAAAGAATTGCCATGTGGGATGGCAAATTTTGGCTATGATGTGTTACTATGGTGGGTAGTCTCTTTTCGACATATGTGTCAATTACATTTTGGGTTTGGTGTTGAATGTGTGCCCTCATGGTGATATGGACATCTGATTGGGTGTGTGCTTGGTAGTAAAGGAAAATTTTGGTGGGCCTTTGCATTTTCCCTTTTTGGTTGGTGGCTGCATTTTTTGGTTATTCCTCATTTTCAACGTGTTCCTGCAAGGATAGTATGAGGAGGTGTGAAATGCATATTGAAATTGGAATGAAATGAATTTCGGGTAGTCTCTTCTTTGGTGTATGTGTCAATTACATTTTGAGTTTGGTGTTGAATGTGTGCCCTCGTGGCGATATGGACATCTAATTCAGTGTGTGCTTGGTGGTAAAGGGAAATTTTGGTGGGCCTTTACATTTTCCCTTTTTGCTTGGTGGCTGCATTTTTTGGTTATTCCTCGTTTTCAACGTGTTCCTGCAAGGATAGTATGAGGAGGTGTGAAATGCATATTGAAATTGGAATGAAATGAATTTTTGTTATGAATTTTCATTTCAGTTGGTGGCTTGTTCACTCCCTTGTCTATAAAAGGGAACTCATGGCTCATTTGTAAAGGGGGGATATTGAAAATATATGGTCGGGTGAATTTATGGGTCAAATACTAGGTTTATAAGAAGATAGTGAATAGGGAATTTGTCTAGTTTTGATCCCTGATGAATATATGTAAATTTCTTAATTAGTTTCATAGTAATGACTGGTATGGGTTTTGAAGCATATTTTTGATACATTAACTCTCTTGGTGTATGTCATTGTAAATTTTAAGTGAAATATCAATGGTATTATCATTTATCTTCAAAAATTTGTTTGAATGTATGTCTTTTCTTTTGGTTTGATTAAAGTAATCAATTAAAATGCTTGAATGGAGTCATAAGTTTACAGTAATTTATAAAGGATTTGATAAGGAGTTATGTTTCAGGAGCATGAGTTCTACAAGGAAAATTTGTTATAAGAATAGTTAATTTTACCAAGGTTAAAATCATTTCTATGTTTCTGATCTTTATATATGTGACTTCGTGGCCCAACATAGCTAGGCACTGGTCTATTCCAAATATTTGCATAAAGAGTATATCTATTGTTCACCTAGTAACCGACTTGAAGCCATAATTCATATTAATTTTTTCAAAAAATTCTAACTCTCAAGGTGTGTATTTAGTGATAGTTGTAAGAAAGACTTTGCTCTGATGAATGGGTAGCAATTACTTCAAGATAAGCTAGTCTTGTAGTAATCCATTGCATAATTACCTTTTCGTTAGAGTTAATATGTGAAGAATGAAGTGTTCTATAAAGTATTGATCAAAATGAACACAGTCCTAGGAATACCCTCCTTGGTTCCATAGAGCCTAAAGTGTAGAAGATCTTAGTCTCTGACTAAATCTTGTTAGTTGGCCATTCATTACAAATAATCTTGATTATAGGAACTGGCTATTCCTTAGAGATTTCTTGGGTGTAGCGGAAAAAACCAACAAGTTGATTGTTTAATTAAGAGAATAATTAGAAGATGAAATTAAAGGTTAATTAAACAATCAACTTGAATTAAAGGTTAATTAATCAGATTTATCTAGACCATTTTTAGGTGTATACATTTTTCCCCTCTTTGAAGTTATGTGTTTACGTATTGCTTCAAAGAAAATTTTGTTGTTGCTACTAGTATTGAAAAAAAAAAATAGTATGCCCCAGGCATTGTTTTTCAGGTTTTAGGTGATGATGCCCCCTTGGGAGATAAATTGATGATTTTTTATTATTTTTTGGATTTTTTGGAAATTTTTCAATTTTTTATAATTTTTGATGATTTTATAAAGATTTTCAATTTCAACAATGCAAAATCAATTTATGTCCTAAAAATTGATGTATAGTTCACCAGATGTGAAATTGATGAATTAAGCCTCCTAGAAAATAAAATAATTAAATCCCACCAAAAATCCCACCTTAATCACTCTATAAAAAGCTAAAAAGGTGGATTTTCAAATGCATTTGTGCATTGTGAGTTTGAAATTTGAGAGCATGAGAAAACTTAGCATTTGGAGCAAAATGGTTATTCCATACCACACTCACTGTTTCGAGCGCATGCGATGACACAACCACTCAGCCATGTACGAACCTCCAGTAGGTACCCCAAAAACCTCGTAATTTGTGCATTTCAATTTTCGCACGTTTATGTCATTTGAATTCAATTTTATGTATTTTAGCGCATGCACACACTGATGTAGCACATTGAAATTTTGTAGTGGTGCATCCATAGAAATAGCGCATAGGTCAACTGTGTTAGCACATTGATAGGATAAAATAGTGCATAGATAGAAACAATGCATTGGATAGATAATTTAGCACATTAGTAGGCTAGATTAGTGCATAGACAGAAATTGTGCATAGGTGATCCAAATTAGGGCATAGGGACCCTGAAATGATGCATCCATTGAATCAATGCTTTGGTCTCCTGAAATAGCACATAAAGGTTCTGAAATGGTGCATACACTGATTTAGCACAATGACCGCTTGTTTTGGCCCATTGATGAGTTTTAATGGCGCATTGAATGAAATTTCTATCACATTGAATCACTGTTTTAGCATTTTGAAGTCAAAAAGATGCAAATTGTCAGTAAACTCCATGATTTTGATAATTTTTTATCACATCATCCTAAAATTTGATTTCATTGTTGATGTTGATTGATGATCTTGATAGGTTTGATGTTTATTTATCTCATGATAGGTGAGATTCAATAATTGATTGATGATAACTGACCTCATGATAGGTCAGGATCAATTTTAAACTGATTGATTGACCTCATGATATGCGAGGATCAATGATAAATTGATGATTTTCCTCATGATAGGTGAGGATGAATGATAGTTTCTCATGAGATTTGATCAAAGTCTCACCAAAGATGATTAGATTTGATAGGCTGATTGATTTCGTTTGATTGACAAGATTTCTAATTTGTAATTATTTTGTGATGATAGGAGCCACTGAAAAACCTACAAATTAGAGAGTGATTTCCTAGGAATGTCGAGTTGACACCTCAGTTGATACAACCTGAGATTTCTGTTATCACACAATGTGGTTTGTCTTCTCTTCTAGATATGCCCCAGATTAGGATTAATCGAGGACTATTGATAACTTTAGCAGAGAGGTGGCACAGTGAGCATAATACCTTTCATTTTCCCACTAAAGAGATGAAAGTGACCCTAGAGGATGTATGGCGGATCTTGCTGATACCTATTGTTGGGGAGTTGGTAGTTTATGATTCTACTGAGCAAGGTGGGACCAATGCACTACATTGAGTTTTTCAGGATGATACAATTTGTGGATACGAGATTCCATGGTGAGAGATGGTTGATGCCTGTGCTACCTTGCCATCTGTACTTGTTGGTTTCACTGGAGGGTTCCTTTGTCCTGATTGTAGGTCAAAGGGATTATCAGTTGGGTGGGGTCAAGTTTTGGAGAGTATGATCTTCCATGTTACCAGATATGCATGGGGTATGTGCATACTTTCCCATCTATATCATGATTTGCATCTGGTGGTCTACCTTGGAGGGGCCAGTTTGTCTTCCAGAGTTAAATTACTTCAGCTGTGGGCATGGGAGCATATAGCGATCACTCATCCAGTTACTGTTAGACAACGACCTACCTTGAGGCCATACATTCATGCATATGCAGGTCCAGTTACTCAACCTAGATTGGGTAAACTGGAGCATTGGGGGAGAGTCCTTGATGATGTAGAGACAGTTACATGGTGGCCCTATCTTGGTTGTGAGCAGTGGTTGGATGATGATATAGAGATGCCATACTTATTCCAGTCCATGTACCTGATTGGGAGGACACGTTTCATCATTGAGAGATTTTTGGCAAAATATAGGGCATGCTCCAGGGTGTTGCACATTATGGACGACATTAGATAGATGCACCAATTTATGTGTGAGTACAATATGTGTAATGAATAACAAACACAATCAATAAGACATTATATTAAGAGATTCAAACAACAATTAATCTAATTAAAGTAGGAAATCTCTTGAAAGCGTCTCATTGCTCTCTATCTCCAAATATTTATTAAATCACAAGGGCTCTCAGATTTTGTAAGCACTGTGAGTGTTAAAATACCAATCTAGAGAATGAGATGATGTAAAATGTAGGAATCTAATCCTATATGATAATTCCTAAATGATATGATGTAATCCTATAGATGGAAATGACATAAAACTGATAAAATAAAATAAGATGCAGCTATATGAAGAGCCATGATTATAAAACTAAGATGATTCTAATATGATTCTACAATGATGATTGCTATTTTTGTAATATGGTAATTTCTCAAATGCTTCTAATGCTATTTTTGCAGAGTAAGATTGCATAAAATTTGGGATCCATTTCATGTAGAAAGAAGTTGTATTTATAGATTCAAGGAAACCTATATTTGTGATGTGGCAGTAGGTAATGGTCTGGATTTGATTTGAAAGATTCAATGGTGAAGGATGAAGAAGCCATAGAAGATTATGGAGATTATTCCTCCCCACAAAAACATTCAGTTAGAGGATAGGAAGAATCACTGGAAGAAGATGAAGAAATTTTCCTATAATTTGTCTCCAAATTTGTCTGTGAAGGTTGAGTTGAATTAATTAGATATGAAATATCTAATTTTGTTGGTGCATAATGATGAGTGAAAAGAGGAAATAGTTGTAGAAATATGCCTTAATTGAATATTTGGATTTATTAAATTTAGGAAGAAATTGGAAATATTCAATTTAGAGGAAATTGAAATATTTAGAAGAAATGACAATTATTAAATAAAACAAATATTTGAATTTGTTTATTGAATAAATGAGGGATAATGGTAATTAAATAAGACTATATAATTTAGTTTATTTAATTAAGAGGGAATGAATAATTAGAAGAATGTAAATAGAATAGAAGAATTAAAGAAATCAACTATATAAATAAATAAATTTTATTTATTTAATAGTAGATGAATTAAAGGTTAATTAATCAAATAAATGTATTTAATTAATCAGATTTTTCCTTACCATTTTTAGGTGTATACAACTGTAAATTATGAATAATAATTCTTATACAGCTAATCATGTGTCAAAGATGTATTCATTTAATAACAAAGGATAGTGGCTTCAATACATAGGAAAATCATTAAATGCATAAATGCAGTTCATTGAATACTCAAACCATAATGAAATGAACATGCAACAAGATATGCTCCTTTAGTTTTTGACATATCAATTAGTTGAAAACACAGTCATTACAAACAACCCATGCATATGAGAGAAACCCTTATAAAGTGGGACAATCAAATGATAGTGTGGCAGTCAAAGGAAGTCAATACCAAGGGAAGTTATAGAAGATGTCAAACTCACTTTTCCATTTTTGTAATCATGAGTTTCTTGATAGGTCATGGTTTCATATTCAGTTTTGGTGTAGAAGGTAGGGTCACTTTCTTATGATAGTCTCAATGCAATAATGTAATAAGTGAGCAGTCCATAAGAAAGATTAAGGAAAATCATATCAAGACAACAAGTGCAACCAAGCATGATTCAAAAACATTTTGGAGGGTTTCTTGGTTTTGTTCTATAGGCCTGTAATCTTTACAATATTCATTCTTGTCCAAAATGAGATACAAAGAAGCATATAAACCCTCAGAATTAGAGCCCAGAAGTCCAAGTGAAAAGCTTTTCTTTTTTTTACTGACTGCCAGGAAAATCAAAAGAGATAAACTATGATTTCAAAGGCATCTTTATAGGTTGTGAGCAAGAGCACATTTCCTTGCATTTTCTACAGATAAATGATAACCCATAATGTGCTTCAGACATTAGCAACAAACCCAAAATCAGATAATGTGTTTCCCATCTCTGTCAGAAAAAAAAAGGGACAATATTATGCCATATTTGGAAGCTAAGAATGTATTCCTTGAAAGCAAATTAAAAAAATGATAATATGGTGTTAGAGTTTCAAATAATGGAGGAAATCCAAATGCAACAAACCCTAGTTTATTTCTTCATGGCCACAGCCTAAAGAACTAGTTTTCTTCACAAAGACACAAACCCACTTGGGGTCTTGTATTAAAATACAAATACAAAGAATGATAAAAGGTATTTCTTCCATTTGTTGTACAAAAAATGCTATATTATGAAGAAATACAAGTTCTATCGAGTGTTTTCTTTATTTTCTTGAAAAACAATCGTGCAAAGACCGAGCATACAGAAAATGCATGGAATGTGTAGAGGAAAAAACTAAATCTTTCACCATTTTGTTGTATGGAGAAAGCTCGAGTTCAAGCAATTTTTGCTCAGGTTCAAGCAATTTTTCTGCATAGAATAAAAGAGAAAATCAAGGTATACATTAGATGGAGCTTACCTGAGCTCGAGTTGTTTATTTTCATTGAAAATGCTAGTCATTTTTCACCATAGGAAGCCTCAAGAAAACTCAATCATGGTGGCTAAGAGCAAGAAAAAAACCCACAGAAGGAATTAACAAGATAATACATTAGAAAAGTATGCCACAGTTGTAGCCTTAAAAGCTCGAATGGCTTTCAAATGGAGGAAAAAATCTAGACTTTTTTTAAGAATAACATTTACCTCATTTTTCCAGTGGTTTCCATAAGAAATCACTTAGAATCTGCCACGAAATCACCATGGAGGAAGAATACAAAAACCCTTATTAGCAACCAGAAGGGAAACTCCAGAAAGTTTGATAAAAAATGAATGACTTTTGCTAAATTTTCATTGTTTTGTGTTAGGGTTTGAAACCCTATTGCAAGCCAACCACAAAGGTAATTTTTACCTTTGTTTTAATTTTTTGCAAACAAAAGTTAATGTATCCCATGGGCTATGACTTGAAAGTCTTATTCCTTATGATATTTTGCCTTGTGTTTGCTATCTAAAGGTCTTATGCCTTATGTACATTCTGCCTTGTGTAGGCTTTTGTTTAGAGCTTAAAGAAATTTGCATTATCTCTCATTGAGGCTGAATCTTGTTTACTAGTTTCATTAGTTTTAAGTGGTATGGCATTTTAATTAAGTGATGTTAAGTATACCTCACTTAATGGTGAATGATATTTCGAAATGCAAAGTAATGATGAGTAATGCCTTAGCGGAGATTGAGTTAGGTGATGTTCTTGTAAGCCTTGAGGAGTGGTCGAGGAAATTGTTATTATTTTTGCATTTATTCTCAATTGTAAAACATTATTTAAGTGATGTGTGTATAATTCACTTTATTTAATGTTATTCATAATGAATTTTTTTGATGTATTCCAAATAATTGTGGGGACTTTTATTCTGCATTTTATTTTGAAATGTAAAACAATTTGAGTAAGTGATGTTATTATAAGTCAATTAAATTGTTATTTCAAATGAAAAATAAGGTCTTATGCTTTTGCAAACACGCAAGGCGCATGAGTCAAAGCTTTTGGAGACATAATGATGACTGAGCAACATGGGAAAGGTGAGCAGAGTTTTATCTTTGACTGATTTTGGAGGAAATGGGCCATTTGGAGGTAGTTTTGTCACACTTTTAGTGCACCATGACTTGGGTCTTGGCTTGAATTTTCTTCATTTGGATGACATTTTGGAGTCATTTTAGAAGCTTTTTTTTTTCTTTCTATTGCATCTGAACAAAATCTTCTAGATAGACATGTGTGAGGTAGTTTTTGAATTTTGCTTAAGTAACTTCAAACTGAGTTGTTGAAGTTAGTTCTTTCATTCCACCAGTGTGATATCTTGCTTTTCTGGAGTT
The DNA here is from genome assembly GCA_007258455.2 of Sequoia sempervirens. NCBI lineage: Eukaryota > Viridiplantae > Streptophyta > Pinopsida > Cupressales > Cupressaceae > Sequoia > Sequoia sempervirens. The sequence continues at coordinate 144,657,433 of VDFB02000013.1, forward strand.
ATCTTTTCAACAAGAGCGACATTGTAACTCATGGATAGATTTGTATGCTAATGAGTACCTTGGATCAATGATATTGAATATTTTTCCTTCTCATTTCATACTTTATTGTGTGTATCTAGTGGTTGATCAAATTACTTGTGAAATCTAGCTTTTACTTGTAATTTTGTCTCATGTTAAGCACCCATTTTGCAGAAAAAGTGTGTTGTTGTAGGTTATAAGTTGTGTTAATGAATGAAAATGCTTTTAGTTTGAAACATTTTTCCTTCTAGGAGTTTAGCTTTAAAACCTCTTTATAAAATACTTATGCAAGAATGCATACATAATGAGTTGTGTAAGCCAGGATTTGTCACTATTTGAACTGTGTGCAAGCTGTTTACAGGTCTTAGCTAGTTTGGTGAAACATGTTTTAAAAGTTTTCATTAAATTTTAGTTTATATAACCCTCTTACTCTTTCTTGAGAAAATCATTAGTTTAGTAGTAGTTTAGGTGACATCAAAAGGGCAGACAATCCATAATGTGGATGTCTCTTTCACAATAGGATACCCACAGCTTGAAAGTAGTCCCATGTTGCTCCAAATTTTTTGAGTTTCCACAACTTGGTAGGGGTGCAAGTTTGGATAGTTAACACTTCTCTCTCAAAAGGAGAAGAGAAAAGCAATAAATTTTGAGAGAGAAGCAATGAATACCTCATAAATGGTAAGAAGATGTACATTGATCTGATGATATTTATAGCCGTGTGTTGCACCCTTTCCTACTTTGTGCTTCCACTTCCCATGTCCATGTCGCTAGAAGGTTATAGAAAATACTGGTAGAAGGTTGTAGAAAATAAGAATAGATAGTAGCATATTTACAATTTATGTTTATAATAAAGAATAGATAGTAAATTTTAGTTTAAATAAAAAATATCATAGGAAATAAAAAGAAATTAATAATTTTTATTCATCGTGTGAAGGGAATTGTTTAAATAAAGAAATTATCATTGGAAACAAAAGAAAATTTATGGTTTTTGGATAAATAATTTTAATGTGTGAAATGAGATTTTGAAAATGGTTTATTGGTTACATAATTAGGGTTGAATTATATTATATTATATTGAATTGTTCAAATTGTTTATTAGTTTGTTGTTACTAGTGATATAGAAAATTCCTAACTTATATAATTTATATTGGTGGAGTTTTCGTAAGAAGAATCTTTCCAATTTTGTTGGCTTTGTTGAGAACACATGTGCATTCTCTCATTATATGTGAAAATTTTAGTATGATAAATTTGGGCGAATAAATTATACTAAATTTTAAAACATGATTAGATTGAATATAGTTAGAGGATTACCAAATACTTTAGCTTTTGAAGGTAT